>CM056053.1:299247689-299595189 GCA_029574335.1 Rana kukunoris
GTCTTGGGTCACTGGCATGGCTATGGTCCATGAGGAGCGTTCCTGGGTTCCCTCCACAGATGTTCATGCTCCGGCTCTGCTCCGAGCCTTTCGCGCGCGCTTCCCCCAGAAGCCGTTTTTTGTGCCGCGGAGGAGGGGCCCTTGAGGGGGAGGTACTGTCATGGTCTTACCTCCTTTGCAGCCTTCTTATCACTGACTTGTGCTGGCGGCCATCTTGCTTCCTGTGCTTCTTGTAACTTTCCAAATCCTGCGGCTCCTCCTTCCCACTGGGGGAGCTGGATGCTCAGCTCATATATACCACGGCTGCTGCAGCATTCCCTTGCTTGGTCCTTGTCTTACAGCCTCCTGTGATCGTGCTGCTGTTTGGGTCACCGACCTGGCTCCTACGGACGTTCCTCCTGGTTCCTGATCCCCGGCTTCGTCTCTCCACCCTTTGGCTACTGACTCTGGCTTGGCTGACTTCCATCCCTGGCTATCGACGTTGTTTCCGGCGGAGGACCCTTCTGGCTGTTGATCATCTGTTTGGACTTTACCTTGCTGTTTGTTTTTTTTAATAAAGTCCTTCTTTTTTTTATATCTGTGTACGTCTGATTCATTCTTCCTGACATCATCCTACACAGTGTACATGTTTGTTGAAAACAATGCTTCTAAGTACCCTTTTTTTTTTAGATCTCTTCTAGCCAGTCACGTGACTCCTGGCTGCTCTCAGCCAGGGAGGTCATGTGACTGACAAAAGAGATCTGAAAAAAGGTATTTAGAGGCATCGTTTTCAACAAGCATGTACAAAGTGTGTTACGGCTAGATAAAGGAGAGGGTCTGGCAGTGAATTTTGTTTTACGTTTACTTTGCTACTAATAGTGGTAGGAGGGGGGGGGGGAGCGAAGACAGCTCACACACGTAGGAGCTGACAGGGAGGGAGGGGGAGAGAGGAGATCAGCGGATGACGGAGGCACGTAAACTGACCACGTTAATCAGGGCTCCGCAGAATGATTATCTTTGTCAGCACACCAAGGGAGACTTATGAACAGGCAGGATTAGCCATTTTTTTAAAGATTACAGAGGAACAGGTTAGACAGCACAAGCACTGTGCTGTTTAACCCGCTATAAGGGAACAGGATCTCTTCTTTTTTTGGGGGTTTCCACCAACTTTAAAGTGGTTGTAAAGTCAAATTATTTTTTGATCTTAATGTACTCTATGTATTAAGATAAAAAACCTTCTGTGTGCTGCATGCCCCCTAATACTTAACTGAGTCCCCTCTCTTTCTAGCAATGTCCACAAATGTTTTGGTCATCCGGGACTCTCACTCCTGATTGGCTGAAACACAGCAGTGGTGCCATTGGCTCTCGCTGCTGTCAATTGAACTCAGCCAATCAGGAGAGAGGGAGGGGCAGAACCGCAGCTTAGCTTGGTTGCCCCCATAGCAAGTTGCTTGCTATGGGGGCACTCAACAGGAGGGAGGGGCCAGGAGCTCAAGCTAGGGACCCAAGAAGAGGGTGATCTAGGTTCCCCAATGCAAAATCACTGCACAGAGCAGGTAAGTATAACATGTTTGGTATTTTAATGGAAAAAAACAAGACTTTACAATCACTTTAAAGAAAGAGCATTTCATCAGTCTCCTCTCAAGTAGTGCTCACTTAGAACAGCCCTTATCAACCTTTTTACCCCAGAGAAACATTCTAAATATTTTTCAGGTCTTGGGGAACCCTTTGCCGAAAGCAGTGGGATAAAGTTTCACATCAGTGGCTATTGGGAACAATGCCTGCGTTACAGTGATAGTTAAAACGCCATCCTTACAGACAACTAAAAAAAGTATTTGATTGTGATGGCTCTAAGGGCAGATTTAGACGTGCATATAAATCAATCTTGCCTGTGAAGCACGATCTGCTTCAGGTTCGCACTCAAGAGGCTATTGACAGGCAATGAAGCAGCAATGCGTTGCCTTCTCACTGCCTGTTTAAGCCCCATTTTTGTCAACAAAAGACTGCTGATCGCTACATGTCAGGTCAACCTGTAAACATCCCTTTCACTCCTATTGCAGCTTTAGGTGGGGGGGGGGGGCATCTTAACCACACATTTTTGCCCCCCCCTTTCCAACGTCTAGTCTAAATGAGGCCTAAAACTATGCAGACACCAAAAAGTGGAGGGCAATCAACCCCAGCTCAAGTAATCCTAGGGTACCATAAAAACAATGGGCCAGATTCACAGAGCGATTACGCCTGTCTAACTGGTGTTAGACTGGAGTAATTTCAAATTACGCACGTTTTTTAGCTAGTCGGAAACCTCAAACCATGAATAGACGGCTGCGGGCTTCAATTCGACTGGATTACGTGTTCGTACGCCTTCGGATCTACGCTGCAATAAAATTGCGGCCACTGGGTGGACTTTCCGTCGTTTTCCGTGTCGGGGTATGCTAATGAGCTTTTGCCGGCGATCCCAGAAATTACGATCTTCAATCGCAATCTCTTACGGCACCTTTAGTCATCTTTTTTTTACGTAACACTATACCAGCTTTTTGCTGGTCTAATATTAGACAGCCCATGTTAAGTATGGCCGTCGTTCCCGCGTCGAATTTCTACATTTTCCGACGTCTTTTATTATTTTTTACGTAAGTCGTCCGGGAATAGGAATGTTCGTCGCTACTCAAACAACGAATGACGTAACGACGTGATTTCGCGCAATGCACGGCGGGACATTTCTGAATGGAGCATGCGCAGTTCGATCGCCGCGGGGACGCGCTTAATTTAAATGCTTCACGCCCCCCAATCGCGTATTTCGATTACGCGGCGAGAAATAGACTACGCCGCCATAGCGTACGGGCAAAAATCTACCAGGATTCGGTGTAGAGGCTGGTGAAATACGGCAGCGTAGAGTATTTCGATTACGCAGCGCAATATTAAGTGTATCTGAATCTGGCCCAATGTGTTAATTTCTGACTTGTAACAAATGACAAGGGGAGAAGTATTAGCAAGGGGCTGATCTGCTCATACACACTACATAGGATATAAAGGCTATAGCATAGGCCCCAGGATTTTCCCAGGGGGTACAGAGGACGACCCCCAATAACGAGAGGGGACAACAGGCCTTTCCGATCACAAGGGTGGCAACAACCTTTCAGATACCCACCCCGGAACCAACATCATGGAGGACAACAAGGATGGAACCCAAGATTTTAGTTTAGGAAATACAGTGGTTGACTCCCTTTCTCGGCGAGATTGAGCACTTGCGAGCTCCATCGCGGGAGCCAGCGCCGAGCTGGCTTGCCGCGATGGAGACAAAGCCGTCATAGAAGCGGATTCCCGCCAATTCTACACATGGGCGGAGTTTGTTATTAATCCTGAGAAGGAAGTCCCCGCCGGATTTTAAATAAAAATCCGGCATGGGTTCCCCCCTCAGGAGCATAACGGGCCCTTGGGTCTGGTATGGGTTGTAAGGAGACCCCCCTACGCCGAAAAAACGGCATGGGGGTCCCCCCACAGTCCATACCAGACCCGTATCCAAAGCACATCGGCCGGCCGGTCAGGAGGGGAGTGGGGGCGAGCCGGTAGGTACCACGTGGTACCTACCGGAGCATGATAGGACTGCAACGTCACATGACAGGCCTATATAACTCGCTGCGAGCCACGCGCCAGCCATAACAGCGGAAGGAAGTGTCGCGTCAACATCTGGAGAAGAGAAGAAGAAGAAGAAGACGTCACAGAAGAGGGGACACGCCGCCGCTAGTAATTGAGCTAACACACGAAGATAGCGGCGGCGAGTCCTGAAGAAGAAGAAGACCCCCGGAGAGCGGAGAAGACCCCCGGAGAGCCGGAGAAGACCCCCGGAGAGCCGGAGAGTGGGAGAAGACCCCCCCGCCGCCGAAGATGTCGAAGGAAGCCCGCCGGGTGGTGGGCACTTTTATCAAAGCGCCCCCCCCGGCGGCGGAAGAGAACCAGACGGCGGTGAAGAACAGCGGCACCCACCCCCCCCGCAGAAGCCCGCCGGAGGGGGTGCTTTTATAAAAGCGATCATACACACCAGTGGCGTAACCAGAGTTATGGGCGCCCGGGGCAGAACTTTTTTTTCCGCCCCCCCCCCCCCCGGCGCTAGCGCATGACCACATACGCCCAATCGCCATGCCATCAAATGCAGCCACTGGTGTCATCAATTGTCACCACTGTGCCATGCCATCAAACGCAGCCACTGTGCCATCAATTGTCACCACTGTGCCATGCCAAACGCAACCACTGTGCCATGCCATCAAATGCAGCCACTGTGCCATCAATTGTCACCACTGTGCCATGCCATCAAATGAAATGCAGTCACTGTACCATGCCATCAATCGTCACCACTGTGCCATCAATCGTCACCACTGTGCCATCAATTGTCACCACTGTGCCACCAATTGTCACTGTCCAGACATCTATCCACCTCGGAGCTTTATATTATAACCTGCTGGGACTTGTAGTTCTCCATCGTCTCCTGGGGCTCAGGTGCATGCGATCCACCATCTTTGTTCAGTTTTTCTTACTGCTGGGACTTGTAGTCCCATAGATGGTGGATCGCATGCACCTGAGCCCCAGGAGACGATGGAGAACTACAAGTCCCAGCAGGTTATAATATAAGGCTCCGAGATGGATGGGTGTCCGGACATCCATCCACCTCCGAGCCTTATATTATAACCTGCTGGGACTTGTAGTTCTCCATCTTCTCCTGGGGTTTAGGTGCATGCAATCCACACCCATCCACCTCAGAGCCTTATTGTATGATAATGTATAACCTGCTGGGACTTGTAGTTCTCCAATCTCCATGAGCCCCAGGAGAAGATGGAGAACTACAAGTCCCAGCAGTCTTACTAAAATGACAGGCTCTGAGGTGGATAGGTGGGGATCAGGCAGAGCACCCCTTTAGATTTACACCGACCCCCCCCCCCCTTACCTTGCTGGAGATGGAGAAACTTGCCCCTGCGCTGTAAACACATGTCACATGTTCCAGGCCAATCAGCGCGCCCTTCTGCATGGTTGGCTGGTGTTTCCCGCCACTCCCACATCAAGGGAGACAGACAGTTCCACCAGCCAACCAGGCGCGCCGCGGCCGGGTGTACCAAGATGGCCGACAGCTCCAGAGCTAGGCCAAAGCCGCGGCCTTTCCTAAGGCGGCGGCGGCGGCGGCGCATTCCGCGGACGCCAGGATTTCGCCCCCCCGCAATTTTTCGCCCGGTGCAGGAGCCCCCCCTGCCCCCCCCTCCGCTACGCCAGTGATACACACCCCCCCCGGCGGCCAACTAATAAAATATTTCAATACACTGTGTGGTTTATTTGTGTTTACACTTTTCTTGCAGGTGAATGGGTAGGGGTACAATGTACCCCATACTCATTCACTTAGGGTGGGGGGCCAGTATCTGGGGGCCCCCTTATTAAAGGGGGCTTCCAGATTCCGATAAGCCTCCCGCCCGCATACCCCGACAACCAACGGCCAGGGTTGTCGGGAAGGGGCCCTGTCCTCATCAACATGGGGACAGGGTGCTCTGGGGTGGGGGGCCGCAGTGCGCCCCCTGCCCCAGAGCACCTGACCCCCCCCATGTTGAGGGCATGCTGCCCGGTACGGCTCAGGAGGGGGGGTGCGCTCGCCCCCACTCCCCTCCTGACCGGCCGGCCGGCGTGCTTTGGATACGGGTCTGGTATGGACTGTGGGGGGACCCCCACGCCGTTTTTTCGGCGTAGGGGGTCTCCTTACAACCCATACCAGACCTAAGGGCCCGTTATGCTCCTGAGGGGGGAACCCATGCCGGATTTTTATTTAAAATCCGGCGGGAACTTCCTTCTCAGGATTCATAACAAACTCCGCCCACGTGTAGAATTGGCGGGAATCCGCATCGGATCCCCTTCGCTTCTATGACGCACTCGCTGGAATGTGCTTTTACTATTCCAGCGAGTGCGAGATGTCGGCAGCCTGTCGCCGAGAATCAGCGCGATGCTGTCGTGCTATAAACACATTCTCGGCGGCAGGCACTGTACATACGCACCTTGGATGCTGCCTAAACAAAGATGTAGCTGATCCTCTTGTGGGCAGGGCCTACTTTACCCTGTACACGGGGGAACCTTTTAATGCTTGGGACCAGGTGGAGACTGTGATCATTTGAGGAATCTAACATTAAAGGGATGTTCCAGACAAAAATGGTGTTTATTAAAATTCAGCAGCTACAAAAAGTGTAGCTGCTAGCTTTTAATAAACACTCACTTACCTGCTCCTGCGTTCCAGCGACGCGCCGACCGGGGCTCCGCTCCTCTCCCCCTCCTCTCCCCCCCTCCCCGGCCGGCGTCTCTCATCCCGACTATGGGCACCCAGCCGTGACAGCCTTCGGCTTCACGGCCGGGCACCCACTGCGCATGCGCGAGTGGCACGGCTCGTCGCTGATTGGACAGGCGATCGCATGGGACCTGTCATGTGTCCCATGCGATCGCCTACAGGGAGGGGCTGGTGTAGGCGATTAAGGCTTAATCGCCTAACCAGCCCCTCGGCGGAAGCAGGAAGTGGGACAGGAAGTCCCACTCCTCCTGAAGCCCCCACTCCCCCCCAAAAAAAATTACATGCCAAATGTGGCATGTAAGGGGGAGGGGATTAAGGGAAACTTCATTTTCCTGACGCATTCATGGCAGCACACACTGGTTGTGACTCCGCCCCCACAACCTGACAGGATTGGTTAGCTATAAATTTGAAGGGGAGACGCCCCGCATCATTCTCTTTTTTCATCCTCACCTGACAAGATTGAATGAACAAGCAAAAAGCATGCCTCTTACCGCAAATCGCCCCAGCAGGTTCAGCCTCTCCTGTTTGGAAGTCCCTCCTGTACAGTCTCTAAATGAGCTTTATGGTGGGAACCCCGTTCTGGTGGTCTCAGGGGCTTTGGAATTATACTGGCATCTGTAGCAAGCTTTAACCACTTAAGGACCCCCGCACGCACATATACGGCCACAGAATGGCACGTACAGGCACAAGGGCGTAAATTTACGTCCCCGCCTGAGTGCGGTTCGGGGGTCCCATCGGGACCCCCTCCGCGGCGTGCGGGGGTCCCCCTACCTCTGGGAGCGATCCGGGATCTGCGGGCGGATGTCCGTGATATCCGCCCCCCCCGCGATCGCTCTCCCAGCCTGTCACTTCCTCCTCCTGTGTTTACACAGGAAGGAGGAAATGATGTATTCTCTCATCGCAGCGCTGTTTCCCAGCGCTGCTGATGAGAGAAGACATGACAAGTAAGTGTGCACCAACACAACACTGACACACACTCACATAGGCATATTAACCCCTTGTGATCGCCCCCCCCACCCCCCTGTCACAGTGTCACTGAATGCAGTGATTTAATCACTGCATTTAGTGTCAGTGTGACAGGCAGTGTAAAAAACAGTTAGTGTTAGGTTCAGGATAGCCCCCCCACCCCCCCTAATAAAGTTTTAACCCCCTGATCACCGCCCTAGTTAACCCTTTCACTCCCTATTGCCAGCGTCACTAAGCGATCATTTTTCTGATCGCTGTATTAGTGCCGCTGTTCCCGCTAGGTAGCTATTTTTTTTTATTGCGATTTTTTTTTTTACTAAAGACATGTGGCTAAATAAATTTCGGCCTAAATGTTTGACTAAAATTTAGTTTATTTGATTTTTTTTTTAACAAAAAGTAAAAAATAGTGTTTTTTTTTCAAAAATGTCGCTCTATTTTTGTATATAGCGCAAAAAATAAAAATCGCAGAGGTGATCAAATACCACCAAAAGAAAGCTCTATTTGTGGGAAGAAAAGGACGCAAATTTTGTTTGGGAGCCACGTCGCACGACTGCGCAATTGTCTGTTAAAACGACGCAGTGCCGAATCGCAAAAACACCTTGGGTCATTTACCAGCGTATTGGTCCGGGTCTTAAGTGGTTAAAGAAGCTTCAAATCTCGCAGTGGCCCCCACTTTCGCTCTGTCTTTCCTTCCAGTGCAGTGTGTCCTTCCACAAAGGTATTTGTATCATTACATTTACCACCTGAGGTTAGTCCGTTTTGTACCTTTGTCTGCCTGTTGTTTTTTTCTCAGCTCTGCTGAGCCCTGTGGTTCCTCTGACACCCCATACTCTCGGGGTCACCGCTGCGTACCCCTTGGCGCTCTGCACATGCGCGCAGCTGAGTGATGACGCCGCCTGTCTCCTCTGCCCTCTTCCAAAATGGCGCGGGACGCTTCTGCACATGCGCGCGTCATTAAAAAAAAGAAGGAAAAAAGAAACAGTCCTATTGCTCTGTAGTTCTGGCTGCCGCACTGCTGCTCTGCTCTACTCAGAGTGAAGATTGCACCAGGTGTGTGCAGGCATGTCCCAGATCAGCCTGGGCTAATTGATTACACACACAAAAAAAAAAAAAGAGGAATAAATAGGATAGAAGATATTATACAAGCACCCAGAGGCGATTCAGTTTGCATGTGCCGCGCTATATAAGTTTTCATCATTCATTCATTCAATACATTTATATATTAATTTATAACATACCATAGAAGAAAGTGTATCCATAATTTAACAATTAATATAATCCAAAAAAAAAAAAAAAAGGATAGATATATGTATATAAAATTATTATATTAATTTAATAAATAGAAATGTTGGGGGGGAACATATTGTAATGTTTTCCCTTCTCTCTTTTTTCCCACCTTTTCGGGCTGTCTCTCTGCTATCCTCATGGGAGCCACTGCCCTCGCAGACCACCATCAGCTGACCAGGTATAGAGGCCGTCCAGAAGGTGGTAAGGATAGGGGAGACAAAAAAGAGAGCCTGGCCACTGACGCTACAGTTTTGTTTTGTAGCCCTATCGGGTCAAGAGACGCAAGTTTGCGGCACAGAGGGAGATTCTAGCCATGCTTCCGGCAGAAGGCGCAAGAAATCGCTCAAGGTTACCCTCTTGATTTCTTCAATCAAGGCATAGCCGCTCGCGTCACAGCACAGCACTCCCGTCATAGTCGGTCCCACCGCAGACGATTACCTTCATCCCAGGCAGAGCTATCTTACCCGCACCACGGCAAATGTTTGCCAAATATGCGGGGCGCCATCCTTGCCAGGGGAATTGGCCTGCCACTCGTGCTTCATCGAAGTAACCAAGGATTCAGAGGCCAGAGTAGATACTGAGCTCCCAGGAGAATCGCCACAGGGATCATATGTGGGCGATCCTTCCCCAAGCACATCGCCGGCCGTTACGCCAGGGTGCAGTAACCCTCTCTAAGAATGAGGAGTGTGAGCAGGCGTCGGACTGTCTCTTTTTGGTTGAACCATTTGCCCATTCACAAGGAAGCGATCGGCTGGGAGGAGGTTATGGCAGAACTTCTGAAGGTTCAGAAATATTTCCCGGTGCTGAAAAGGGGGTCCTGAATCATTTCCCTTCATCGAAGAGCTGGAGAACCTCATAAAGGATAAGTGGGGGTTCGCATAAGCGGCCCAGTATGAGCAACAAGTTTGCAGATTGTACCCCTTGTGGTAGTCTAAGATCGATTCTTTGATCAATGCAACTACGGTCGATTCATCTTTAATGCGACTCGCTAGAGACGTTTCTCTACCGATTGAAGACGCAGTTACCTTCCGGGACGCTCTTGATCATAAAATCAATATAGAACTGAAGAAAGCCTGCTCCACGACAGGAGCCGCTTGTAGGCCGGCTATCACCACAGCGGCAGTCGCTAAAACTATCGCTGCATAGGCAGCTAATGTTGAGAATCCCATTCTAGAAGGAGCCGACCAGGGGAAGATATTCTCCTCCCTGCAGGAAAATTAAGTTGGCTTACGGCTCCTGAGGGGGCGACTTCATGGCTGGGAAGAGCCTTATGGCTGAGACCCTGGATAGCGAAGGCAGCGTCAAAATCAACTGGTGCAAAATTCCATATGGCGGCTCAAGTGTATTCGGCACAAAGATGGACTCGGCCATCTCCAAGGTTACCGGGGGAAAGTCTGGGCTGATTTCTCCGATAGGAAAACCAGAGCCCCAGAAGGGCCCCGCTTACAGGCGTGATCTTCCTGTCAAGTACAGGGATGTTAGATCCTACCGCCCGGCAGGGAATTTAGGAGGGACTGGAAGACTCGACCCTCCTTCATGTAGATACAGTAAGCCAATCACAGCTGGGGAACAGCAGAAGTCCTTTTTGAGGGTCCGTCTGCCCACCCAGCTCAGGTGAGCACCAGACTCAAGAGATTCGCTCGGATATGGGCAACTCGTATAACAGATCCATGAACACTATCCTCTATCAAGAA
Organism: Rana kukunoris; assembly: GCA_029574335.1. Taxonomy (NCBI): domain Eukaryota; kingdom Metazoa; phylum Chordata; class Amphibia; order Anura; family Ranidae; genus Rana; species Rana kukunoris. Next base: position 299,257,923 of record CM056053.1, read on the forward strand.
CGGTCACAATTGGAAATTCATGGGCACATTGCCAGGGAACACATTCCAGCCTACCAAGTACTTCCGCACCAGAAAGGGAGGGGTTTTATTCCCCTTTATTTCTGGTACAAAAAAAAAAACGGGGATTCTACGTCCAGTCTTGGACCTAAAGAATTTCAACAGACGATCAAAATAGAGGCCCTCAGATTGGAAAAGCCTTCAGTCCATTTTGTTGTCAGTGGACGTGGGAGACTGGATGCTATCTCTAGATTTTTCGGGCGTTTACCTTTACATCCCAGTTCATCTTACCTTCCAGAGGTCCCTTCGGTTCTCAATCGATCAATCCCATTTCCAATTTTGGTGCCCCCCATTCGGCATCGCCTCAGCACCCAGAGCATTCGGCAAGTTAGGGTGTTCTTAGGGGCAGAATAAAATACCAGGTTGTACCGGGTGCAACTCCCTCAAGAGAGGCTGAAGCCCTTGCTCCAGAAGATACAAAGTCTGCTATCATCCAGACGTCTAACTGTCAGAGCCTGCCTCAGTACCCAGGGGTCCATGTCAGCATCCATACCCTTGATACAGTGGCCCCTGTGGCACATGCGAGTCTTACAGAACTCCTTTCTCAGGCAGTGGAATAGAACGTCAATACTCCAAACCATTCACATCCCGAACTGGGTAAAGCAATTAGTATGGTGGTGGACACACCCGTCCGACCTCAGGGAGTCCATTCCAAAAGTTCCCCCTAGTCCAGAAGTAGTAACATCGGACGCCAGCCAGGGGTGATGGGGTCCACACTATCTAGACTGAGTAGCCCAAGGACAGTGGCATTTTCGGGCTCAGGGCATAGTGTCAAATATTTTAGAGCTCAGAGCAGCCTTTCAGGCCCTCCTGGCCATTGCGCCTCTTCTATAGAGGAAGAGTGTCCTGATCAGGATGGACAACAAGTAGCGGTGTCATGTATCCAGAGACAGGGGAGCATCAGGAGTCGCACGCTTCATAATGGAAGGGGCACAAGTGCACCTGTTAGATCTGTGAGGAGTATGCGTCCCAGCAACACAGAATTCGTTGGCCAACTACCTAAGCCGAGAGACACTTTCAAACACACGAACGGTCCCTGAACCAACAGGTATTCTCCATTCTTACGAAAACTAGTACCAGAATCAGAAGTCGACCTAGCGGCCACGCCAAAGAACTCCAAGTGTCAGAGGTTCCTGTCCAGAGCCCACTTTCCATTACCTGAAGGGACAAACTGCCTAGTTCTTCCATGGAGCTGCGAGCTAGGGTACATTTTTCTTCCAACTTCTCGGATTACAAGATTCCTGTCCCGACTTCGGAAGTCCTCAGCCACATTTATTGTACTAATACCGTTCCGGCTGAGGAGGCCATGGTTTACGACCCTGCTACAACTAGGTACGCGGCCTCAATACATCTTCCAGTAACCTGGGATCTCATATATCAGAGGCAATTCTTCCATCCAGCCCAGAGAAGCTGCATTTGCCAGCTTTGAAGCTGAGAGGGCTAGGTTAGGGGAACTAGGATACTCTCAGGAGGTAATATCAACCTTGGTACAAGCTCTAAGGAGCTCCACTGATGTCACCTATACTAGGATCTGGGAGAGGTTCGTGTCATCGCAGCAAAGACATTGGAATCCCATCTCAAATTCTTGAATTTCTTCAGTCAGGGTTTAACAAGATCCGGGCTTGGGTACCCTGAAGGTGCAAGTATCTGCCCTTTCAACCATGACGGGTACTAGATGGGCTCTTCATCATCTGGTCACTCTGTTCCTCAGGGCCTACGTAAGATCAGACCACCTAGGAGGCCAGCCTTTCCAACAGGGGATCTCTGTGTAGTACTCGAGGCCCTGTCCAATCCACCTTTTTCTCCATTCAACTTAGTCTCACCGTGGAACCTAGCTCTGAAGATGGCTTCCCGTATTGCTATCACCTCAGTTAAGAGGGCGCCGGAGATACAAGCACTTATGGCTATGGAACCCCTATTCAGTGTTCTTCCCTGACAGAGTGGTTCTGAAGCCCTCAGAGCATTTTTATCCAAGGGTAACTTCCTCCTTTCATTATAACCAGGACATCGTCCTTTCGTCTTTTACTAATGAGAGGGGCGAGTCCCATGACTAGGATGTCAAGTCTACCATCTCCAGTTACGTCACAGCTACATCTCAGGAAGACGGATTCTCTCTTGATTATCCCTCACGGGAGCAGACGAGGTCAGCCAGCTACCTCCCATACCATTACCTCTTGGTTGTTAAAGCTATCAAGGAGACCTATTCCATCCAGCAACTTACGCCTCCTAGAGGGCATTAGGGCTCATTCGACAGGGGCAGAGGCCACTTCTTGGGCAGCATATTGCGGGACTTCACCGGAAACCATAGGCAGAGCAGCAACTTGGTCTTCCCAACACATCTTCATTCTCACTACAGAGTGAATTCTGCTCTCCTGGCTACCGTCGACTTCGGCAGATCTGTTCTTAGAGCCAATTCCTCAGCGCTATAAAGAATAAATATTACTGTTTTCTTGCACCCTCCCGACTGGCGAGTTATATCCCAGTGTGTGCTGCCATGAATGCGTCAGGAAAACGGAAAATTGTATACTCACCTTTCCGTAATTTTCCTTTCCTGACGCATCTTCATGGCAGCACACAGATGCCCACCCTACTGTTTTATGATGATATATACAGAGAATGATGCGGGGCGTCTCCCCTTCAAATTTATAGCTAACCAATCCTGTCAGGTTGTGGGGGCGGAGTCACAACCAGTGTGTGCTGCCATGAAGATGCGTCAGGAAAGGAAAATTACGGAAAGGTGAGTATACAATTTTCCGTTTTTAAGGTGGAACTCCTCTTTAAGGTTCCCCAATTTAGAGATGAGCTTTCACACTGTGTGCAGTAAAAATACAGAGTCCCTTTGAAAAGTGCTGTCCCATGTCACTACACACTGTAACTGATGTATGTTGCATTAGGAGGGACATGCTGAGCTTGTGCCCACTCCACCAGTCTAGCATAACTCTGTTACCTCACTCCCAGTAACAGAATGGGGTCCCGCCATGCACATAGCATGGATCTCATGCGTACACTTGATAACTTCTTCTTTCTCTTCTTAGGCGGCGTACACACGACCCAGAACCTCGACGGGCAGAACACATCGTTCCGCCCGTCGAGGTTCTCTCCCGGCCGTCGAATTCGGCGACCCGCCCGTCGGGAATGGCAACCAGCCATTCTTCCAGGCGGGCCGTCGAGGAAATAGAGAGCGTGCTCTCTATTTCGGCTCGACGAGCTTCCCGACGGGAAGCTCGCCGAGACCGTACACACGGCCGAGGTCCTCGCTGGAATGTGCATTCCAGCGAGGTTCTCGCTGATTTTCAGCGAGAACCTCGGCAGTGTGTACGGCGCCTCACATCATGACCAGGCCATAGATCTCCATAATGCAGGTTTGGATCCGGTTGTTATTAGATTCGGACCGCTAGGGAAAAACCTTTTTTTTTCAAAATTTTCGCTCTTTTTCTGTCTATAGCTCAAAAAATAAAAACTGCAGAGGTGATCAAATCCACTATCAATATCAAAAGAAAGTCTATGGAACCAAATACCAGAAAAAAGTTCCTGGTCCTTTCCATAAAATGCACAGATATGAACATGACCCATAAGAAACCATGTTAAATGGACTTTAGTGTGTTTCTGCAAAACTGAAAACGCACAAAAAAATTAGCACTCTTGATTTTTCATGTTCGTGTCCATTGACTTTAACAGTGTTCGCGTGTTCGAACAAATTTTTTTGCCTATTCGCATGTTCTGCTGCGAACCGAACCAGGGGGTGTTCGGCTCATCTCTAGTGATTAATTGATTAAAATGTATTTCATTTTTTTAGCTTTCTTATAGCAAAGGCAGAAAACATTTCTTCTTACCTCGATGTGTTATATGTCATGGCAAGATGCAGGATGTGCATCAGTCCTAAATAATACTGTGAGTGCGTAGATATGTGTAGGTGGTAATTTGTTTGCAAATTATATATGTAGCTTTTCTATGTCATGGTGGATAAAAAAAATGTTTTAAAGATCACTTGGAGATGATGTAAAGAGTACATGCACGCATTACGCATTTTTTCAATGCTTTGGTTGTCACTGTGAATTTAATGATGGTTGTATCTAATCTACAAAACTAGCCATACTGTCACTTGTCTTTTGTATTTAATCCCAAAAATCCTGAAATTAATGTTAACACCTACAGTAATAGCATATTTCCTAGATTTTCCATTTCTGTGATTACTGCACCACTTTGGTCTTCTCGACTCAAGCAGCTCTCTGACACCTACAGTAACGTACATCAAATAAGGTTTCTGTGGCAACAAGAAGTTTTCGTGGAGATATACAATGTATGAACTCTTCTGTCATTACTTTTAAAGAGACACACCTTCCTCTATAGGCAGTTGAAATGAATGTTTTATTTTTACATGACTATAATTGCAAGTCACAAAGCTTCAGTGTGATTTGATTACATTTATGAAATATGAATGTGGGGCCATCTTGCCAGTTGCTACATAGTAGCATTTTGACCACTTCAGCTCTGCACGGTTTACCCCCCTCCTTAGACATCTTTCACACTGAGGAAGTTTTGTAGGCGTTATAGCGTTAAAAATAGTGCCTGCAATCCGCCCTTAAAGAGGGAGTAAACCCTTAATGCAAGAGAAAGGCATAATAAGCTAGTATGCTGTGCATAATAGCTCATTATGTGTCACTTACCTGGGATCGAAGTCCTCCTCCATCCAGTCTACCGCTGCCACCACGTCCACTCGTCGCTTCTTCCTGTTATTGCTGCTCCGATGCTGTGATTGGCCAGAGCGGCGATGACGTCACTCCCGCGTATGCACGTGGGACCGCCAGGTCCCCGTGCATGTGCGGAAATACGGCATTATCTACAATAATGCCATTGACAACGGCACTGTCAGTGGGCCTATGCCAGTGTCTACGGCACGTTATGTTTATCATAATATGAGGTGATCCAAAGTATAACAAGTGAGAAATCCACCCCTCCCCCACAAAACACATCCTGGTAATATACAATGAACTTTGGATCACCTCATGTTATGATAAACATAACATAACATAAGATAAACATGTCCAAGCTAGATATGTAAATAACCTGTCACTCAAAGCAAGAAGAGAGAAACTGACTTTTTATTTAGACAGGTTTTTATCTGGAAGTCTGTTAATTTTCACTGAACAATAAAAGAGGATTGATCAGAGCCGGATTAACTCTGTGTGGCAAGACTGGGCACCGATGATAGGAAATCTAATACTCTACATTGACATCAAAAACATTTTTTTTGGGGTTTACATCCACTTTAAGGATCCGTGGGCGGATGCCATCTGGACCATATCACTTTTGAGTCTGTCAATACCATCCTCATTATGGACTTGAGCTCCCCCATGCTCCTTTGTATACACCGAGCTGAAGAAGGTATCTAATAAATTTGTCTTCTCTTTGTCCCCAGTCACCCATTCCAAATTATTTTGTAAAGGATCTACTTGCTCAGAACTGATCTTTTTACTATTAATATATACTAATAATTAATGGGGGTTTATCCTATCTTTTGCAATCTGTCATTCGTTTAGAATTTTTGCGTCCTTGATTTCCTTTTGACATATTCTGGTATATTCCAGTCAAAGCAAATAGGTTTGCGTTACTTATATATGTAGACACTGATGTGAAATATTTTGGTGTAAAAATGCACAGCAAATGAAATTTAAACAGCACCACCGACAAGTTTGATGTTGGTTATTTCAAAAAGTGTCCGGCTTTGCCACATGACTCAGCAAAGATGATGCATGAATTATGTAAGGGTTAGATAAGAACTTTCTCATCGGGAGTTCAAGTACTTTGGATTAGGTTTTCTTTGTGTCAGAATAAAGCCGCCTTGCTCTGTGCAGAAGCAACAATGAAGCCTAGATAACAAGGTTATTTTACACTGCTGCTCAGATACCAGAATCAATCCAATAAATGTAACATACAAACCACTTTAATTTCAGTACAGATTGTATGAAAAAGATTAAATAAACGCTCCACTAAAAAAAAAATGTGGATGTGGTTGTTTGTTACCTTTCTGCTTTCAGTTTATTTTTACTTTTTTATTTATTAATTCTTGACTTTGTGCCAGTCATCACTGCTGCACCCAAAAATTATCTATTTCTTTTCAGGCACACACAGTGTCAGTTTGATTGAGATTTCAGCTGGTGTGCAAAGGGTGGGGACATTTAGTGATTCCTGTAGTTTTTAAAGCACATTTTATTTTATTTATTTTTTAAAGTGTATTTTTGTGCGTGAACTCTCGAGAGAGGAGCCGGACTGCAGGAGTAGGAGTAGGCAGACCCTCCCCCCGGAGGCAATCGCCATCCTTCTCAATGCCCCTGGTGGCAATGGCGGGTGTGAGGGGGGGCCTCAATGGGGCAGAGGGACTCCCCCTATGAGGGAGTGAGGGGGCCTAGCCCAGCCATCCCCGTAGGTCCTTCGCCTCTCTTTATTTTAGGAGACCGCATGGCCAAAGTGCGTGTGTTTTTAAACCAATTTCGTGTGCGTGCAAGTGTGGTGGTTTTTTTGTGGGGGGGGGGGGGGTGGGCGTACTAAGCACAGGCGTACCTTGCATAGCACACCCCCTAGGGAGCTGGGCTGAGACCACCAAACTCAATTCACATGTAGCCAAGACCGGGATCCGAACCCTTGGCTGCAGAGGTGAACGGCTTGTCAGCGCAGTGCCAATCACGTTGAGCCACCACAGCTCCCTTTTAAAGCACATTTTTACTTTTAATAAAGCCAGGGACATTAAGCTACTTTGTTAAAAAAAATGGGCTTATTAGAACATCACAAGACTAATGCCACGTACACACGATCGGTTAAACTGATGAGAACGGTCTGATGGACCATCTTCATCAGTCCAAACCGATCGTGTGTGCCATCGGTTATTTAACCATCAGTTTTAAAACAAGTTGGCTTTTTTTCTATTTAACCAATGGATTCCTAACCGATAGAAAAAAAAAACGATCGTTTAGTAGGCACAACCATCGGTTAAAAATCCACGCATGCTCAGAATCAAGTCGACTCATGCTTGGAAGCATTAAACTTCATTTTTTTTCTGCAAGATCGTTTTTTTAACCGATGGTGTGTAGGCGCGACGGACCATCAGTCAGCTTCATCGGTTAACCGATGAAAACGGTCCATCAGACCGTTCTCATCGGATGGACCGATCGTGTGTACGCGCCATAAGGCTGCCCATACACAAGTAATTTTCTTTCGTTCAACCAACTGGTTTAGGCTGGCAATACATGGATCAAAATTCAGCTGGTTCAGCAGGGATCGGCCAAGTTTTGATCTATGTATGGTCAGGCTGGCCATACATGATTTGAAAATGTGTCTGGTTCAGCAAGAAGCAGATGATATTAGATCCAGGTATGGGCAGGCTGGTTTTACATAAATGAATCTATCCATCGACTTATGTACAACCAGCTTAATGGAAATTTTTCTCTCAATATAGCCAGCGGTGCTGATCAGTATATTCTAATGGCAAGGAAGTCTCCCAACTGTCAGAATACAATAGCTAAGCAGGAGGGATTCCCCTAGGCACTTTGAGTGTGTGCATGGGGGGATCCCTCCCAGTGAGCTGTTGTATTCTGATGGCAGGGAGACCTCCCTACTGTCAGAATACACTGATCTGCACTGATTAAGAGAACATTTTCCAGCAGGCTGGTTGTACACAAGTCAATAGATTGACTTATGTACAACCAGCCTTCCCATACATGTATTGAAATACAGCTGGTCCCTGTTGAACATGTATGGCTGGCTTAAACCAGTATCAGTTTTGCTTTGTTTACATTTAATCTGTCTATAGTCTGAACTGATCACTAGTATTGCATGCATAACAGCTACCTTTTTATTTTAATATCTCCAGAGCCAGGAGTCATAAGGGAGGGGGGCTAACAATCCCTCCCACGCAGCCAGAGGTGTATTTAGGTTTTGTGCTGCCCTAGGCCTGACTAAACTTGCACCCCCCTAATTTAAATATGACCCACCCCTTCCTGTCAAAGCCACACCCCTTCTTCTTTAAGACCCGCCCTATCATATTCATGGAAAGAGGACAGAGGGACGCCGTGGGTGACGGACAGAGGGACGCCGTGGGTGACTGACAGAGGGACGCCCCGTAGGAGACGGACAGAGGGACGCCGTGGGAGACGGACAGAGGGACGCTGTGGGAGACGGACAGAGGGACGCCGTGGGAGACAGAGGGACGCTGTGGAAGACAGACAGAGGGACACCGTGGGTGACGGACAGAGGGACGCCGTGGGTGACGGACAGAGGGACGCCATGGGAGACAGACAGAGGGACGCCATGGGAGACAGACAGAGGGACGCCATGGGAGACGGCCAGAGGGACGCCGTGGGAGACAGACAGAGGGACGCCGTGGGAAACGGACAGAGGGACGCCATGGGAGACGGACAGAGGGACGCTGTGGGAGACGGACAGAGGGACACGGACAGGGGGGTGCTGTGGGAGACGGACAGAGGGAGCCGTGGGAGATGGACAGAGGACAGATGCCGCTTGCGGCCTTTTCCCAGGATCGCCGCGAGCTGCGGGCAGGATGTTTTAGGCAAGGCCACAGCTTCGGCCTAGTCCTCAGAGCGCCGGTCCTATGGAACTAAATTTTTTGTTTTTGCCCATGTCTACCTTCCCAGCCAAGACCCCACTCGCCAGGATGCTTTTTCTAGTCGCCATGGGGACCGGGATTTGTCAAACCCTGGGTTACAGCGTGGCTCTCTGGTGGTGCGGGTACAGCGTGGCTCCCTCTGTGGTGGCGCGGGTACATTGTGGCTCCCTCTCTGGTGGCGCGGGTACATTGCGGCTCCCTCTCTGGTGGTGCGGGGTACAGCGCGGCTCTCTGGTGGCGCAGGGTACAGCACGGCATGGGGTACAGCGTGGCTCTCTGGTGGTGCGGGGTACAGTGTGGCCCCCTCTCTGGTTTCTCAAGCACAGTATTCTCTTTTGCGCCTCTTCTAACACCCCCTCCCTCCAGCAGAGTGCTTGCATGCTGGGGGCTGTAGCTTAGTGTCTATGGACACACTGGGGCCAGAGACTTAATTTCCCATGATGCCCCCCCAGAGTCTTGTGATTGGCCCCCTGCCGCCCCCCGCAAAGTGCCGCCCTAGGCCTGGGCATTGTCGGCCTAGGCCAGAATACATCCCTGCACGCAGCACCTTAAACCCCCCCACTGTCTGCCAGTCCACTGGCACTTACCCCATCGGCAGCGGAGATCGATGGGCACAGCAGGGTTTGGCAGGCACATCTAGGATTGGTGGGCATACACCAGCAGCGATCAGTAGGCACATCGGGCAATGTTCTGCACTCCAAGCCCACCCTATTTTGAAGCCTATTAGAGCCTATTAGTTTTTAGACTAAATATGATGAAATAGTATTTGTTGGAAGTCAACATGTTTTTAATATCAGATATTTCTGGACTGTTGAGACTTGGTTATACATAAGACATCTGGATACTTCTGGGGTAGCCTGGAATGCCATTAGGGCAAGATTACCCAGCACGTTGTTTGTAACAAGTGGTAAAAAATAGGAATGAATCTCCTGAGATGTTCTCGCATAGGCCTCCAGATGTGATGTATGGGGGGTAGAGGAGCATCAGCTTAGACATCCTAGTGAGGTGAAAATTAAAATGACTGATTTCCTGACTTACAATAAAGGAAACCTGATGTGGAATGGAATGTTGACCTGGGTCAAGGCACGTGTTCACAGGGTAATGCTGCCCCCTTGTGGAAGACAGTAACATACTTCCTGGAAGATGTTCGGGGTAATAACATACTTCCCGGTTATTAGGAAGGACAGCCGCTTATAGCTTCTTATTGGACAGAGGACTACACGGCCAGGCAGAGGGTGTTTGTGTGGGTTGTGTCTGTGAGTGCTTTAAAATGTGAGGGCCAGTGATGAAGGCCCCGTCTTTCTCCTGGAGCCCAGCCAACATACAGACTCTGAGGAAGGACTTAAGTAACGTATCATCTGTGCTCTTTTGTTTTATATGCTCTGTATTACTATCCTCAGATTTTATGTTATGCCGCGTACACACGACCGTTTTTAAATGTCATGGAAAAAACAACGTTTTTATCGACGTGATTCTTGTCAAACCTGCCTTGCAAACACACGATCGTGAAAAAAAAATGCTCCAGCAAAGCGTGGTGACGTACAAAGCGTACAACGGCACTATAAAGGGAAAGTTACATTCGGATGGCGCCACCCTTTGAGCTGCTTTTGCTGATTTTGTGTTAGTAAAGTTTGTGCTTTTCAGTCTATTACAGTGTGACGGATGTGCTATCTCCATTACAAATGCTAGTTTTACCAGAACGAGCGCTCCCGTCTCATAACTTGCTTCTGAGCATGCATGTTTTTTTCCCGTCGTTAAAGCCTACACACGACCGTTTTTCACAACGTGAAAAACGACGCGAATAATTAGAGCATGTTCTAAATTTTTAATGCCCATTTTTCACGTTGAGAAAAATGCTCTGGAGCCTACACATGATCGTTTTTAATGACCAATTAAAAAAATTGCATTTTTCACTTCATGAAAAACGGTCGTGTGTGTTCTATTTTCTTTGTATATAAATAAGATCTTTGAGACCTTTTCTTCTTTGAGCATTGTGTTTATTTTTATAGCTAATATTGTTATTATATCACCATTAATATTATTAGAGTTTTGATAGAATAGCTAATTATAGGAACAGACAAAATATTGTAAAGGTTCATCTTGTAAAACAGCCCACTCAGTTTAAAATTGGAACAAAAGACAAAATAGGTGTGTATAGATATATATATAAAAAAACACATTCTAAATACCTTTCCCCCCTCTTTATAAGTGATCCCATTCCCTCTGCTCCCTATGTTCTTAGCTGAATAAGAACTGGAGGGAGGAGAAGCAAGTACACTGAGATTCCCAGTGAATGGCTGTGCGACGGGGGGGGGGGGGGGGGGGGAACAAGTCTGATCATTGGAAGAGAGCAGGTTGAGGTCCCAACACAGCTAGATAACTGACCAAGCTGTGCTCTCCTGTTTAGTGTGGTCAGTTTTTAATAGGAATGCAGAAGGACTGGCAGGAACAAAAGGCAATTCACACAAAGGAAGCAATACAAAGAGAACAGGATACTTTTTCATAATAGAACTTCCAGCTCAGTTCGCCACAGCAACCTGAGCCTAAAAGGCAGTGGGTACCTGTCAGAACCTAGTACCTGCTCCCTCTCCCTTCCCCCCCAAAAGTGAGAAATGTGCCAGTGCAGGGGGGAGGGTGCAACCTAGTGGAGCTTCCCCTTTTGGGTGGAGCTCCGCTTTAAGGAATATTACTTGCTTTTAAATATTTATTTATGAACTTTTAGGAATCAAACTTGCGCTATTAATAAATTACAATAAAGCACATACGATTTGTATACATTTTCTTATTAAAAAATGTATCAAACCATATGCATACAAACAATATTCTTGCTGTTCGGTTATATACAGCATATTCCATATGTAAGTGTAAAACCTAACAATTCCACAGAAGTTTAAAAGTAAGTTTGGTTTAAAAATAGTATTTACAGTACAGTGGTCTGGATCTCTGCTGTTAGCTCATAAAGCACAGTGTTATGGATATGCATTAAGTTCTGGCAGTTACCTGTCTCCATGTGGTTATTAAAAGCCTGACCCTCCTTCTGGCTGTCTCTTATCACCTTCCTTCCTGGATGGCTCCACCTTAGGCCATCCCAGAAAGCCTATATTAACCGTTGCACTGCAGGTCTGCGGTGCGGTTCAACCAATGTTGTTTGCTAAACTTCCTGTCTGCAGTGTTCTTGCTTAGTTCCTGTCTTCTGTGTATTGTTCACTTCCAGTGTACCGATTTGGCTTGTCCCTGACCACGCTTGCTTGCCTGTGACCCTGGCCTTTTGGCCTGTTCTCTGGTTATCCCTGTCTGCCAGTCGCCCGACCTCGGCTTCCATCACTACGCTTGTCCTGCTGTCTGCTTCCCCTCTCTCTCTGTGGAGTGTGACCTAGGGGATCTCGGGGGTCGCAACCTGGAACCAGTTGCGGCAAAACCCATCCTCACCTCAAGAGGCTCTGGCGAAGACAAACTGGGTCTTAGACTCCGCGCCCTGGGTGATCTTGGGTTCACGCTCCCTGTTCGATCGCAGCAGTCTGCTAAGGGTTCACTATCCTGCGGTGCATCCCTGTCTCCTACGGGGTGCACTTGTCACCTGGACTTAGGTGACCTGACACACAGGGAAAGAAAAAATAGGGAGGTTATAGTTATAAATGTGCTTTAATTCTACAAGTAATAAATGAGCTTTTCATTTTTGCAAGCTTAATCCACTACTGGCAATGTTGACCTCATACAAAGGTGGCCAAGAAGCAGTAATCCGTCATCTCACTCCACCTACAGCAGTGGAAAGTGTTGCAAGGACTGCAGAGAATTGCAATCCAGGACTAGATTATGAAATCGACAGAAACAAATCTCTGCAGTTTCTCCCCACCCATAGCCCATGCCATGCATAGATGTAAAGTGACAGAAAGTGGTCACATGTTTGCTGCAAATACATCCAAAAAAAGGGATTTAGAATTTTTTGGAATGATTGTTGTGTGCCTTCATCACACTCTGTTTATTTCTTTGCCCAAGGCTTCACATCTGCTTTAACTTGAGTGACAATATAGTCTGCCTAGTTAGTTACATCATAAGTGCTGCTGCCATGTTCAATAATTCATCACTTGTATATTCTTGAGAATGAGATAGCTTGTCTTGAAGGGACATTAAAAAATAACTAATTGCAGAGACAACTGAAAAGACAGTAAATGCTTGCACTAAATGTTGTATAGCTATGATAATTCTATAAACAAGTTTGCTTTATGTTTTAAGAGGTATATCATATCCAAGGTTAGACTAAACTAAACAGGGCTAGATACATTTTAGTCCACTTAATCTACTTCATAGATAATGCATGTGATAATATGTAATAAAACATAGCATTCAGTCATTGTACCTTCATTGTAGGGTATTGTCATTATACTTTTATGAACATGGTCTTCCTTTCATGACTTGATATTGAAGAGACACACCAAAGCTAAGAGGTCAAGATACAACTACAATGTGTTGGCGGGGGTTCAGGAGCACCCCCCGTCTTTAGGACTACAATGTGAAGAAACCAGAAATTAACAGGACCTACAATGGTATATTTTCTAGTGTGAGATTTTAGGACTGCCAAACAAGCTGCATAAAAAGGCCTATGTCTACTTTTTGGATTGCACCCCTGACTTTTAATGAAATAGAGTTGCATCTGGACATCTTAGCAGTAGTGTGGCGCTTCAATTCCAATACTCGTTACATTACACTACAAGCCAAGGAAACTATGGAGATGATCAGCGGTGTAAAAACTGCCTGCCGGAACCAGATCATTTACACCAACATCGATACCTTAAGATAGGGGTCTTGAATTAAAATTTATGAAGGACAGATCAGTAAAATTTTCTTCCAGCAGAGGTTTGAATTGCATGTTTGTTCAATGTCTCAAATCCTTCCCATCACAGCCCCCTCATTTCACATTCCCTGTCTTACATGAGTGTCCTCAGTCCCCCGCACATCACAGTCCCCCACTTCACAGTTTCCCCTTTACATTAATGTCCACTCTCCCTTTCACATCAACCCACAGTACTGCCCTCACTTTACATCACCCCCACACAGCACTGCCCCCCTTTTACATCACACCCTGCTTCACATCACTCATCCTCCCCCTATGTCCCTTGCCCCGCTTTACATCATATCTCCCCACCCACAACACTTCCCCACTTTAAATGACCCCCAGCACTGCCCCCTTCTCATCAGCTCCCTACAGCACTGCCCACCTTTACATCACATCTTCTCCTCCCAGAGCACTGCCCCCTTTACATCCCCCCATAGCACTACTCCCCTTTACATCTCTTTTCCCTCCACAGCATTGCTCCCCTTTACATCACATCACCCCACACCATAGCAGTGCCCGCCAACAGCACTTGCCCCCTTTACATTTCTCTTCCCCACAGCACTACCCATTTGTACACCCCCACAGCACCTGCCTCCCTTTACATTTCTCTTCACCACAGCACTGCCCCACCTTTACATCACCCCCTCCATAGTACTGCCCCCTTCACATCTCCCCTCCATATCAGCACTTGCCCCTCTTCACATCGCCCCACAGCACTGTTTCCCTTCACATGCCCCCACCACAATAATGTCTCTGCCTCTCCTTCAAATCACCACACCACACACACAGCACTGCCCTCTTCACACCACCCCCTCCCCCCACTTTCACAGCCATGTCCTCTTGCCCATGCTGTCCTACCTTACACAGAGAAGAGAGCACTGGATGAAGGGCAGGAGTTAGAGCTTCCTCAGCATAGGGGCCATCTCTTCACTTATTCTACATCCACTAGCCTCAGTGCCGGGTCCCAGGCACCATCAAAAGTAAGGAGCCATTTGGCACTTTTTTCTTATACATTTTATATGATTAAACAAAATTATACTATGGTGGTTCTCTTTCTTTATTCCGCTGTATGATATTGGAATCCGGTCGGATGTAAGGAATATGAGCTGCGCATTAAGTCCATGTATTGTGATATCTAGCCTATATTGACCTCTTTTTAATTAAAAAGGTCAACAACATCTGGTAAGGTGCCACCCTTTTTGAGCACAGTTTGGGTGATTTTGCACAGTCGGTGAAGGTGGACATCACTCACAGCGAATTTGAAGAAATTCATAGAACACTAGCACTTTATTAATGGACTTTTTTCACTAGTATTATTAATCTTCAAATCATTATTACTTCCAACTCCACCAAGATTGGTGGTCCTTATATTTTGCACGATTTGATTGTTGGTTTAAGATCATTCGTTGATACTAATTTATCATGCACTATTAGGTTGCACAGAAATATTATTACTCACTTTGTGTAGCGCCCCCTACCCTCTTTTCACTCAGGAGTGAGAGCTGCCAAGGTTACCTTTTTGTATTAAGCTGGTGATTGGTTGCTAGGACCCCCCCCGTGTCCTAGCAACCAATCGCCTGTTAATCTTGAAAGTTAACCCATGCATCTCCTGCCCTCCACCCAATGTGGCTGTGCCCCCTGCTCTCTATTCAATGCTATTGTGTACCTCTCACTGTCTGCCCTGCCTTGAGAATGACGGCTCCAAAATGGCGTGACCACAGGTCTGGATCCGGATCACGGTCCACCATTTAATGATGCCTGCCTGCCAGCAGGATAACCCTATGGGTCCATCACTGAGTGAGTGAATAACTTGTATAGCGCTACACATGCAAACTAAATCGCCTCAAGGTGCTTTTCCATCCGGTGTCGTCCTAATCCTTCAGAAAAGGTGAGTCTTAAGTTTTTTTCCTGAAGGCCCGATGGTTTTCTTCCATGTGGATGTCTGTTGGTAGAGCGTTCCATAGCCGTGGTCTTTAGGCTGCAAATCTTCGTTCTCTCTTCGATTTGTAGTTGTACTTTGGGATGTAGAGGAGGTTTTGGTTAGATGATCGGAGAGTGCGATGGGTGGTGTAGTGTTTTATTTTCTCGCATAAGTATTGAGGAGCCTTTCCTTGTGTGCATTTGTGAGTGAGGCAGAGGGTCTTGAATGTGATCCGATCCTTTACTGTTAGCCAATGAAGGAATGAAGGGCCCTCAAGGATGGGGTGATGGATTCCCAGGGTTTCTTTCCTTTTACCAACCTAGCTGCTGTGTTCTGAATGACTTGTAGGCGTGAGATCTGGTATTTTGGTAGTCCTAAGTAGAGGGAGTTTGCGTAATCGAGTCAAGAATTGATGATTGTTCCGACTACTACCGCTGTGTCCTCTTCCGGGATGAAGGGAATGAGTCTGCGCAGTAGGCGGAGAAGGTGGTGGGGTCCGCTGACTACTGATCCTATTTGCGCATCCATCGACATCTCTGTGTCAAAGGTTACCCCCACGGCTTTTGACCTTGGTACTTGAGGTGATGATCTGTCCAAGGATGGTGGGTGGTTTCCATGATGTCCTAGCTTTAGTCATTTGGTTTGCGTGGAGGAAAAGTAGTTCTGTTTTTGATCTGTTGAGTTTGAGGGAGCTCTCAGTCATCAGTTCGTCGATCAATGCCAGGCATTTTTCTAATCCATGATATCGGTCGCTTTTTTTGGTGATCCGAAAGTAAAGTTCAGTGTCATCCGCATAGGAGTGGTAGCACAAATCTTGCTCACTGATGATTTCAAGGAGTGGGTGGAGGTAGATGTTGAAGAGTACGGGTGACAGGGGTGATCCTTGAGGGACTCCGCAAGAAAAGGTGCACGCTTCACTGTTTGGGACCGTTTTCCTAGGAAATCCTTTTTTCTTTCATGACTACCTATAATCATACAATTAATTTCTCTTTGCCTATCCACAGGCCATGAGCTCTGCCTCTGTTGCTACCACAACTTGGAAAGAGACATGGCTTACTTTGTAGTAACAAGAATTGGCCTTTGACAGACAAAGCAGTTCAGCCAAACCTACCAATAAGCCATGCATATTCTAATGCTGGCAATGTCGGTAGTGGTGATAGCATCGTTAGTCCTGATTAAAATGTTTGTTTGCCAGCAGTCCTGAAAGCTTTTTAGAGTTAAAATACGATGTGCTTGGCCTTTACATGTTTCTTTGATCTCACTGCTTCAGTAAAAAGCCCATTTCTTAGGCTACTTTCACACTGGGGCAGTGGGGGTGGTAGCGATAAAGTGCTGCTAGTTTTAGCGGTGGGGCGCTTTTAATCCCTGCTAGTGGCTGAATAAAGGGTTAAAAGTGCCTGTGTTGCGGCACTGCCGAAGTGTTTTGCATGCGCTTTGGCAGCGCTGCCCATTCATTTGAATGGGCAGGGACGGTGGAGGAGCGGTGTATTCACCGCTGCCGTACCACCCCAAAGATGCTGCTTGCAGGACTTTTTTTCCTGTCCTGCAAGTGCACTACCCCAGTGTGAAAGCACTCGAACTTTCACACTGGTGTGTGTGCCTTTTGTGGCACTTTACAGGTGTTTTATAGGTGCTATTTTTAGCACCTCAGTGTGAAAGGGGTCTAAAAGCTAAACTCCCAGGCACAAAAACAGTTATGTTCATAGTAGCCATGAAGGGTATACATCTAATTATGAATCTACTCTGTGTACACTAAATGCATTTTCAAATGCAGATATTGTGATAGTGACATCAACACAGGGCTAAGCATAGCCTGAGTAGAGAAAAGAGCTGTGGGAGGGGCCGGCAGGCCATACCTACTATAGGCTGCCTGCAGAAAACAATAGAAAGGTGCAGAGACAAGACCAGTCACCTGGCATAAGGAGAGAGAGAAGCAGTGACTGGTCTTTATTACAGGAAGCTCCTGCACAAGGGCAAAGTTTCACACTGGATTACTACACAGATCCGGAAGAAATACACAAAGCACACCAAGATTCAAATACAAATACACATGCCTCTTGTATTTAGACCATATTTGCTTATCTCTGATTCCAGATTTAACCACTTTCCCACCGCGCTATAGAAAAAATACCGCTACAGCGCGGTGGGATTACTCTGAGAGTAAATGACGGAGCGATCACTTGTAAACAAACCAGTGCCATGTAATGATGCCGGTTCCTCCCTCTCCTCTCTGTACCGTTCGGTACAGTGTGAGAGGAGAGGGGGAGAGCGGGTGTCAGCAGCAGCATTGTGGGCTGGATCTGTGACAAATGCAGTCACAGATCCAGCCATCCCTCCCTGCGCAATACTCTGCAATACCACCAATACTCTGCAATACCCCCAACACTCTGCAATACCCCCCATACTCTGCAATACCCCCCATACTCTGCAATACCCCCCATACTCTGCAATACCCCCCATACTCTGCAATACCCTCAATACTCTGCAATACCCTCAATACTCTGCAATACCCTCAATACTCCGCAATACCCTCAATACTTCACAATACCCCAATACTCCACAATACCCCAATACCTTGCAATACGTCGCCTATGGGGATTTTTAAGTAGCGAAGTTTGGCGCAATTCCACGAGCGTGTGCAATTTTGAAGGGTGACATGTTGGGTATCTATTTAGGCCTCGTACACACGATCGAACATATCCGATGAAAACGGTCCGCGGACCATTTCCATCGGATATGTCCGATCGGGAGTTTGATCCGATGGCGTGTACACACCATCGGATCAAATTCCCCGCCGCCGGATGGCGCAGTGACGCGGCGGTGACGTTGACGCCGCCACGTCACCGCCACGTCACCGCACCAGGAAGTTAAACACTTCCGCGCATGCGCCGAATCCATTCGGCGGCGGCGCGGCGGCGGTGGGGCACGACATGTCTGCTGGTAAGTGTACTAACCAGCAGACATGTCGGGCGGACAGATTTCACCGGATGGATTTCAAAGCATGCTTTGAAATCTGTCGGGTGGAGAAATCTGTCCGCTAGCCCATACACACGAGCGGAGATGTCTGCTGAAACGGTCCAACGGACCGTTTTCAGCGGACATATCCCCTCGTGTGTACGAGGCCTTTCTCGGTGTAACTTCATCTTTCATAGTATGCAAAAACATTGGGCTAACTGTTTTTTTTTTTTAAGCGCAAAACAGTTTTTTTTTAAAAACACGCGTTCATAAAATTGCTGCGAAAATACCGTGCAAGATAAAAAGTTGCAACAACCGCCATTGTATTCTCTAGGGTCTTTGAAAAAAAAAGCATATATAATGTTTTGCATTTCTATGTAATTTTTTAGCAAATAAATTATGATTTTTACATCTAGGAGAGAAATGTCAGAATTGGTCTGGGTGTTCCAGAACACCTGATGGCGTTCCCTGCATGTTGAGCTTCTGTATGTGGCTACGCTGTGTAAAAGTCTCACACATGTGGTATTGCCATACTCGGGAGGAATAGCAGAATGTGTTTTGGGGTGTAATTTGTGGTATGCATATGCTGTGTGTGAGAAATAACCTGCAAATATGACAGAAACTAGAATTATTATTATTTTTTTTAACAAAATTTTCAGTCTTTTTTCTTTTATAGTGCAAAAAATAAAAACCGCAGAGGTGATCAAATACCACCAAAAGAAAGCTCTATTTGTGTGAAAAAAAGGACAAAAATTTCAGATGGGTACAATGTTGTATGACTGAGTAATTGTCATTCAAATTGTGAGAGCACCGAAAGCTGAAAATTGATCTGGTTAGAAAGGGGGTTTAAGTGCCCAGTGGTCAAGTGGTTAAAATGGCATTAGTATTCTAGGAATAAGTGCACAGGAAGCTAATATTCAAAAGCATCAGGGCTCTATTCTATCCATACCATAACCACCCCTTTGAGAAGAGGAGCATTAATGTAACTCTAAGTACTGAAGCAACCCAATGTCCGGGTGCTTTATGTGTAAATGTAGCCATATTTAAGCAACAACAAAAAACAAAATGAGTAGATGCTTTTCTAGGGATTAAATGTATTCTATCCATACACTTTTGCAGTCAAGTTTCACTTGTTTCTTTTTTTTCCCTCAGCTGTCACATTTCCTCTAAAAGAAGCATGCTAGCCATAGATGCCTCATTTTTTTTTTCGATTAGGCTTGCTGAGAACTCATTATAGGTGACAGACACTGCAAAGCACAAAATAATAAAGATTACAGTTTTTTTTGCCTTAGGTTAGGATTAAATGTTTGGCAAACATTTCCTGCCTATATTCTGAAAATATTATTTTTGATATTTCTGTTAATTTGCTAGCGTATAAGAAAAAAAATTCCAGGCTGTTTTTTTTTTTTTTTACTAAAAACAGTGTACCAAATAAACGATGTTTGTAAAAACAATGTAAAATAATTTAGGTCAGCAAATGGGTCTTAGGCTTGGTCAGGTTAAGATACATTGCTCAATTTGGCCTGGACATCCAAGCATCATTGACCTATGATTATATAGTGGTTAAGGGACTGTTTTAAAAACTTTTTTTAGGCTTAAAGTTCATTGTTAGGCTTCAGCTTAATTTTAAACATTAGCATAAGTTTTATAGTTTAGGTGTGGGCAGGGGCGGACTGACAACTCATGGGGCCCCCGGGCAATAGAGGATTATGGGGCCCCTGGGCTTACTGATGGTCACCACGCCAGGAGGCAGTGCAGAGACAGGACAGCTAAAATCTCTGATCTGATCTGATGGGGCCCCCTAGTGGCATGGGGCCCTCGGACGGTGCCCGAGTCACTCAACGGTCAGTCCACCCCTGAGTGTGGGTTAGGATTATAGAGGAAGTTTAGTGCTTTTTTTAGGTATTTTCTATGTATATGTGTGAAGGAGATCAGACTAATGTAAATAATCTAACATTAAAGGAACACTAGAGCATTTAAATATCACTTACCTCGTTTTTCCTTTTGACCTCCAAAATACAGTAATCCAGGTTTGAAAATGCCATTTCCTGTCTTTCCTCTTCTTGCTTTCCACCAGCACATGAGCTGTTTGGCATTGTGGAAAGCAGAATGTTCTCACCCCCTCCCTATGACTACAGCCCTGCGTGAAGATGCTCTCTTATCCCTCACAGGCATGGAGGCTAAGCCTAATAGGAACTGTAGTTCCAATTAGGCCGTGATGTAGCAAGAATGAATGCGCACCGCAAACCAGGAAGTCGGTGAGAATAACGATACAGGAGTGACAGAGGTGAATAAAACAGCTCGATTTCAACAGGTATCAAACTAGTTATAATGCAAAACATTACTTTTTACTTTATTAGCTACTGTCAGACTTTAATTTAAGAGGAAAATATTTTTGTCTTTACAACTCCTTTAACCGCTTCAATACCGGGGCTATTTTGGCACTTCTCGTACATGCATAAATCATAATTTTTTTGTTAGAAAATTACTCAGAACCCCCAAACACTATATATTTTTTTTTAGCAGACACCCTAGGGAATAAAATTCCGGCCATTGCAACTTTTTATCTCGCACATTATTTGCGCAATCATTTTTCAAACGCCTTTTTTTGGGGAAAAACATGGTTTTGTGAATTAAAAAATAACAAAACCGTAAAGTTAGGCCAATTTTTTGGTATAATGTGAAAGATTAAGTTACGCCGAGTAAATAGATACCTAACATGTCACGCTTTAAAACTGCGCACACTAATGGAATGGCGCCAAACGTCAGTACTTAAAAATCTCCATACGCAACGCTTATTTTTTTTTACAAGTTACAAATTTAGAGTTCCAGAGGAGGTCTAGTGCTAGAATTGTTGCTGGCGCTTTAACGCACGCGGCGATACCTCACATGTGTGATTTGAACGGCGTTTACATATGTGGGCGGGACTTACGCGTGCGTTCGCTTCTGAGCGCGAGCTACCGGGGATAGGGGCGTTTAAAAAATTTTTTTTATTATTTTATTTTTTATTTTACACAATTTCTTTTATTTTTAAACTTTTTTTGACATTTTTTTTTTTTGATCACTTTTATTCCTATTACAAGGAATGTAAACATCCCTTGTAATAGGAATGTGTGTGACAGGTACTCTTTATGGAGAGATGCAGGGTCAATAAGACCCAACATCTCTCCTCCAGGCTGGAAAGCATTAGATCGTGAAAAAAATTTCACAGATCTAATGCATTCAGCCGCTGTTGCGGCTGTGTTTACATTCCAGGACCCGGGCGTGATGTCATAACATCGCGCCCGGGCCTCCAACCATCTGGTCACCAGTCTACTCTATGGTTTTCGACGGACGGCGGCGGATCGTTTCTCCGGGTCTCCGATGGCAAAGGAGAGCCCGGAGAAGCACCGGATGGCGGCGGGAGGGGGGGGGCGTCCCCTCCCGCCGCCTAGAAGAACGATCAATCGGCGGAACCGCCGCTATGATCGTTCTTATGGTGCACAGATTCGCCGCCTGAACAGATGGATATCTGAATGATGCCTGTGGCTGCAGGCATCATTCAGATATCCCCACTGAAAGCCAGGACGTCAATTGACGGCCTAGGTATTGAAGTGGTTAAAGTGGTTGTACACCCTGTACAACCACTTTTACCTACAGTACAGGTAAGCCTAGATTTAAGGCTTATCGGTAGGTGCTGTAAATCTCTCCTAAACCTCCACGGAGATATTTACAATAGAGACTTGCGCCAACGTATACAGCGCATGTGTCATAGACAGTGGCGCATGCGCACTTTAGAAATGGCGATCGTGACGTTTCTAAAGGAGGTCATGCCGTGACTGGAGGCTCCCGTGCGTCATCGCAGCTCTGGCCAATGACAGCGCCGGAGCCGCGAAACCCAGAAGTAACTCCAGGACGACATGTTCCAACAAGCATAGGATGCATTAAAGTGAAAAAAGATGAACCTTTTCAATACCTTTAAGGCCTCATGCACACTGTGTCCATACACATATGGGAGTTTACAGGAGTTCAAGGGTAGAGGCGTTTTGAGGCGGAAAAGCCTGATGTACCTTTTTAATGCTTGTAAGTGCTGTGCGTGTTTTAGCACTTGAGAGTTTTTTATTTCAAGTGGCCATGATAAATTAAACACCCACGTGCTTAATGCACCTAAACGTGTTTGCAAAAATTGTCATAAGCTGCTTTTCTCCTGCAAGAAGTGTGCATGAAGCCTAACAGATTTAAAAATGGTATATACGTGTAGCGCTTAAACAATAAAGTAAATAAATACTTGCATCACAAATAGTGATCACTCACTGTGAACAAAAACAAAGTGTACAATCAAAAATGATCTCTCATTATGGAAAAGCTAATACATATATTAAAACTTAAAACATGAGTCCATAAAAAATGTGGATGTGATCAGGGCCGGACTTGCCATTGGGCTTGACTGGGCTCAAGCCCATGGGCCCCACCCAATAGGGGGCCCCTCTAAAAAATAGGGGTCCGGAGGTCCACAGGGGCCTGTTTTTTTATATATATATATATATATATATATATATATATATATATATATATATATTTTTTTTTTTTTTTTATTAAAAGGCCCAGAGGTCCCCAGGGCCCCTGGATGGCAACCTCCCTTTTTTATGCATTTTTTATAAATGTTTATTTTTTTTAGGGGTCTGGAGGCCCCCAAGGCCCCCGGACAGCAACCCCCACTTTTTTTATTTAAAAAAATGTTTTTTATAGGGCTGTGCAAATTAACTTTTAATCGATCGATTAATCTTTAATTTTTTTGATCGATCAAAATCTTTTTGATCGATTAAAAAATTCTTATGACTGGTACTCACCTCTCTGCCGGCTTCTGGGCCTTCAGGGAGTTCTGTCAGAGATCCGGTGACATCATGGACACCGGCGGGGCTTGCCGTGTCCATCTGAAGGGCTCCTTTGCTGTGCCTTCATATCTGCATGCCGGCGGGACCTTACTATCTGCCACACGCAAGCCAGGGCCGTTTTAATAGCATCTTGGGCCCCTGGGCAAAGAAATGCTCTGGGGCCCCTACAATAATGACAGTGCAGGTAAACAGACATCAAGTAGGTAGAAGGCAGACTGCCTCCCCTGTGTATCTATCACTCTCAGTGCCATCATGGGGCCCCCAATTTCGGGGCAGCGTAGGCTCAAGGACCAGCTGCTTTGGGCAAATTGCAGGGGCCCCCAATGCAGCTGGGGCCCCTGGGCAGTGCCCAGGTGTGCCCTCTCATTAAGACAGCCCTGACGCAAGCGCTGTTACACTTCCCTCTATTACTTCCCTCTTTCAACCTGGGATTCTACAACCATCCACTGGGAGTTGTGATAGTTCCCTTCATGGGACATCTACATGCCGATGGACTGATGTTAACCCCTCCTCATCTGGATTCAGCAGTGGCATCGTTGTACACATTTTTATACCAGTATCATACTTAGCTACAGGTTTTTATGACTGCTTTTGGTACCATTTGGTATTACTCGCACCATTTTTACAGTTTATGTAGCTACATCGATTTTATCTCCAGTGCAATATTTATTTTGTTACCTACTTGAAGACTATAAAAGTTTTAATGCTATTCCCATCGAGCGCTGCCTTTGTGTGTTTTTTGTATCCTGCTATCCATTTTTCCAGTGGTTGGTAGCTGCACTGGGAATCGGCCTGCAAGGAGATCAGCTAAAAGTAGTTGGATCTGTATGTGCGTTATAATTAATCGAAATTGGTCGATTAATCGATTAAAAAAAAAAACGATTAATCGAACACAAAAATTTTGATCATTCACAGCCCTAGTTTTTTATATATATATTATTATTATTATTATTATTATTAAAGGGCCCAGAGGTCTCCAGAGCCCCCGGATGGCAACCCCCCTTTTTTTTTAATAAAAAAATGTACATTTTCTTTATATATTTATATTAAGGGCCCAGAGGTTTTTTTTTCTTTTTATTAAAGGGCCCAGAGATCCCCAGGGCCCCGGATGGCTATGCCCATTTTTAATATATATATATATATAATATATATATTTTTTCTTTATTTCTTTTTTTTTTTTTTAAAGGCCCCCCCCTGCTTCTCAATTTGCGGCAGCCCCCCCGCTTCTCAATTTCAGGCGGCAGCACCCCCCCCTTCTCAATTTCAGGCGGCAGCACCCCCCCCGGTTCTCTGCTCCAGGGGGCCCATGCCTTAAGCTGTGTAAGGGGCCCCAAAATTCCTGATGGCGGCCCTGCGCATACCTCCCAACAAGCACGGATTCTGCGGGACTTTCCGCTTCTTCCCGCGAAAGGGTTAATTTTCCCGCACTGCAATAGGAGGCAGCACGGAAGCAGGAGGAACCGGAGCGGTGTGTGGAGGACTGTGGCTGCTGAAGGGAAGAAAGCCGACAGCCAGGCTAATGAGAGGTGAGAGGCACTCCCCCCCGCTTAACAACTGCAAAACCTCCCCCTAGGAGGAACCGGAGCGGTGTGGGTGTGGGGATGTCTGCTGAAGGGAAGAGAGCCGCCACATTCCGTGCACAGATGAGAGTCACCCCCCTGCTCAACAACTTCAATTGGCCCCCCCGCTCAACAACTTCGATCCGCCCCCCCGCTCAACAACTTACTTTAATGCGCACCCCCCGCTCAACAACTTCGATTCGCCCCCCCCGCTCAACAACTTTAATGCGCCCCCCCCGCTCAACAACTATGAAACTATGATCCCCCCTCGCTCCAGGGGGCCCCTTCACCACTCAAGCCCAGGGGCCCCCACCACCCTAAGTCCTGCCCTGGATGTGATAAATAGATAAATGTTTAGTCCACAACGTGTCACACAGATCTCTGGGTGCAAACAGTAAAGTGCTTCTTAAAGTAACTTCTTGTGCATAACGTGATGACCCGCCACCAGTAAAAATGCAAGCTTACCAGAGCGTGTGGATATATATATATATATCTCTATGAATCAAACAAACATAGACAGAGGTGGCTCTAGGCTTTGTGAGGCCTTGGACATGGGGCCCCACTCTTGCCTATGATGGGGAAAAATAATTCAAGGACAAGAGCCTCTTCCCCACAACCCTGGCCAGTGGTTGTGGAGGTCTCTGGGCAGGGGGCTTATCGGAATCTGGAAGTCCCTTTTAACAAGGCGGCACCCAGATCCTGCTTTTGTATAACTAAGTGATGTCACCTGGTGAACCCACCACCTTTTGACATCATTGACTAAGGGCATGCTGGGTCATTGACGTCACAAGGGATGGTGTCACCGATATTCACTGGTTGTTAGGGATGCTGACGGCCCCGCTCCTGAGTCAGGGCTCCTAACTCTGCCTGAGCACAGCAGCGTTAAAGGGGTAATTCCCCCAAAAACCTTTTTTTAACATTGATTGAGGCTCGTTATGTCAAGGGGAATCGGGTGGTTTTTTATTAGAAACGAAGCAGTACTTACCGTTTTACAGATGCATCGTCTCCGTCGCTTCCGGGTATGATCGTCTGGTCTGGGCGTGCCTATTTGATTGACAGGCTTCCGACGGTCGCATACATCGCGTCACGAGTAGCCGAAAGAAGCCGAGCGACGGTGCGGCTCTATACTGCGCCTGCGCACCGTCGTTCGGCTACTTTCGGAAAATCGTGACGCGATGTATCAGATCTCGGAAGCCTGTCAATCAAATAGGAACGCCTAGACCCGAAGACCATACCCGGAAGCGTCGGAGACGATGCATCTGTAAAACGGTAAGTACTGCTTCGTTTCTAATAAAAAACCACCTGATTCCCCTTGACATAACGAGCCTCAATCAATGTTAAAAAAAAGGTTTTTGGGGGAACTACCCCTTTAAGGTCCCCTGTCCCTCAAAACTGGGGTAATGCATTGGGTAAGTTAGGCCGCCGCGAGGCCCCTGTGAGTGCGAGGCCTTAGGCGACCGCCTAATTTGCCTAATTAAAGAGCCGCCTCTGAACATGGATGTTGTTAAATGCCTGAAGTATCCTTGTAGAAAATTGATTGAGACATCCAATCATCTACGGAGATAGGTTCAGCCAAATGGGAGGTGAGCAGTGATGACAATTGCACAAACTTGCCCTCAGTATAAATCAATGGTAAGAGGAGATGGAGAAGGAGAGAAGAGGCCACATAGCGTAATCTTGTTTTAAAAGGATAACATTTAATAAGCAAATGCACTTACATGTGGTTGAAATATACAGCGCGTATATGTATACAGGTAAGGCAGGAGTGGAGTCTACCCGACGCATTTCTTGTTAGTACACTTCGTCTGGGGTTAATAGATTTGAAAGCTTTGCTTTGTTTGAGCCTTGCTGATCCTGTTATCTTACTGGAAGTCTACCTGACTATAAACGATAGATGGGGCACAATTCCCCCAATGACACCAATGATGGCGGAACAATTTCTTCCAATGACACCAATAATAGGGCACAATTCCCCCAATGACACCAATGATGCGGTACAATTACTCCCACTGAGACAGACAATGGGGCATTATATTTCTCTCAATTATGTCAGGACCTTTTTTACTCCCAATGCTCACAGTCCGGCCCTCCCTAAAATCTGAAGGACAGTAAACCGGCCCTTTGTTTAGAAAGTTTGGAGACCCTTGCTCTAATCAATCGGAGTCTGAATCTGTCATCAAGGCTGCATAGACAATCAGACTCTATGGGCCAGATTCACGAACACTTGCGCTGGAGTATTTGGATATGCGCCGCGTAACTGTGCTGATGCGCCGACGTTTCTATGTGCCCGTACCCACCAAACTAGATGCGCCCAATAACGGGTCATTTGCGACCGGCGGAACGTTCCGACGCCAGAGTATCGTCAGCGCTTATTTTCGCTGGGCGCATCAGTCGCGCCCATTGATTTCCCCTGCAAATATGCAAATGAGGGATTTTTCACAATTCACGAACGGATTAGCACCATACGCTGGCTACATGCGCCGCGCGTATCTGATCCGTCCGGCGCAAAGTTATTTCTACAAAAGGCTGCTTTATCTTTACTCCAGACGGTCACAGGTCAGCAGGAGAGCAGCTACAGCAGCGTTACCGACGATAGGAGCTTGCTGAGCACCCCCACTTGCAAGGACAACACCTCTGTGTGCCAACATGCCAGGGGCACTCGTGGTCCTAGAACTACTGATGGGTCCCCTGGAACCAAGAAGGCGGGCACGTGAGAGGATATACCGCACACGTATGAGCCTCTTTGGCATGGGGGATGAGGAGGTGTATCGCCTATTCAGATTCAGCCCAGATGCAATACTTGAACTAACCACAACCCTGCAGGGTGACATCACCAGCCCAACACACCGATCACAAGCAGTGCAGCCACTGGTGAAGGTCCTGGCAACACTCCATTTCCTTGCAAGTGGATCATTCCAGCGTACAAGTGGAGTGGTGGCTGGGATGTCACAATCCTCCATAAGCAGATGTGTGCACCAGGTTGTCCCTGCAATCCTCAGACGCATGTCCAACCAGTTCATCAGACCAACCACTGAGGAGCTACGGCAGAAGGCAATGACAGATTTCTACAACATTGCCAGATTCCCACGCACTGTGGGGGCCATTGATTGCACACATGTGGCCCTACAGCCCCCCAGTGCCACAGAGCACATATACCGCAATCGGAAGCATTGGCACTCCATCAACGTACAGGTGATAGCTGATGCCCAACGCCTCATATGGCACGTCCGTGCCAAACATCCCGGGTCCAGCCATGACAGTTTCATATACCGTCAGAGCCCCATCCCAGCAGAATTTAACCAGAACATGTATGGGGACAGCTGGCTGGTTGGTGAGTGACATGGGAGTCAGGCATGACTATCCCCTCCCGTGATGCACAACAGAAATCGCACATGCATGACTAACATTCTCCTGTCTTTTACCTTACAGGTGACTCTGCATATGCATTGGGACCCCATCTAATGACTCCTTTCCGGAACCCCCAAACCAGAGGAGAGAGAAAATACAATGAAGCACACATCAAAACCCGTGCAGTGGTGGAGCAAACATTTGGGCTCCTGAAGTCCCGTTTCCGATGCCTGGATAAGTCTGGGGGGACCCTATTGTATTCCCCTACCTTTGTGTGTCAGATCATCGGTGCATGTTGCATACTACATAACTTTGCTATGAGAAAAGGCCTGCAGATTGATATACGTGATGACCTGACCCCCGACCCACACAGTCCCCACCTGCCAGAGGACACCCAGTCTGCTGATGGAAGAGCAGTCAGGAGGGTCCTCGCCGTAGGCATCTTTGGACACTAAACCAAAACATTAATCACACAGACAGTGCACGCGTGTACACCACTGGATCACACACACCACAGGCACATCGCATTGGATTAGCCCAAGTCCAGCATGTAGGAGTTGGGAGCAGTAACGCCAGCGTCAAGGCCCCAATGATGTCACTGTCCATTCACACACCTTTCACACGTCATTCATTCAGCCGTGGGGTTCACTTCACCACCACGGCCGAGGGTGACACCCCTTACTTTCAGGAGTGCCACCCTCTCACATTCACACACCATTCACACTGTCCCCTGCACTCCTGACCGTGTGCAGTACAAAAATAAATTATAAATATCATATCCTGATCATTAAAAGAAAAAAAATCTCATAACCTGAGAAAAATAAAAAATAAACTCATGACCTGAGTATGTCAAAAACAATAAGATAAAACCAGAAAAAATAAAAGGCCTCATCGGGGATGCCGGGGCTTCTTCTGGGGGCCCCTCTCTGGCTCCGCAGCTGCCTGGATGGAGTGGGTGGGGGTGGGGGGGCATCTGGAGGTGGCTGATCCCCAGGTGGACCACTCCTGGCAGGTGTGGCCTGCGTGCCCTCCAAGGCCCTGGCTATCCGTCCAAGGTAATTGTTCGTCTGGGCCTGCATCCGGAGCTGCCGGGTCACCTGGTAATGCTGGGCCCGCCGACTCAGCCTCCCCTGCTCCCGGATGGCAGCACTGTTCCCATGGATGGCAGCAGTGTTGGCCTGGACGGCTGCAGTGAGGTGCTGGATATCCCCCTGCACCTCCCCCAAAGTGGTGACCACTGCAGCGCAATTAGAGCTGACATCCTGCACTGCGTTGCTGAGGTTGGCAACGGAGCCCAGGCTGTCAGCCACTTTCTCCAAGTGCACCGCTATGGCCCCCATCTGTTTCCGTCTGCCTGGCGTGATCCCTCGCCAACTGGTCCTGGACACCATCAGACACCCCCCTGGTCTTCTGGGTCGCCTTCCTGGGGCCAGAAGATGGATGTCCACGGGTGGAAGGAGTCGCCCTTGAGGGGCTTCCAAGGATGGGGGAGGGGACGACAGACGGGCCAGGAGAAGGTGAGGAGACAGACAAAACCAATGAAAAGTCCTGCTCTGCCACAGCAGGATCCTCCACAACCACCTCGGCAGGTGTGGTGTGGCCACTCTCCTCCTCCACAACCTCTTCACCACCCAGTGGCTCGGGCACATGATGGCGTGGGGGGGATGGGGTGGAATGCAGGCTGACAGATGATGGCCCAGCTCCGTCATCTGTGGATGACACAAAGCAGACACATGTTGGTGGTCCCACACACTTGGCACATGTCCCCCCCCCCCCCAAATGCAAAACAACAAATAGGGGATTATAAAACACTTACCTGTCCTTGTGCCTTCCTCCACGGAGTCATAGCCTGCGACCCCCTCCACCTGCTCCCTCTCCAGGCAGCGAGCAACCACCTCCTCCTCTGCGGTTAGGGTGACAGGACATGGGGGACCACCACCTGTGCCCCTCTCATACCTCCTGATGGAGGCCACCTTGTCCCTCACCTTGCGCCGCAGGTCATTTATTTTCTTTTGTATGTCCCCAGCAGTCCGGGTGGAGTAGCCCAGGACATTGACCCTGGCAGCAATGGACTCCAGGATGCCCTGCTTCCTCTCCCGGCTGGTCTTCCGGCTTTTTTTGCCATGGAGAAATTCATTCTCCGTCTCCATAGCCGAGATAATCACTGAGACCTCCTGGGTATTAAAGTTGAGGTTCCTCCTCTCTCTGGGGTAGCGGGAGCAGCCATTACAGTGCAAAAGTATCTTCCCTGGGGTGGGGGGAAACGGAACTACTTTTGCGCCGGAATGGCGTTTCCGCCAGCGCTTTTAAGCGCCCAGCGGAACGCATTGCGCTGACGTTTCCCAGGAAGTGGTGCCGACGGAAGTTGTGAGCATGCGCACAAGGGGGCGAGTGGAGCCGCACTCACTGCGCATGCTCCGTGGATGATGCGCTGAACGTAAGCCTCTGCGCCGGGCTCCGCCCATCATTTACATATGATCACACCCACTTCCACTTGCGTCGGGTTACGCCAGCGCATTATCGTTACTCTGGCGCAAGTTTACGCGCAACTGCTATGTGAATTACAGGAATTGCGCTGAAAGGGTCTTCAGAGTAACGTAAATGAGAAGCGTTACTCCAGAGGAAAGATACTCTCATCTACCTGAATCTGGCCCTATGACTAAGCACTAATCTGTGCAAAATGTTTTAGAGTGTCATGTAGCCACTGTTCTTATATTCTACCACCTACCTTGAATATAGTCATATTTGGTGCAAATTAGCCAATATAGTACCTGGAAGTTACGAAGGGCATGACTAAACAGAACACAAAAAACTGTTGGTATGCTGCATTTTGTTAATGTCAAGCAAACAATACCTTTTACTCAAGGGTGTTATCAGATTTGGTATTGCAGGAGTTTTGTTTCACCAAGCAATGTCCAGGGCTCATTACATCTGTGTTCAACTCATGCATGCTTTGCGCTAAAGCAGCACATTCATTTAAATAGATAGCCTAATGTATCAAATCTCACCAAGGTTACGTCATTGATTTGATTGACAGCAGCGGGAGCCAATGGCTTTGCTGCTATCAATCAACCAATGAATGAGCCGAGAAGCCAGTGTATTCATTGCACAGGACTTTTGAGGGGTCAGGTAAGTAAACGGGGTTGGGGGGGGGGGGCTGGGGGGTCGCTAATCATCGGACGTTTTTTCACCTTAATGCATAGAATGCATTAACCACTTGTCACCCGCCCACCGTCATATGACGGCGGGCGGGTAACTCCATTGTCCTGCATGCACGTCATATGACGTGCAGTCATAGCAGTTGCTAGGGGCGCGCACGCGCGCGTACCCGTCGCATCACTGGGACCCCCGTGCGTGTGCCCGGCGGCCGCGATGGCCGCCGGGCACCCGCGTTTGCCGTGTAACTGAGCTGGGACGTGGAGCTCTGTGTGTAAACACAGAGCTGCACGTCCCTGTCAGGGAGAGAGGAGACCGATTGTGTCCCTTGTACATAGGGACACAATCGGTCACCTCCCCAGTCACCCCCCCTCCCCCCACAGTTAGAACACAAACTAGGAGAAACATTTAACCCCTTCTCCGCCCCCCTAGTGGTTAACCCCTTCCCTGCCAGCTACATTTAAACAGTTATCAATGCATATTTATAGCATTGTTCACTGTATAAATGTAAATGGTCCCAAAAATGTGTCAAAAGTGTCCGATGTGTCCGCTATAATGTCCCAGTCCCGGAAAAAAAAATCGCAGATCGCCGCCATTCCTAGTAAAAAAATAAATTAAAAAAAATCATAATTATGTCCCGTATTTTGTAGGCAATAAAACTTTTGCGCAAACCAGTCACTATACAGTTATTGCGATTTTATTTTTTACATTTTTTTACCAAAAATATGTAGAAGACTATGTATCGGCCTAAACTGAGATAACATTTTTTTTTTTTTTTTAAATGGGATATTTATTAGCAAAAAGCAAAAAATATTGTGTCTTTTTTCAAAATTGTCGCTCTTTTTTTGTTTATAGCGCAAAAAATAAAAACCGCACAGGCGATTAAATACCACCAAAAGAAAGCTCTATTTGTGGGGAAAAAAGGACGCCAATTTTGTTTGGGAGCCACGTCGCACGACCGCGCAATTGTCAGTTAAAGCGACGCAGTGCCGGAAGCTAACTTTGATCCTGATACAAAAACTTCCATGGCATTCTACCTATGTAAGCATTGTCAATATGATATAGCTATAATCGCCTAATGATGTGGTATGATTCATGATCATTTTTAGGATGGATAAATAAGTTGCCCTGTTTTCCTTGCAGTGTTTTGTACCACACAGGAAAATAACGTTTTTACTATCAAAGACTTGTTTTAATCATCTGAAAATTCAACTTTTTTAGAAAGTTTTTTTCAGTATGTTCTCACACAAATGATGTATTCTTTTAATGACAGCTGTCATGTTCTTTACTGTCAGTATTCCTCCCACTCACACAGTGCACTATGTTTTAAAGTAAAATGGCTGTTCATAATATAAATGTCTGAGTGAATTAGGAGCAGATGAAAATATGTTACATTTGTAAAATTGAAGGTTAAAACCTAAAGTAATAGTGTTATTTAATTCAAATATACTTCCTCTCTTTTTTGTATCCACTTATAGTATTACTTTATTACTTTACCAGTTGTAGTTAATGTTACAGAGAATAATGTATAGTAAACTCACTTAAAGTACTGTACCAGTAAATGTTAACATTATACACACTAATGATTTCGAATTTCAAGTAAAAAATTGGAAAATGACAGGGGTGTATTTTCTATAAGGTGTCTATTGCCCAGGTGTCATAAATTTCGCCATAATTCCCCTAAGCAACAGATTTCTAATTTGGCATTAAATCAGGGTGGATGAAATTGGTCATTATAAAACCAAACTTATAACAAAAACCAAAAGCCATCAATAGCTTATTATAAGCAGATAGCTTCCTTTTCCATCCTTTCAATTATCAGATCCTTTAAGAAAAAAGTTCCTCTAAATCACATGAAAAGGCAAATTTCCAAAGAGCATTTTTAGTGAAAAGAACTCACCGTAATGAAAGGACCATACATTGACTTTAATTAGACTTCTATGTTCTCCACACCACCCCAATTCACTGCCAGAGTACCTAGGATTCCTATGTAAGTTTCAGCTTGGTGAGCAACTCTAAACTCATACGGGCTAGATTCAGGTACAGCGGCGTATCTTTGTGCGGGCGTAGCGTATCTTCTTTACGCTACGCCGCTGCAACTTAGAGAGGCAAGTGCTGTATTCACAAAGCACTTGCCTCTTAAGTTGAGGCGGCGTAGCGTAAATGGGCTGGCGTAAGCCCGCCTAATTCAAAGTAGCAAGGCAGTGGGCGTGTTGTATTGTAATGAACCGTGACCCCATTTAAATGATGCGCCGAACGAACGTCGCATGCGCCGTCCGTGGACTATCCTTGTGCGCATGCTCAGAATCACGTCAAATAGAATGCCTAAGATACACGTCGAACGTAACTTACGCACAGCCCCATTCACGTACGACTTACGTAAACGACGTAAACGATGTAAAATTCGATGGCTGTTCCGACGTCCATACCTTAACATGGGCTGTGCCATTTTTTTGGTGGTTTATCTTTACGCTGGAAAAACGCCTTACGTTGGGCATACGTACATTCGTGAATCGGCGTATCTTGCTCATTTGCATATTTTTAATGGGAACGTCGAATGCGTTCAACGTAACTATGCGCCCATGATACGCCGGCGTAGGCAAGTTACGTTGGACGACTGAAGCCATGTTTTTCGGCGTATCTTGCTTTGTGAATCGGCGCAAAGATGCGACGGCGCACATTTGTCCTTACGTTGGTGTATCTTGAGATACGCTGACGTAAACCTTTCTGAATCTGGCCCATACAGGGCTATGCTACCTGCACTAGGACTGGCAAATGGTGGCTCAGACACCAAGCCCTGTATTATAGAGTGGAGGTAATATGCTTATGGATGTTGATTTACTAAAGCCAAACAGATTTTTTTACTTTGTAAGTGCCGGTTCACACTATAGCGACATGAAAGTCAGCACGACTTTGCGAGGCAACTTCGAGGCAACTTCAAGTCGCCTACAGGACAGGCAACTTTGCCAGTGGCCAATCAAACAATAATCAGCTCTGTGGGAAGAATGGAGGGCTTTGCCTGAGAAAACTATTTTCTGTTCCTGTAAAGTTTCTTCAGTTAAGACACCAATCCGACTTTGGAGGCGGCTTCCATTGAAATCAATGGGTACAAGTCGCCTAGAAGTCGCCTTGAAGTAGTACAGGAACTGTTTCTGAAGTTGGAGCGACTTCAGTAGTGTGCATTAAGACGGCTCCATTCACTTCCATGTAATTTCTCATGTCGCGCGACTTGGGGCGACACAAGTCGGCTCCCAAGTCACAGTAGTGTGAACGGGCACTTAGAGCCAGTTCACACTGGGGCGACTCGTCAGGCGGCTCAGACGCCTGACGAGTCGCGTCCCATTCCATGCAATAGAACCATTCTAATAGGTCGCTCCGATTTAAAAAAAGGTTCCTGTACGACTTCAGGGGCGACTCAGGGCGATTTGCATTGACTTCTATACAGAAGTAATTTTGCTAATCGCCTCTGAAGTCGTCTTCAGGACGCCTTGCCGAGTCGCCCCTGAAGTCGTGCCGCCGCAGTGTGAACCGGCTCTTAGGGAAATTACACTATGCAACAACATTTTTGCCAGAGCTCTGCTAGCTTCTTTCATTCACTCATGTGCAAGAAAATGTTTTATTTTTTATTTTTTATTCACTTTGCACATAAATGGGTATTCTTTGCAAAGTGAAATTTCACTCCATCCACTAAGCTCTGGGGAAAATCTCCTTGCAGAGTACAATTTCACTTACAAAGTGAACAACCTATTTGTCTTTAGTAAAGGAATCCCATGGCCTCTACTGTAAATCAACGACTCCCTATTAAAATGGCAACAGAGTACTGTAGAGTGAACTGGTCGGAGGAGAAAAACACAGGGCTCCACTCCAGACAGATAAAGTGAACCTATCAGCATAGGCTTATATACTTACATTTTTGGTGGCATGGGTCCTAAATCACCAGTTTCTTTGCTCCCTGGCCACTACAAGTACCCTACATTTCTGGGTGTGTCCCTGCTACATGCTGTGGTTTCTCCCACTGGTTTGTACATAACTACAGAATGTATTAATCAGCAGGAGGAACCACAGCTGCTGAGGCAATTCAAAATATACCTTTTTTTTAAAGGTATACTTCTGTATACAGAGCCAAGGTGGGTTGAGGTAGTGTTGCAGGTACACATTGCAGGCCGAGTCAACATGTAGATAAAAAAAAGTGGTAAAAGTATGTTGCTGGTAGGGTGTGGGCAGGGTTGCCAACTTCCTGCAGCATTTTTTACTGGCAAATCATGAAAAACTTACTGGCGGAGCACATTTTTTACTGGCAACCTGAGAAATTACAGAACTTGAAAACTAACACAGTGAACATTTAAACAGTATAAACATGATATGGAAAAAACACTGACAATACCTATAACAAAGTAATTTGCTTGATTTACACTTAAAAAGTCAACACAGCATGAAATTATTAGCCCCTGATTTTACAAACTGTCAGTACATTTACTAGCAGTTGGCAACCCTGGGTGTGGGTCACTATTTTTTTGAGAAAAAAAAAAACTATACAGGTTTCTGGATTAGCGTGTGCTACATTTTAAAATTGATTTTAAAGGGGATGTAAAGGTTTGTTTTTTATTTTTTAAATAGGTTCCTTTAACCGGTTAAGACCCGGACCAATATGCAGGCTAAGGACCTTGCCCCTTTTTGCGATTCGGCACTGCGTCACTTTAACTGACAATTGCGCAGTGTGCGACGTGGCTTCCAAACAACAAACGTTTTTTATTTTTTTGTGCTATAAACAAAAATAGAGTGACAATTTTGAAAAAAATGCAATATTTTTTTCTTTTTGCTATAATAAATATCCCCTAAAAATATATAAAAAAACATTTTTTTTCCCTTCAGTTTAGGCAGATACGTATTCTTCTACCTATTTTTGGTAAAAAAAATCGCAATGCGCGTTTACCGATTGGTTTGCGCAAAATGTATAGCGTTTACAAAATAGGGGATAGTTTTATGGCATTTTTATTAATATTTTTTTTCACTACTAATGGCGACGATCAGCAATTTCTTTCGTGACTGCCGCATTATGGCGGACACATCGGACAATTTTGACACATTT
Organism: Rana kukunoris; assembly: GCA_029574335.1. NCBI lineage: Eukaryota > Metazoa > Chordata > Amphibia > Anura > Ranidae > Rana > Rana kukunoris. The sequence continues at coordinate 299,294,336 of CM056053.1, forward strand.
TTGGGACCATTGTCATTTTTACAGCGAAAAGTGCTATAAAAATGCACTGCTTACTGTGAAAATGACAATGGCAGTGAAGGAGTTAACCACTAGGGGGCGCTCTAGGGGTTAAGTGTAATCTCATGTTTGTTTCTAACTGTAGGGGAGCGGGGCTGGACGTGTGACGTCAGTGATCGTTGTTCCCTATATCAGGGAACAGACAATCACTGACATTGCCACAGAGAAGAACGGAGAAGGTTTGTTTACACTCACCTCTCCCCGTTCTTCAGCTCCTGTGACCCGATCGCGGAACACCCACGGCGATCAAGTCCGCAGGTCCCGTGGGCGCGGTCTTTGGACGGGGTCGCGAGTGCTGGGCTCTTAGGCCGTGTAACACGATGAGATATGTCCGCTCAAACTTGTCCGACGGACAGTTTAGAGCAGACATGTCTCATCGGATTTTGGTCCGATGGCGTGTACACACCATCAAACCAACATTCCCGCCGGCAGACAGCGCGCTGACGTGGCGGTGACGTTGACGCCGCCACGTCACCGCACCCGGAAGTAAAACACTTCCGGCATTGCGTCGAATCCATTCGACGCATGTGCGAGCAGATACTGTATGTCTGTTGGTTAGCGTACTAACCAGCAGACATGTTGGGCGGACGGGTTCCCAGCCGACAGATTTCAAAGACAGATTTCTATCCGGTGGCCAAATCCGTCTGTTTGCCCGTACACACGATCGAATCTGTCTGCTGAAACGGTCTGGCAGACCGTTTCCAGCAGACAGATTTGATCGTGTGTACGCGGCCTTAAAGGGGACGTATATATACGTCCATGTGCCCAGCTGTGCCATTCTGCCAACGTATATCGCCGCGCGGTGGTCCTTAAGTGGTTAAGCTAGGGCATTGTTGGTTCACTTATCTTTTCCTTCGCTTTCCCTTCTAAGGGCCAGATTCTCAAAAGAGATACGACGGTGTATCTCAAGAAACACCGTTGTATCTCTGTTTTTTTGTCTGGGTATCTATGCGTGTGATTTCTAGAATCACTTACGCATAGATACGGCGTAGATCCGACAGGTGTAAGACACTTACACCGTCGGATCTTAGATGTAATTCCTTCGCTGGCCGCTAGGTGGCCTTTACGTTGATTTCTCATTTGCCTATGCAAATGAGCCTAATACGCCGATTACCGAACGTTTTTACGCCGCCTCGTCGTCGTTTACGTAGTTTCCGTAAGCGTAAACCTACCCCTGCTATATGAGGGGTAAGCTCACAAAGTTCCGTAGTATGCCATGTTAAGTATGGTGTCGGGTCAGCGTCGTCTTTTTCCGTCGGTTACGTCGTTTTACTAAGTCGTTCACAAATAGGGCATTGCGTAAGTGACGATCACGTCGGTTTCAACAACGTTTTCCGACGTGAGCTGGAGCATGCGCAGTTCCATCGACGTGGGGGCGCGCTTAATTTAAATACAAGCCGCCCCCTTTGAATTATGCAGGGGTACGCCGGGCCATTTACACTCCGCCGCCGGAAACTACGGAGCAAGTGCTTGGAGAATACGGCACTTGCTCCAGTAGGTTGCGGCGGCGTAGTGTAAATGGCTTACGTTACGCCACCGCGGATTCTACCAGAATCTGGCCCTAAATGTTTTTTTCTTTGTCTAAATTTCTCACTTCCTGTTCCTCCTCAGTAAGCTGTTCTGGCTGACTAACCCCCAGCCAGATGATGAGGGCAAGCTTACTGAGGAGAAACAAAAAGTAAGAAATTCAGACATAGAAAAAAAAAAACATTTAGAAGGGAAATCGAATTAAAAGGTAAGTGAACCAACAATGCACTAACTTAAAGGAACCTATTTAGAAAATAAAAAATGAACCTTTACAACCCCTTTAAGTTTAGATCCAGCTCTGAATAGGCTTGTTTTGTGTCAGCGTGTCCACTATTGCTGCATTACAGTCATAGGTCAACAGAAGATGCTTAGAATACATATTTTTTTTGTCTGACTGACACTGAGCCAGCACAGTACAAGCCACCTAGAATTGTATTCTGTCAAATCCCCACTTAAAAAGTACATCTTGCAATTCTGCAACAGATACAATGGGGTAGATTCATGTAGATCAGCGGATCTTTTGATCCGCGTGATCTATCTTTTTTACGATCCGCCTGCGCCAGTTTTTGAGGCAAGTCCTGTATTCAGAAAGCACTTGCCTCGTAAGTAGCCCTGGCGGATCGTAAATCCCCCGGCGGAATGCAAATTCTGCGGCTAGGGGGAGTTTACTATTTAAATCACGCGCGTCCCCGCGCCGATCCTACTGCGCATGCGCCGCCGGCTAAATTTCCCAGCGTGCATTGCTTTAAATGACGTCGCAAGCACGTCATTGTTTTCGACGTTAACGCAATTAACGTATGGCCGTATTCCCGGACGACTTACGTAAACGACGTAAAAAATTTAAAACTCGACGCGGGAACGACGGCCATACTTAACATAGGATCCGCCGCACTTACCCCGCATATAGCAGGGGTAACGATCCGCCGGAAAAAGCCGAATGCAAACGACGTAAAAAAAAAGCGACGGCCGGGCGTTCGGTTCTGAATCGGCGGTTCTCCTCATTTGCATATTCGTCCCGTAGAAAAAAAGAAGCGCCACCTAGCGGACGGCGGGAGAATGCAGCCTAAGATCCGACAGTGTAACTCACTTACACCAGTCGGCTCTAAGGGAGATCTATGCGGAACCTGATTCGAGGAATCAGCCGCATAGATCCGAGCGTCGGATCTCACAGATCCGACGGTGTATCAGTAGATACACCGTCGGATCTCTACATGAATCTACCCCATTGTCTTTATAACAGTGTATGTATTGCCTACTTTATTAAATAATGGAAAACATAGCAAGATAATGACATATAGTAAGCCATAATCACTTACATTGCCTGAATGTAGACAACATACCTAAAGGTATAAACCTTGTATTGTTATGTATTTACCTAGTCAGTCTATCAGTCCATTATGTATGTCCTAAATATCCATGGTACTTACTGTGAAAACGCCTGCCATGTCCTCTATTTCTCAACAGCCTGTTTCGAATCCATCGTAATCTTGATGTAACATCCATGACCTTGTCAAATATCCTAAAAATAAGCTTTATTGCAGAGCATCCATTAAAAACTTATCCACCTTCGGAGACATCTCTTGAAAACTCCATTATTCCCAGTTTGCGTTCAAGCACTGGTCATGCAACATAATGTCATTTGCTGCCACCTGTGAGAACCAATCGCCACGGAGCGGGTCCTCAGAGAGACAAATATTTTATGCATGAAGGTGGATTGTCATTTGTTCCAATGTGGGCTGGAGATAATGTCTCTTTAAAGCAGGATTATGTTGTGTTATTGTCCCACATACAATAGAAACTTATGCATAAAGTTCTGGTGATAATTTGACAGCGTGGTTTGTGAAAAAGAATAATTCTCTTGAACTACGTATGTTGTTGTTACATTGGAAAACATTATTTATTCATGCTAATGAATATTAAAGGAATCTGTCTCTCCATCGTCCTGTACACAGAAAGAACAGGTGTGTGATATGAGTCAGCAAGGACAGCAATGTAGTTACATGCAGAACGACTATATATATATATATATATATATATATATATATATATATATATGTATATATATATATATAAATATATATATATATATATATATATATATATATATATATAAACGTAAGTACACCCCTCACGTTTTTGTAAACGTTTTATTATATCTTTTCATGTGACAACACTGAAGAAATGACACTTTGCTACAATGTAAACTAGTGAGTGTACAGCTTGTAAAATAGTGTAGATTTGCTGTCCCCTCAAAATAACACAACAGCCATTAATGTCTAAACCGCTGGCAACAAAAGTGAGTACACACCTAAGTGAAAATGTCCAAATTGGTCCAAATCTTTTCCAGCACTGCCTTAACCCTCTTGGGCATGAAGTTCACCAGAGCTTCACGGGTTGCCACTGGAGTCCTCTTCCACTCCTCCATGATGACATAACGTAGCTGGATGTTAGAGACCTTGAGCTCCTCCACCTTCCATTTGAAAATGCCCCACAGATGCTCAATAGGGTTTAGGTCTGGAGACATGCTTGGCCAGTCCATCACCTTTACCCTCAGCTTCTGCAGCAAGGCAGTGGTCATCTTGGAGGTGTGTTTTGGGGTCGTTACCATGTTGCGGTCCAGTTTCTAAAGGAAGGGGATCATGCTCTGCCTCAGTATGTCACAGTACATGATGGCATTCATGGTTTCCTTAATCAACTGTAGCTCCCCAGTGCCGGCAGCACTCATGCAGCCCCAGATCATGACACTCCCACCACCACGCTTGACTGTAGGCAAGACTCACTTGTATTTTTACTCATCACCTGGTTGCCGCCACACATGCTTGACACCATCTGAACCAAATACGTTTATCTTGGTCTCATCAGACCACAGGGCATGGTTTCAGTAATCCGTGTCTTTAGTCTGCTCATCTTCAGCAAATTATTTGCAGGCTTTCTTGTGCATCATCTTTAGATGAGGCTTGCTTCTGGGACAACAGCCATACAGACCAATTTGATGCAGTGTGCGGCATATGGTCTGAGCACTGACCCCCACCTCTTCAACCTCTGCAGCAATGCTGGCAGCACTCATGCGTCTATTTCCCAAAGACAACCTCTGGATAAGCACTTGCACTCAGTTTCTTTGGTCGACCATGGCGAGGCCTGTTCTGAGTGGAACCTGTCCTGTTAAACTGCTGTATGGTCTTGGTCACCATGCTGCAGCTCAGTTTCAGGGTCTTGGCAATTTTCCTATAGCCCAGGCCATCTTTATGTAGAGCAACAATTTTTTTTTTCAGATCCTCAGAGAGGTTTTTGTCATGAGGTGCCATGTTGAACTTCTAGTCACCAGTATGTGACAGTGAGAGCGATAATGCCAAATTTAACACACCTGCTCCACATTCAAATCTGAGACCTTATAACACTAACGAGTCAGATGACTAAGGCCTCTTACACACAGATCAGTTTTTCTTCAGGTTTTTCTTTTCAGTTTACCAAATCCATCTAATATGAGGTCAAACCTCAAGAGTCTCAATTTGTATGCAATCACGCAGGCCCTTGTACTACATACTGTAGTTTTGGTAAACTGAAAAGAAAAACCTGAAGAAAAACTGATCTGTGTGTAAGAGGCCCAAGGGGAGGGGGGAATGGCTAATTGGGCCCAATTTGGACATTTTCGCTTAGGGGTGTACTCATTTTTGTTGCCAGCGATTTTGACAGTAATGGCTGTGTGTTGGGTTATTTTGAGGGGACAGCAAATTTACACTGTTATACAAGCTTTACACTCACTACTGTAGCAAAGTGCAATTTCTTCAGTTTTGTCACATGAAAAGATATAATAAAATATTAACAAAAATGTGAGGGGTGTACTTTTTTGATAACCTGTAAAGGCTTTTAAAGTTTTGCTTGTCTGTTGTCCAAAAAAAATGAATAATGATCTGTATTTTTTAAATTGGTGTGCAATGTGTGTAAAACCTGAAAAAATGCCTCTGCAGACGACCTGTTCCTTTTTGTGTAAAACCCCCAAGTCGCATTTCCTTTCTATATTGAAGGAGCTGAAACAATTTGGATCTCTCAGCAACCTTAAAGTAAATGCATCAATTCCTAATGTCTCAACATGTCATTGACCCCAATCAATCTAAGAAGTAGGTCATGTTTGGCTTGTCCCAATCCTCGATTAAATACTAAAACCGCGTACACACAGTCGGAATTTCTGATGAAAAAAGTCAGATGGAATTTTTTCATCGAATATTCTGACCGTGTGTATGCCCCATCGAACTTTTTCTGTTGGAAATTCTAACGGACTTAGAAAGAGAACATTTCCGCCGGAACAAATTTCTATCGGAAATTCAGTTCATCTGTATGGAATTCCAATGGAGAAAACACATGTATGCTCTGAAACAATTTGACGCCTGCTCGGAAGCATTAAACTTCATTATTCTGGGCTCGTCGTAGTGTTGTACATCACCGTGTTTTTGATGGTCGGAATTTGGTGTTTCCGTGTGTATGCAAGACAGCTGAGCGGAATTCCGACGGGAAGTCCGATCGTGTGTACGGGGCATTAGGGTTTCAGATTCCAACAAATCTGAATAAGCTCTATGAATGTAATTACCTACCATTGTTGATGTCTACTTAACGTAGACTTCAAAGTTGGTCATTCCTGAACCACTCCTGGTTGGGCAGGATGTGCATCTTCAAGATGGACATACTGCCACTTTCCAGTAAGATCACTCAAGTACCAATAGCCCCGAATCCCAGTTTGAGTACCTCATGACATACTGGTGAAATGAAAAGTGGAGGGGCAGGCCTGCTGCATCTAGAATTATAATATAAACAGCAGTCCTTTGCAGATTGGTTCTTGCATGAGAAATGCAAATTATGGGTAAGCATTGAATGACATGCTACTCCATTGCCTATAACCCCTATACCCTGGCTCCGGCCAGCATCGCATCCACTGGGGTTGCCCTTCTTCTTGTGTGGGACTCCACAGTTAATAAATATGGTATATCTTCACATATCGACCTGCTTACGCCGATTCTTGGCAATCCAGATTTCCCCCGAGGATGAATTGCAAACAGTTTTTATGCTGGACAGATTCACTACCCGCCCTTCTGGGATAAAAACTTTGCGGGAGCTGATAACCCTGGATACCCTCTGCCAGGGACGTTGGCTCCATTATCTACAACTTAGACACTTTTCGACACTAACCACAAAATTAGGGAAATTCCGTAGGGAGCTTGAACCCTTTGAGGCTCTGTACCGGAATGCTCACATGCTATTTCTCGGCTCTATATTATTCTTCTTTCAGTGACCTTCCAGGTCACTAATTTAATGTCCAGAATTGGGAGAGAGTGTTGAGAGATCCCATTCCAGAGGGGGATTGGGACAAGTCGTTCCTCCTCACATTTAAAATAAGTATAGCCTCCCAAGCTCAAGAATGCAATTTCAAACTTTTAACTAGGTGGTACAGAAGTCCATTCATATTACATAAAATAATTCCCTCAATTTCAGACTGGTACTGGCGATGTAACAAACCAGGAGGCCCTCTCCTGTATTTGACCTGCTCCATTATTCAGCCCTTTTGGCATTCCATCTTGCAACTCTGCCATCTCATTACAGGCAGAACCTGGCCTGAAACCCTTGAAATCCCCCTTCTTGCTATGTTTCCTGAGCCCATTTCTAAGATTAAGAAAGGAATTTTTAGATTCTTGATGTTGGCGACCTGAGTGGAAATTCCTAGGTATTGGAAATTGACCACTATTAGGGAATGGGTGGGCGAGGACAACAAATATGAGGATGGAGGAGTCTGTTACCAGCCTTAATGAACGTTACTCAAAATTTGTGGAATTGTGATACACCTGGGTCGATTTCTCTGCCTCCCCTAAACTGCAAACTTTCTTGTGATTGAAATATGGGAAATATAGTTAGAAATTCCCAATGTGATAGATCGGCCTACCAGCCGGATGCCCTCCCCTTCTCCCTTTGTTTCTCCTTCTCGCTTTTTCTTCCCTCCCTCCTCCTCTTGTCTCTACTTTCCTTCAGCAAGGCTCTCTACCTCTACCCATTATTTGTTCTCACAATGAAAGATAGAGCAGCCGCACAGAAAGGTACTTAGAGCTTGTCCTTACAGTATTTTCAATAGTATTTCTGTGCTATACTAATATTCTATGGTACTTAATGAACCAGTGGCCATACTACTATTCAATAGTATTTCTGTGAAAGGTGCTACACTGATTTTCTATGGTACTTGATGAACCAGTGGCCATACCACCATTGAATAGTATTTCTGTGAAAGGTGCTACACTGATTTTTTATGGTACTTGATGAACCAGTGGCCATACCACCATTGAATAGTATTTCTGTGAAAGGTGCTACACTGATTTTCTATGGTATTTGATGAACCAGTGGCCATACCACCATTGAATAATATTTCTGTGAAAGGTGCTACACTGATTTTCTATGGTACTTGATGAACCAATGGCCATACCACCATTGAATAGTATTTCTGTGAAAGGTGCTACACTAATTTTCTATGGTACTTGATGAACCAGTGGCCATACCACCATTGAATAGTATTTCTGTGAAAGGTGCTACACTGATTTTCTATGGTACTTGATGAACCAGTGGCCATACCACCATTGAATAGTATTTCTGTGAAAGGTGCTACACTGATTTTCTATGGTACTTGATGAACCAGTGGCCATACCACCATTGAATAGTATTTCTGTGAAAGGTGCTACACTGATTTTCTATGGTACTTGATGAACCAGTGACCATACTGATCACAGTGCAGTGGCTGAAATCCTGTAAGATATTTAGTACACTTTCAACTTTTGGTTCGCTCTGAATTTTGTAGTATAAATCACCCTGTTAAATATATTGCACTGTGTAGGGAATGAAAAAATAAATATTTTTTAAAAAGGAATAGAGATTTGGTCACTATAGCAATGTGGTGCATGCCTGGTCCCGATGGTACTACCCAAATTAGCACAGCTATAAAAGCCGTTTTGTGAATGGATATGTATGTACTGAATACGAACATGCATGTAATGGCACTGACTGGTCGTATTTATCTTGATAGGGTCATAGGTCTTCCCCAAATACAGTTCCTAATATGAACAATCTCTGTTACATATACAATAAAAATAATACAATAATTCTACATTTTACAATATTGTACAAAGACACTAAAGGTAATAGACATTACTACATAGTAAACGTGATTGTACTATTTAAAAAAATCAATAATATTCTATCATGTCCCATCTGTTTAAAATCTGTTACATAAACACTATGAATTTCCTTTCCAAAACAAGCCCACGAAACAGCTGACAATCTTGTCGCACCAACTAATTGAACACATTTTGTTCAGCCTCAATGAAAAGAGATGTTGACTCTGCATGCATTTACAATCAGAAAAGAAAAAAAAGAGATAGAAAAGGATAATTTCCAAGCTGTGTATTTATAAAAAAAATATATTTTGCAGAACTATTTCTCCTGCGAAACTGCATGTACTTTTGTTTTGTGCGAATATTGGAAAAAATCTAATGTTACTAGGCTATTTTCTCTCCGGGTCGAATGTTCTGCATTCATAATAATAATATCATTGATCTGGAAAAAACAATGTTTTTCTCAACGTGATTCCTCTCAAGCCTGCCTTGCATACACACAATCGTGAAAATAAAATGCTCGAGCAAAGCACGGTGACGTACAACATGTACAACGGCACTATAAAGGGGAAGTCCCATTCGAATAGCGCCACCCTTTGGGCTGCTTATGCTAATTTCCCTGTCTCATGCAGACCAATTTGATGCAGTGTGTGGCGTATGGTCTGAGCACTGACAGGCTGACCCCCCCCTACACCTTTAACCTCTGCAGTAATGCCGGCAGCACTCATGCGTCTATTTCCCAAAGACAAACGCTGGTTATGATGCTGAGCACATGCACTCAATTGCTTTGGTGGACCATGGCAAGGCCTGTTCTGAGTGAAATTGTTCTGTTAAACCGCTGTATGGTCTTGGCCACCATGCTATAGCTCAGTTTCAGGGTCTTGGCAATCTTCTTATAGCCTAGGTCATCTATATGTAGAGCAACAATTCTTTTTTTCAGATGCTCAGAGAGTTCTTGATGACACAAGGTGCAATGTTGAACTTTCAGTGACCAGTATGAAAGAGTGAGAGCGATAACACCAAATTTAACACACCTGTTCCCCATTCACACCTGAGACCTTGTAACACTAACAAGTGTTAGCTGGCGCTGCTGTCAATCACAGTGGATGACGCGGCATGCCGGGGGCCAAGTGATACAGTCGGCGGCTATGCCCGCCGCTGTATCACGGGAACACGCTCGCAAAAGCTTTCTACCATGCAAGCTCGGAGCTTTTGCGAGGAGGAGCCGAGACAGCGGTCGAGGGACCCCAGAAGACAGTGTTCGGGGACACTGTGTGCAAAACGAGCTGCACAGTGAAGGTAAGTATAACATGTTTGTTATTTAAAAAAAAAAGTTTGCCTTTAGTGACCCTTTAAACAATATAAAAATGATTAACAGTTAATTTAGTTTTGGATAGATCACTCAAACCAGTTTTTAATTCTTGTCCAGCTCTGATCAACTCCTTCGATTCCACCTGATATTTACAGAGCCAGGGGACTGGCTGCACATGCTCAGTTTGGTGTATATTAATAAAGAGTTGTTTTTTTCTTGGGAGAGTGCATATGATCAGCACAGGGCCAGTCAGTACTGACCAGACAGAGGGTCAGGGGTCCTGCATTCTCATTGGACAATCGAGGGATAATGAAAACTCCTCCTACAAGCTTTTACCAGAAACTGTTAGAAGTCACAAAACTTCTCTAACTGCCGATGAGAAAGGGTATTTAGCAGTTTATATTTTCTAAAATAATTGCATTTCCATGTTCTGTATACTGTGGAAGAGCAGATATAGTATAGTGAATGCAGGGTAAAGGGATTAGTAACATTTTAAGGGATGACCCAGCCAACCTAATAGTTTTTTTTAACTAATTTTCACAAAAAAAAAAAATAAGTAACAGTTATCCATCATTTAAATTTCAACCTTAAAACAAACAGTGTAATTATATATGTAAAATTAAAGGAGCTGCTGGGTTTTTACAAGATCTCCTGTATTTCCTAATGGTGACCATCAGTGCCTTTCATGTAGCAGAAAACTGGTGGTGGCCCTTTAAGAGTAAAAGTCTCCCTTACATAATGCCAAAGGATAAAAAAAAAAAAAAAAAATCAATGCAAAACAGCATGGAAATTTTATTTGTACAGAAATTTCTGGATATCCTCATTAGGCTTACAGTATTATCATAATCCTGCTTTGTCAGTAATAAATGTGCATATGGTAACACTGCCTGAAGGAAACTTAATTTTAAAGCAAAACTTCAACCAAAAGTAAAAAAATAAAATGACTACAATCCCACTAAAAATACAAAAACAAGCTTTTTTTGTAATATCATTTAACCAGAATTCCCCTCCGCAGTACGTTTTTCTGCCACAAGATGTCCTCAGTCTGATGCCCAGAATTATTCAAACACAAGTCATCCTGGATCTACGCCAGCCAATGACTGGATGGAGAAAAGAAAGAGGCACAATTATAAGCTCATCTCTCTCACGGTGCTTTCTTCTCCTTGTATTGCTCCTCTCACACTCCAGCCCTACTGTACAGGGACTGCAAGGGGCTGATAGCAGGTCAAATTCAGGTACTTCTACAGCTTGTGTTTAAAAAAAATAATAATAATGTATTATTGGTTACTGAACTGCATTTATATGTATATTTTATATCTGTACAGTGTTCTGTGTTACATATAGTCATTAGCAGTGGCATAACTACCAGGGCCACAAAGGTCACACTTGCGACTGGGCCCTGGCGTCCTGCCAATGTCGGGGAGGGGGGGCAGCGGGGTTGCTATCGGCAGGTCTCTGAGCTGAGAGCATCTCTCTCATACAGCCCAGAGCCTGCAATAACAGTTCCTCTCTCTGACACAGATGGTAGAGGAGAGAGCCTATCTGCTCCTTCTCCTCCCGCCCGCATAGCGGGAAGTGTGAAGCTAAGCAGCTGAAATTGATCATTCACACGTTTCCAATGCACACACAGGAGGATAGGGCCAGGAGGAAAATGAGCAGATCGGCTCTTTCCTCTCCCATCCATGTGAGGGGGAGGGAGGGGGAACAGTCAGTGCAGGGGCTGGGCTGTATGAGAGCAATGCTATCAGCCAGAGACCTGCTGAGGAGGCACTGATAGCTGGCACTGATGGGCAGCAATGATAGGCTGCCCTGATGGGCCCTGATAGGCGGCATTGATAAACATTGATAGGCAGCACTGATAGGCTGCACCGATGGACACTGATACTGATGAGCACTTGAAGGTGGCACTGATAGTTTGCACTGATAGGTGAGATTGATGAGCACTGATGGGGGGCATTGATAGGCGTTATTGATGAGCACTGATAGGCAGCACTGATATGCTGCACTGATGGGCACTGATAGGCATCACTTAAAGGCTGCCCTGATAGGCACTAAAAGGCAGCATTGATGAACACTGATAGGCATCAATGATGGGTACTGATGGGGCTGCATTGATGATCAATGCCCTAAATATTAGTGTAAACAATGTACTGACAGTCTTGCCGGTTTATGGCTCTCCTTTCCTCACACAGACACAGCATGGGAGGAAAGGACTGCCGATAACCAGTAAGTCTTTTACAAGTGATTGGCTGATCACATGGCAAAGGGCTGCTGTGATTGGCCATTTACCGTGATCTATGATCAGCAGTGTCTGAAGGACACACGCAGTCACAGAATTCGCTGGATGCGTGCGCCAAGGGGCATGTGGAAAGCAGGTTTCTGGGAGGATGGGATGTCCATGGATGCCCTCCCAAAACTGGAAGCCCGGGGGCTTGGATGGAAGGTGGGGGGGAGGGGTCAGTATGTCCCTTTTATGTTTTTTTTTGCACCAGAGCCTTGAAAGTTCTAGTTATGCCTCTGGTCATTAGGCACCTTCAGCATTTGCCTATTCATACTTCTCTCCTTCTTCTGTTGACTGGGGAGCACAGCACATACATATCTTCTGTGTGTACAAAGAAATGAAACCTACAAAAAGAAAAACATATCTTTACTGCTTTGGACAAAAATAACATTGGTGATTATAAATACATCTCCTTATACAAATACTATGTAATTTTTCATATGATATAAAGAACACTTACATTTATTGAGGTCAGGGTTGTTTTTATACAGCAAAAGTACAGATAATCTGCAGCAAGAAATGGTCTTTTGATTATGCTAGCTATCTTCAGCTGACAATGGAATGCCTGAGCCTAGAAAGGGAACAAGTATAGACTAATGGCCCATACACACGATCCGAATATCGGACGAAAGCGATCGTCCGAGTATAGATCGTACGATTTTCGGATCGTGTGTACACTACTTTCGAGAGCCGATCACGACCGTTCATCCGATATTATTCGATCGGACAAGCGCGAAAATTTCTCGTACGATGTCAGATCGTACGATTTTCGTTTAGTCAGTACAGCCGTCGTCCGAAAATACAATACAAATACATTACAACACGTGACATCACTTCCGATTATTTTTTTCTGTCGTACGAGAATTTTCGTGAGTTAAATAGCCTATTTTATTTTACTTGCGACCATTAAGCGAAAAAAGTCGTACAATCCGTCGATCGATATTCAGATCGTGTGTATGGGCCATTAGGCCCCTTTCACACTGAGGAGTTTTTCAGGCGGTACAGCGCTAAAAATAGCGCTGCTATACCGCCTGAAAAACTCCTGCACTGCATACTCAATGTGAAAGCCCGAGGGCTTTCACACTGAGGCAAACGGGGTGGCGGGAGAGAATTTTTTTTCCTGCCAGGAGCATCTTTGGGGCGGTGAGAGGAGCGGCGTGTATACCGCTCCTTCACCGCTCCTTCCCATTTAAAACAATGGGAAACCAGGGCACATTGCGGGTGGTATTAACCCTTTATCGGCCGCTAGCGGGGGTTCATACCGTACCGCTAGCGGACGAATCTCACGTCAAATCTGTCGTTATATCGCCGCTATTTTTAGCGCCCGCCCCAGTGTGAAAGGGGCCTAAAGTTCCAGGCCAGTGTTAGGGAAGCAGTAAACAAAGCAAGTGTCCAGGGACCAAGGTCCTAAAGGACTCCCACGTAGCTCGAATTCTGATATCTGTTTCAGTTTTACCTCTAATATATTTAATTGCTAAATATTTTGCCAATTTTTCATAAGGCAAAAGTTGTGTCCTCTTGAATTAATAAGCATTATAAAGTATTCAGCAGGCAGAGCACATCAGCCTCCTTATACCTCTTGGACCTCACTCACTCAATACTTAATCCAGCTATCAATCAAAATCGTGGGGTGACTATATTTTACATAGTAGAAATTGCAGGGGTGAGGGGGCTGGAAAAAAAAAAAGACAGTCTGTGAGCATACCATTGCGAGCTATAACAAGCAAAATGATTCAAAAGACCTAAGCATGTGTCCACCATGGGAGCTGAATTAATTTTAAGGCCTTGTACACACGCTCAGACCGGCAGAGCTGTATCCTGGCCTAGGCCAGCAAGGCCCACTTTGCAGGGGGGCAGCACGAAAAGAGTCTAGTCTAGCGGACGGCCGGCATTCCGCAACTGTGGCTTCCAATTTTGACTATTTTGTCATCCTGGACCACAAACCTTCCTCACTGTGCTATATGTTTCTGCTGCACCATCTACTTAAAGTAGAAATATAGGCAACACTACCATCCCTGTCCCATTGCAAAGATTTCCCTTCACTTCCTGCTCTATGGGCAACCAGGAAGTAAGAGGAAATCTAAGTAAATTAAGGGAATCCATTGCCCAACCCCCCCCCCCCCCAGGCCCTCAGAACTAGTGTCCTCACTCGAAAATTTCAGGGCGGGTCTTAAACAACATAGGGTGTGGCCGTGACAGGAAGGGGTGGGTCATATTTAAATTAGGGGGTGCACAAGTTTAGTCAGGCCTAGGGCAGCACAAAACCTAAATACACCTCTGCAGACCGGTCTGATGAGACTGGTCTGACGGACCGTTTTCATCAGACAACTCTGAACTTGTCTGATGTGCGTACACACCACCGGACCAAAATCCGATCAGACCAGAACGCGGTGACGTAGAACACAACGATGTGCTGAAAAAACAAAGTTCAATGCTTCCAAGAATGCGTCGACTTGATTCTGAGCATGCGCGGGTTTTTGGTCCAATGCTTTTGTGGACTAACAATTGTGCGATGGGCAGGTGTCTATCAGACAGGGTTTTAAAGCAGGTTTTAAAACTTTGGTACGACGGAAAACGGTCTGATAGGCCATACGCACGATCGAACATGTCCGCTGAAACTGGTCTGCATTCTTATAGGCGTTCACACTACCGCGACTCGGGATCCAACTTGTGTCGCGCGACATGAGAAATTACATTAAAGTGAATGAAAGCTGTCTTAATGCACACTACTGAAGTCTCTCCGACTTCAGAAAAGGTTCCTGCGACTTGTACCCATTGATTTCAATGGAAGTTGCCTCCAAAGTCGGATCAGTGTCTTAACTGAAGCAACTTTACAGGAAGAGAAAATAGTTTCCTCAGCCAAACCCCTCCCTCCCACAGAGCTGATTATTGTTTGATTGGCCACTGGCAAAGTTGCCTGTCCTGGAGGCGACTTGAAGTTGCCTCGCAAAGTTGTGCCGACTTTCATGTCGCTTTAGTGTGAGCCGGCACTTAATGTACTACTTCTAAGGCGACTTCTATGCAACTTGTAGGCAACTTGTACCCATTGATTTCAATGGAAGTTGCCTCCAAAGTCAGATGACTGTCTTAACTGAAGCAACAATACAGGAAAAGAAACTAGTTTACCCCTCCCTCCCACAGAGCTGATTATTTTGTGATTGGCCATAGCCAAAGTCGCCTGTCCTGGAGGCAACTTTAAGTCGAGTTGTAAGTTGCTCCAAGTTGCGCTGAAGTCGCCTTGCAAAGTCGCGCTGTAAGTCAGGTTGCCCCTGTGTGAACCGGCACTAAGGGGTCTGTTTATATAGAGCATAGCAATTTGTGTACATTAGATCTGTGTGAATAGTGGCAAAAAATGAATGTTTATAGGCTATCTTCTTTGCTGGTTAAATGTTTTCCATTGATTTAAAACAGAAAACACACAGTTGGCCACTAGATTTCGCTAAGCATCATAAATAGGAAATATTGCATTTGAACACTAGATGGCACTACACAGCATAAACAAAATCTCAGTGATATTTTGCACATTTTACTCTGTAACTGGCAGATTTGCTATGCATTTTATGTTTTTTGTTTTTTTAATACACCCCTATGTACGAGTATATATCAAGCTTAGTGTGCTCTATACCACAGTAGTTATATGTGTTTTTGTTTCTCATCTAAGGTAAGTCTTTATACTGATAAGAGTTTAGCAACAATGAAGCAAGATATTACCTACTATGTAACTATGTATGCAACATCCTTACCTAGGAATTTCTGAAGAAATGCTGGTTGTTTTTCAGAAGAAAGGTGAATACACAGGTAGTATACAGGGGCCCCAGAAAGAACAACAGCAACTCCAACTAGTGAATCCACAAGATCACTGTAGAGCGGGACGGCTACCAGAAGCACGCTGCATATACAGTATACCACTGGGAAAAACAAGCTCAGCTGCAAAAAAAAAGAAGAAATCAACGTTGACTAAGAAAGAAATATACATGCATTAGGGTTTATTTACTAAAGGCAAATCCACTTTACACTACAAGTGCACTGCAAGTGCAGTCGCTGTAAATCTGAGGAGAAGATCTGAAATGAGGGGAAGCTCTTCTGATTTTATCATCCAATCATGTGCAAAGTGGATTTGCTTATCGTAACGAAACCCCCATTGTGTTGTAAGAAACTTTTGTTTATAAATAGCGTCTTAGCTGTACTGTATGTACATCATCTTGTAATTCTCAGTAAATATGAAATTAAAAAATGTACAGACCAAACTTTTTTTTAAATACATTTTTCATTAGAGAGAAGGCAGGAAACACTTTTAAGACTGTATTGGTTATATTTTAGTTAATTATTTTCTTTTGAACATGTAAAAAAAAAATAAGAATAAAAAAGGAAATAAAAAACATAATAATAAAAAGTAATAATTCAGTAGTAGACAAGCACGAAACAAACAGTTACAAGAGAAGACAAAAACTATAAGAAATAATTTAGATTACATATCCAAAAGGGGTGGGAAGGAGTACAAACTTTTTTCTGTACAGGGTCTTATTTTAGAATACCATGAAAAAACGATTTACTGTATTTAACACAAATCTATTAATACGCCATCAAGACAGTGCTTAATATCAAAATAAACTAACATTAAAAAAGGAATCCTTGGTTAGTTTTCTAAATATATCCTATGGAATAAACAACTGGATGTCAGCCTGGGACAAATCAATCTGGAATACATCTGTACTAAAATACTTGAAACAGCTGTGAAGGGTCACATGGATAGCTTGTAAAACAGCTATGGTCTAAAATCATATAAATAAATAGACCTCATATATATATATATATATATATATATATATATATATATATATATTTGAAATATCCAATACATTTCGTTCCACTTCATGATTGTGTCCTACTTGTTGTTGATTCTTCACAAAAAATTACAGTTTTATATCTTTATGTTTGAAGCCTGAAATGTGGAAAAAGGTTGCAAAGTTCAAGGGGGCTGAATACTTTCGCAAGGCACTGTATATGGGCTGTGTAACGGGAGGGCCCGTGGGACCCAGAGGCTCTTGGGGTACTCCTGTTTCAGCTTCACCGATGACTTTTGTGTCTAAAGTCATCCTATGTCCACTAGGGGCATAGGATGACTGAGAAATTATATCTTGGATTACAGGAGACGGGACAGTAATAATAATTCACAATGTATTCCAGGATATCTTGAAATATTACAGGTTGTTGATTCTAAACCCAACCGGTCAATAGAAAGAGTGATTCATTTATTGTAGGAACACAGACTGTTAAGGTGTTTAATGTCATCTGCTACTGTTATGTAAATGAACCTTAGTCTGGCTCTCAAGAACCTTTCATTGTGTGATGCTAATTGACACTGTATTGTGTGAATTTCTATTAATGATAAATGTGTATTGTATAGCAGGTGAGAAGAGCTTATCTCGGAGTCACTTTGTCTGGGTAAATGATTCGTAATTAGCTCATGTAGATTATCTCGAATGTCTGTCTCCTAAAAGATGTGCATTGAGCTCCTTGTGTCATGTTGTGGGTGGAGTTAAGTCATTGTTCCTAACTGTATAAAAGCCTGAGTTTACCAATAAAGATTGTCTATTCCTGTAGAACCAGAGAACAGAGCTGTGTGTCTCTTTTCTGGTGAATCTGTATGGGCCATGTTCGTCTGCCGGATTGTGGAGTGTCGATAAGCTGTCTTGGGCTTGGAATGGAATATCGTAAACGGCTCTAACCCCTGACCCATTTGGGGTTCCGTTACAGGCTGAAAGTGCACACTGTCAGGTTTTATTTGAGGGTATGTACATCCAAATCAGAGGAAGAGTTTACGATTTACAGCTCTTAAAATAGTCACCCCCTTTTTTTCAAGGGACCAAAAGTAATTGAACAATTTAATCAAAAGCTGTTTAATGGCCAGGGGTGGGCTACTCTACTCCTTCATTAATTCTTCATTAATTAAGCAGGTAAAAGGTCTGGTGTTGTTTTAAAGTGTAGTTATTGCATTTGGAATCTATTGCTGTGAACCTACATCATGCGTTCAAAGGCTCCAAAATGAAACAGAGCCATCAGAGAGAGCAGCAACATCAGGAGTGGCCAAATCAACAGTTTGGTACATTCTGAGGAAAGAAGAGGGCACTGGTGAGCTCAGCGGCATAAAAAAGCCTGGACGTTTACAGAAGAAAACATTGAAGGATGATCGCAGGATCATCTCTATGGTAAAGAAAAACCCATTCACAACTTCCAGACAAGTGAAAGACTCAAGAGCAGACTTCGCAAGAGCAATTACAGAGGGTTCACCACAAGCTGCAAACCATTCATAAGCCTGAAGAATAGAAAAGCCAAATAATACTTTGCCCCAAAAAATCTAAAAAAGCCAGAGCAGTTCTGGAAAAGCATTCTTTGGACAGACACAAAAATGTGAAGAAGGCTTGGAACAGCTCATGATCCAAAGCACACAACGTCATCTGTAAAACATGGTGGAGGCAGTGAGATGGCATGTGCATGCATGGCTTTCAGTGGCACTGGGTCATTGGTGTTTATTGATGATGTGACAAAAAACAGAAGCAGGCGGATGAATTCTACAGTGTTTAGAGATATACTTTAGGCCAGATTCAGCCAAATGCAGCAAAGTTGATTGGACGGTGCTTCACAGTACAGATGGACAATCATCCAAAACACACTGCCAAAGCAACCCATGAGCTTTTGAAGAAAAAGAAGTAGAATATTCTGCAATGGTAGAGTCATTCACCTGATTTCAACTCAATTGAGCATGCATTTTACTTTCTAAAGGCAAAATAAAAGGCATAAAGACCCACAAACAAAGAACAACTGAAGTCAGCTGCAGATAGAGCCTGGCAATAGTCACCAGCAGTAATCATTTTGTTCTGCCGGCTGGGAAGACTTTCTGCTGGCAGAACAATAGAGCTGCAGAAGAGATTTACCCATCAACACTAATTGTGTTGATGGGGAATTGAACAATTGACTTTACCACCAATCATGTAAGAAAAAAAATCTAATAATTTATTACTTGCCTTAGTGTCCTGTGGTGAGCAGACACTAATGCCTCGTACACACAACCGTTTTTCTATTTTTTTCTCTTAACCACTTAAGGACCCCCTAACGCGATATACGTTGGCAGAATGGCATGGCTGGGCACAAGCACGTACCTGTACGTCCTCTTTAAGTGCCCAGCCGTTGGTCGCGCGCACGCCCGTGACCCGGTCCAAAGCTCCGTGGCCGCGGCCGTGGGACCCGCGGACCCTATCGCCGAGAAAAACAAACGTTTTTTTATATATTTTTGGGGGATATTTATTATAGCAAAAAGTAAAAAATATTGCTTTTTTTTTCAAAATTGTCGCTCTATTTTTGTTTATAGCGCAAAAAATAAAAACCGCAGAGATGATCAAATACCACCAAAAGAAAGCTCTATTTGTGGGAAAAAAAAGGACACCAATTTTGTTTGGGAGCCACGTCGCACGACTTCGCAATTGTCCATTAAAGCGATGCAGTGCCGAATCGCAAAAAGGGCCTGGTCCTTTACCTGCATATTGGTCTGGGTCTTAAGTGGTTAAAGAAGCTGCAGGAATATCTGGCAAGTATCCGCTATGTGGTACATGTACATATGTCTGGGCTATGGGATAGAGTGGCAAGACGGAAGACTTTTCTTATAAAGAAAGACATCTAAGCCCAGCTACATTTTGCAAAAACACATCTGAAGTCTCCCAAAAGCATGTGGGAAAATATGTTATGGTCTGATGAAACCAAGGTTGAACTTTTTGGCCATATTTCCAAAAGATATGTTTGGTGCAAAAACAACACTGCACATCACCAAAAGAACACCTTAAGCACTGTGAAGCATGGTGGTGGCAGCATCATGCTTTGAGACTGTTTTCTTTAAAACAGGCCTTATTTAGGGTAGAGAAAATTATGAACAGTTCCAAATACCAATCAATATTGGCACAAAACCTTCAAGCTTCTGCTAGAAAGCTGAACATGAAGAGGAACTTCATCTTTCAACATGACAACAACCCAAAGCATACATCCAAATCAACAAAGGAATGGCTTCCCCAGAAGAAGATTCAAGCTTTGGAATGGCCCAGACCTGAATCCGGTTGAAAAACTGGAGATGTCCTCGCAATCTGACTGATTTGTGTTTTTGTAAAGAGGAGTGGTCAAATATTGGCACATCAAGATGTGCCATGCCGATAGACTCATACCCAAAAAGACTGAGTGCTGTAATAATATCTAATTGTATGTCTATTTCTTTACATCACAGAAACCTGACATTTTAACAGGGGTGTGTAGACTTATTATATCCACTGTACATATATGTGGAGGAATGTGTAATTCTGTTCAACTAGGTGTGTGATTTCAAATATTGATCTCAACATTATTGGTTTCAAAGACAATTTTTTTTTTATTAACATGCATTTCATACATACCTTTACAGGTCTAGGCATATCTGGCCTCTTTACTCTTAAATAAATTTGGCTTCCAACTGTCAAGCCTTGGAAAAACCAGTAACTAAAACTGAAATAATCAATGAGCTGAAAGACGTCCTCCACACAAAGGTATATAAGCGCCATAAACCCCTGTACAGTGTAAAATATAAATATGTTACGTTAAAACACAGTGTGCATACAAAGCATCTTAGTCATAAGATTCATAAGATAGTTGAAGCCTGAACCCCTACCTTTTGCTCTGGTGCCAAATTTTGGATTTCCTCTTACTTTATGTTTCAGTGACAATGGTTACCAAGACAGAGGGGTAAGTTGTCCCAGCAGAGACACAGACAGCTAAACAATTTTTTATCACTCCAAAATTTAAAGAAAGCTTTGCTTTCTCATACACTGTAAAGGACTAAAGCCAAAACACAATGGGCCAGATTCAGGTAGATGGGCGCATCTTTGTGCCGGCATAACGCAGCGCATATACGTTCCGCCGACGCAAACTAGTGAGGCAAATACAGGGGTATTCATGTAGATCAGCGGATCTTTTGATCCGCGTGACTTCTTTTTTACGCCGCCTCCCAGTTTTTGAGGCAGTTTATTCATTAAGCACTTGTCGTAAGTAGCCCTGGCGGATCGTAACCCCCGGCGGAATGCAAATTCCGCGGCTAGGGGGAGTTTATATTTAAATCGTGCGTCCCCGCGCCGATCGTAGGCGCGCCGCCGGCGAAATTTCCCAGTAGCTTTATGGTCGCAAGGACGTCATTGGTTCGTCGTTAAGTATTAACGTATGGCCGTATTCCCGAACGACTTACGACCTAAAAAATAAAATGCGCGGGAAATCATACTTAACATAGATGGCACTCCCCGCATATAGAGGGGTAACGATCCGCCGGAAGAACCCGAACGCAAACGACGTATAAAAAAAGGACGGCCGGGCGTCTTCTGACGGCGGTTCTCCTCATTTGCTTTCGTCGCGTAGGAAAAAAGAAGCGCCCAGCCGGGAGAATAGCCTAAGAGCACAGTGTAACCACTTACACCAGGGCTCTAGGGAGATCATGTTGCGCTGGCGTAACTTAAATGTGAAGGCCGAGTAGGTGGAAGTGGAAGTGGGTGTGACCTTATGAAATGATGGTCTGAGCTGGATTTGACTTACGCCCAGCCTATTATCCACGTAGCTGCACAGTCCCGACCTGAGCGCTTTCCTGCGCATGCTCACAACTACCCCGGTCCAACTTCCTGAGATATGCCGGCCCAACCGGCTTATGCCGAGCCTAAAAATAAGCCCAGACATGCGCCCGTCCGGTGCAAATTTACCCTCCTTAGGGAAGGTACTTTTGTCTAATGATGCCGGCTACTGTAAATACAGGCAAGGAGAGGAGGAAAAAATACTTTAGCCCCGAGGAGAAGGCTATCATTGTGGCAGGGATGCGTCCTCCTCTGTACCGACGGACCCATTAGTATTGCTATGACCTCGGCTGCCCCTGGCATGTTGGCAGACAGATGTGTTGTCCTGCAAGTGGGGTTGCTCAGCTTGCTAAGTTCGTCCATAATGGTGCTGCTGTAGCTGCTCTCCAGCTGACCTGTGCCCGTCAGGTGTAAAGATAAAGCAGCTATTTGTAGGAATAACTTTGCGCCGGACTTAGGACTTACACGCGGCGCACGTAGCCAGCGTCTGGCACAAATACGTACGCGAATCGGCATATCTCCCTCATTTGCATATTTGAATAGGAAATCAATGGGCGCACCAGATCCGTCCAGCGTAAATATGCACCTAAGATAGGCCGGCATAGGAAAGTTAGGTCGGTCGGAGAAAGCCTATTTTCAGGCTTATCTAGTTTGGTGGGTACGGCGCATAGATAAGACGGCGCATATTTACACTTAGGCCGCGCATCTCGAGATAAGCCGCCTAACTTCTTACTGAATCTGGTCCAATGTTTTTCTAGAGTGGGAAGGGCTATACCCACATTTATTTTCTTTTTTTTTTTTTAAATCAAAAGAAAGGTTTATTTGAACACAGTCAAGCATACATGTTCCATAAACACTCACAAAATAATGCAATGGTGTAATGTACAAAACAGTAGAAAACAAATAGGCAATTACAGCCAAAGTCATATAGTAATAACCAGCATTGAGTAACCAACAATACCCCAATATACTCTCTATAATCGGGTCTAGTGGGGCCAAGCCTGGGGCATAAAGCCAACCTCACCAAACCCATATTCAGGTTCCTGTGTCCCCGTTGCAGATATTTTTACTTCACTTAACTTTCACTTCAATGAAACACATGTACGTCAAAAACTTTAGGAAGTGGCACAGTCAGCACCGTCTGAACAACAACATGAGCAAGTAACCTCACCAGTATTGCGGGAAAAGGAACAGAACATTACTACAATTGACATCAGTGATATATCCTCTAAAAAGGAAGAAGCTGAGCCATCTGCAACCTCAGTCAGAAAATCTGGGAGATCCAAGGTCATCCCAGTTACGCACTCGTCATATAACAGAACCTCAGCCTTAGCCAGCAACATGGGAAGCAATGCAAAAGTTACTTGAAGATCTTGGAGAACCAATGTCTCAGCCAACAGTTTTGTATGAGGGCAATCAACAATGTATAATGCTTGCAAAGAATGAATAAAAACTCCAGAACCAAGCACATTGATGTCAGACTCCATTACCTCAGAGACCTTGTAGAACAAAATGTGATTGTGCTTGAATACTGTAAAAACTAATAAGATGATAGCAGATTCTATGACTAAGGCCGTGTACAACGGCAGAGATCCTCGACGGGCAGAACACATGTTCCGCCCGTCGAGGTTCTCTGCCGGCCGTCGAAATCGGCGACCCGCCCGTCGGGAATGGCAACCAGCCATTCATTCAGGCGGGCCGTCAAGCAAATAGAAACATGCTCTCTATTTCTGCTCGACGGGCTTCCCGAGGGAAGCTCGCCGAGAGCGTACACACGGCCGAGGTCCTCGCTGGATGCAGCTTCCAGCGAGTTCTCGCTGGTTTCCAGGGAGAACCTCGGTGTTGTACGGTAAGTCAAAGGGATCTCTGAAAGAAGATGTTAGCGGTGGGGGTGTTATGCTGTCTACACAGACAGAGATGCAGCAACCATTCTTGTATTTTATACTGTGATTAGTAGTTCTACCACTAGGTGGTTGTGTATAATGTAACATTCTTTCTAATGGAACATCATGGTTTATGATTTGCTGTCTCTATGTTCCTGTAGGTTTTCCAATAAAACAAAAAGGGCTAAGCCATGTGTTCAGCAACATGTGGATTGATAAGAGTCATATCTGCAGTAGCTTTACAAAAATATTTAATAAGGAATTGTAGAAAACTTGAAAGGATATCAATTGCGCTGCCAGAGAGCTACAAATGTGCTTGTAGATGCAAATTGCTAATATTTGAAAATGTATCTTACGTTAAAAAGTAATGCAGGGATAGGAGTGTATCTATGGATGTGAATCATACACAAACAATCAGGAAGCTGTCCTTCTCTTGATGCTACAAAGAACAATCTGAAATAAAAAATAAAAAAATCTAAAATTAAAAAAGTAAAATGTTAATATGAGGATTTTTTTTTTAGCAATCTGTATTGTAGTTTACAGTTAAAGCGGAACTAAACTCATTGATTTAACAATTTCTCAATCCAGTTAGACTGAAGGCATGCCGTGAATGATAACTGTCATGCCCTGTACACATGATCGGTTTTTCCATCTGAAAAACTGCGATGAGAGCTTTTCTTCAGGAATCCTGACCGTATGTATGCTCGGACTTTTTCCCACAGGAAAACTGGTGGGAAACAAAGAGAGCAGGAAAAAAAACATGCATGCTCGAAAGCATAGGACTTTATTTTGTTGGCTCGTTGTAGTCTTTTACGTCACTGCGTTCTTGGCAGTCAAAAGTTTACCAGCCTTTTGTGTGACCGTGTGTATGCAAGGCAGGCTTGAGGGGAATTTCGTCGTGAAAACCATCGTTTTTTTTTTTCCGATGGAAAACCGGTCGTGTGTAAGGGGCATTATGGTTGGTTGCACTTTCAACTGTCAAGCCAGCAAATGGCTGGTGTCATAACTGATTACATGTGTAGCACCATGGCAAGAGGTCTGACTGATTTTAGATTTCGATAATTGTGAGGGACAAAGAAAAGACACCACTAATGCCTCGTACACACAATGGGAATATTGTATGAATGATCTTCCTCTTTTCTTTTTTGCATGCTAGTCTTTTATCAAAAATGAAGAGGTTATTTGTCATGGCCAAACTCGGCCAAAGGCAGCAGCGGGCCGTCGGGGCGCACGGGCACACGCATTCGCGGTGACGGCGCGCGGGCGCGTGTGGAGATCTTGGCGCCCAAGGGGCTTTTAGGTGTGCTGATCCCCCTTCTGCTGTCTACAGGTCCCTGAGCCATCTGTCCTGTACCTGAGTCCTGTTCTTGTACCCGGCCTGCCTCCGAACCCTGATCCCGCCTGCCCTGACACCCTGTCTGACTGCTTCTGCTCATCGGTCTGTCTGCTGCCCGCCTGTTACCGACCCCCGGCTTTACGATCCATCCTTGCCAATCCGCACCAAGATCCACTCGTCCCTGTTCCGGCTGATCTAGTTACAAACTGTTACTACAGCACCTCCCTCTGGGCGACCCTGCTACAGCGTGAACTCAGAACACCTCCCTCTGTGCTGGCCTGCTCCTGCTGCATGAACTGTGTAAGCACCTTCCTTGTGCTGACTCTGACCCGTGGAAACCGGCTCCTCTGTTGATCTCCCAGGAGTCAGCGGCTCCCACTCTACCAGCATGGTCCTGCCAGGCGCCTGGACTCTGCACTTTCGCTCCCTCTCCTCTATCAGGGTCTGGAGTGGGAGGAGCGAGCAGCCGTCTCCTCAGGCTCCACCACCAGGTGCGTGACATTATTACTAAAGTTACAGAAATTCCCCCTCCTGCTGTCGGTCAGCCAGTCAAGTCAAACCCCCACACCACCGCATCGGTCATTCATCCAGCCCCGATCCCATCTAGGTTGCGGGCGGGCGCTCCTACAAGCGACGTCCTTTCTGCATCATGGAAGCCCGCTGTGTGTCTCCTCCTCCTAGGCATCCAATAGGATCGTGTCCTTTCACCAATCGGGTCGGGTCAGAACCAACTTTGCGATTGGCCAGGAGGAGGATTAGTGTGACAATCGTGAATATTCCTTCGCTATTGTCACACAGCTGGGTGAGCTTGGAGCACAGTGCTCTGCGCCCTGAGCCCACCCTATTTTGAAGCCTAGTAGAGCCTCTGGCTCTAATCGTGTGCTTAACCCCCCCCCCCCATTGGAATGAATGCTTCCGGCACCCTGCATGTAGATTATGGGGCCGGGTGCATGGTTAGGGGGGCGGCACCCATGCGCCCCTAATGGATGGGCTTCCACTGATGCTTACCCTTTAGTCACTGACTTAGAACAATTATGCCATTTAAGGAAATCAGAGACCCATGACTAAGCTGATGACGAACTGTGTTGGGGGGGTGTCATGGAGGGAGCCTAGGGCTATGGTTGCCTCACTCATTACTACTGGGGTTGTCCGGATACCAATACTTGCACAAATGCTCCCGATGCTTAATCCGATACCTAGGAAACCTCAAGCGGAAGTGGGCGGGCAGAGCGGACATCGTGCTTACAGTCTGGCAGCAGTGGAACTATGCACGCTGGCTGGGGCAGGGGTGCAGGGCGATGCCACATATTTCATCCAAAACAGTGACCGGGGCCATCACATTCGTTAAAGGAAGTGACGTTCCGTGTCTCTGTCAGAGGGTAAACATCACAACGCCCATCTTGGTACACCTTGCACTCGACTGCAGTAAGCCTGCAGCGGAGATATTCTTACACTCATCCCATATAGTTCGGGCTGGATGTACCAAGATGTCCGCTGCTGGCTTACTGTAGAGTGCAAGGTGTACCAAGATGGGCGTTGCAGCATACTTACTAGATGTTAAATATTAAATGACATAAATGATGATCGGCAATGAAGGATTTTGCAATGCTATATGCCATATAGCATTGCAAAATCTTTCCTTTCCTCTCATCATTCATGTTATTTATTGTTAAAGTGCTGCATTTCATTACCTATCAGTGCCTGCCCATAAGTGGCGCCTATCAGTGCTATATATCAGTGCCCATAAATGCCGCCTGTCAGTGCCACCTATCAGTGCCCATAGGTGCTGCTTCTCAGTGCCAACTATCAGTGCCCATAAGTGCCTCCTGTCAGTGCCACCTATCAGTGGCGCCTGTCTGTGCCATCTATCAGTGCCGTTTATTAGTGCCCATAAGTCATTGCCATCTATCAGTGCCACCTATCAGTGCCCATCAGTAAAACTGTCACATGACATTAAAAAATTGTATCGGTACTTGTACTCAGTCTTAAAAATGTGGTATTGGGACCACCCTAATTACTACCATAGGACTCTGTGGATGTGCGGCACCAGTGATCTTTCCTCTTTTTGTTTCAAGGAAATCAAAGCAAAGGCAGTATTTTGAGTTATTCGCTTGCAGTATTGAAGTCAGTTTGCCAGCATGATAGCCAGGTAAATATCATTTGCAGTGGAGAAGTAAGCAATGGCAGCCTCCATGTTTATCTAGAGAAAGGTTTTCTTTAACAAACTTTGGTGATGTGCAAAATGAAATGGTAAAACGTATTATTTTTTACATATTATAATATTATCATTCTCACCTGGACCCAGAAATGACTACCGAATTTAATCCACCACAACACGATATAGCTACTGCTATTGGGATTAACCACTTTATATATCCCAGCACTCTTTCTGCAAATATCTGTAAAAATGACAAAAAGATGACATACGAAAGATGATGTAATTAATTTTCTTTCGTTGGATAAAATTATTGTAATTATGGTTGTACCTTACTACCGATGGTTTAATAAAAAAACGAAACAAAAAACGTACATTTTAAAAACAGTTATGTAATTAGTGTTGCTTCAGCTGTGGGCCTCTTTAGCCGGTGGAGCTCTATTAAATAAACCCGGACCAATGCAGACCCAAGGTGTTTTTGCAGACTGCGTCGCTTTAAAGACAATTGCGCGGTCGTGCGACGTGGCTCCCAAACAAAATTTGCGTCCTTTTCTTCCCAAAAAAGCTTTCTTTTGGTGGTATTTGATCTTGTTTTTTTTGCACAAAAATAGAGCGACATTAAAAAAAAACACTATTTTTTACTTTTTGTTAAAAAAAAATCAAATAAACTAAATTTTAGTCAAACATTTAGGCCTTTATTTAGCTCATAAAAAAAAAAATCAATAAAAAAAAATAGCTACCTAGAGGATTGGAGAAAAATGATCCAAGCTGGCAAAGGGAGTGAAAGGGTTAACTCTATAGGGGGTTATATTGGGGGGGTGGGGGGGCAGAACCTAACACTAACTGTTTTTTACTGCCTATGACACTGTATTAAATCACTGCCAGTAACACAGGGGGGTGGGGGGGGGGGGGCGATCACAAGGGGTATGAATGTGTGTCAGTGTTGTGTTGGTGCACACTTACTTGTGATGTCCCATGCAGCGCTAAACAGCGCTGCAGAGAGAATATTTTCCTCCTTCCTGTGTAAACACAGGGGAGGAAGTGACACTGGGAGCGCGCTTCACACGCGGGGGGGGCGGATATCACGGACATCCGGCAGATCCCGTGCTCCCAGGTGGGAGACCCCCGCACGCCGCGGAGGGGGTCCCGATGGCGGTAGGCGGGGAAAATTTACGCCCTTGTGCCTGTACAGCTGTTGTGGCCGTATTTTGCGGGGGTCTTTAGTGGTTAAATAAATGCAGAGAAAAAAAAAAATCTTGAGGCGAGCCTACCTTTAACAGTCTCCTCTCATCAAGGAGGATTGGAGCCAAGAAAGCATTTTCAAACTACGCCCTCCAGGTGCTTTTTGGACGTTAGTGTGTTACCCCATGGAATGTGTAGTTCTACAACATCTGGAGGGCTAAGAGGATGCTATAGCAGGGATCCTCTAACTACGGCCCTCCAATGTTGTAAACACATTCCATGGGTTAAAAACATTCACAGCCGGCAAAGTAGTTCGCTGGAGGGCTGTTTGAAGACCCATTAATTTCAGGCTGCCTATGGCCCACAGTTTATGAATAGACAGCCCATGGGTGCTTTAGGAGTGGTGTTGGCGGTAAAGCACCTATAGCAAAGCTTTACCGTCGTTTTTGCGGTGCTTTTTGGATCGGGGGTTAACTACAAAAAGGGTTAAAAACCGGCAAAGCACTTCATTAATTTCTGATTTTAGGAGTGGTGTATACTAAACACCGTTACTGCATTTGTAAATTACAAAAGCCAATATAAAGGAATAGTAGTGGTAAAAAAAGCACTTGTGGGTTTAACCAATCTTGTTTTTTTGTACAATTCTCCTTTAAGGGGGCATGACAAGGGGTGTGTCCTATGCCTGCGTACTTTTGTTGATAGGTGTCCCTCGTTCCCATCTCAAAAAGTTGGGAGGTATGCGTCATATGGTCTAGGAATTACAGTACCCATGCACTCTTTTACACCAGATGCTAAAGGACTAGTGGGCCAGTCAGAAGGAACCACATAAGTCAACCATAGGATACAGCTTCCGTGTTTCCCCGAAAATAAGACCTACCCCGAAAATAAGACCTAGCGTTATTGTCAAAGAGGGCTGCAATATAAGCCCCACCCCGAAAATAAGCCCTAGTTTAAAATGCTTGTAAAATCCTATAATCCACTCTATTAGGCCGCGTACACACCATTAAATAAATCCGATCAAATCGGACAGACCGTTGATCGGATTTGCCTGCTGGGGTAATTGGTTTGCTCGTGTAACACGAGCAAACCAAAATCTGCAGACAGCGTAGTGACTGCTGGACGCCGCCAACCGTCAAGGAAGTAAAACCCGTCTCTAATCCATTCGACGCATCGGACAGATGCCTGGTTAGCGTACACACGATTGGAATTCCCAGCAGACAGATTTTAAAGTCTTTAAAATCTGCTGAAACGGTCCGTCGGAATTTGTCCGAAACGGTTCGGACCGTCCAGCAGATTAATTCGATCGTGTGTACGCGGCCTTACAGTATTATATAATGTACAATGTGTGTGTTTCTGTAATATAAATGCAGGGAAGAGAGCTCCAGCGGCTCACAGAGGCGCTATAACCAAGGTATTTCGCACAATTATATTACAAAAACACATACATTGTACATTATATAATACTGTAATTGAGTGGATTATATGATTTTACAAGTATTTTAACTCAGTTCACACTGGGGATTCCTTTCAGGCAGGGAGAGAGAGGGGGAGAGAAGACAGCACATTACATGGTAAGACCTACCCCGAAAATAAGCTCTACAGTGTCTTTTGTTGCCAAAATTAATATAAGACCCAGGCTTATTTTCAGGGAAACACAGTAAGTTTATTTTTTCAGTGTATGGTATCATATAGCTGCTGGGGATTTGGGGCACCACCAGTGCTGAAAGGTCATATAAAAGGTTCCGCCTGCAGCCTGTTCAGTAACTTTGTGGTACTTACAATATTGTTTCACATCCCAGCTCTGTGCACCACCCTTTCATAGTTTAAGAGGAATTAGTAAGTATTTACCTCTGCCATATATTAATCACTTCGGCCCCGTAACACGGCCGAGGTTCTCGCTGACCAGACCTCGCTGGACTTCCAGCGAGGACCTCGCCGTGTGTACCTCGGCGAGCTCCTGGGAAGCCCAGGAAAAAGAGAGCACGCTCTCTATTTTCAGCCCGCCTGGAAGAATTGGTTGCATTCCCGCGGGCGGGTCGCCGAATTCGACGGCCGGGAGAGAACCTCGCGGGCGGACTTTGCCCGTCGAGGTTCTGGGTCGTGTGTACGCCGCCTAATACCAGACACTTTCGCCCCTTCCTGCCCAGGACAATTGCTTTCAGTGGTTTGAATGACATGCGTGGTCAACACTGTACCCATCCAACATTTTTATAATTTTCTTCCCACAAATAGAGCTTTCTTTTGGTGGAATTTGATCACCACTGGGGGTTTTATTTTTTGCTAAACAAGAATAAAAATAAATAAAAAACTTATGGGCACTAATAGGTGGCACTGATAGGTGGCACTGGATAGGCAGCACTGATGAGGAGTTACTGACAGGCATTACTGAGTAACATCTGAAGGACACTGACAGGTATTACTGATGGGGCACTAATTAGCACTTTTATGGGCACTAATTGGCACATTTATGGGCACTGACAGACGTTCTTTATAGAGCACAGGCTGGGAGCTGATGAGCAGTGATTGGCAGCCGATGGGCACCTCTGATAGGGGCTGCACTGATAATCAATGTGCTGATTATCAGCGCAGACCCCCCTCTGACAGGGAGAACCTCCGATCGTCTCTCCCTGTCGGCACAAATTGAGAAATGCCATTTACTGGTACTTCATGGTTCACGTGATGATCAGCCTTCATCAGACTGACACATAGCACCCCCAATATCTGCACTGCGCACCCCCCCCCCCATTGGCGTGCGCCGGCTTGTTATCCTGATCACATCATATGACGTCTGGTCAGGATAACAGAACCACTTTGCTGACGTCATATTGCTATATGGCGTGCGGCAAGTAATGTCCCATTTAGTAAAGAAAAAAATATATATTTACTTAAATGAGAAGAAAAAGTCAAAGCTCGTTTGCACTCCTGTGACACGTTTTCAGCTGAAGCCCGCTGTCGGCTGATGTTAGTCAGGGTTCGGGAAAGATTGTAACAATGAAGTCGAGATCCGCCCACATGCCTGGACCGAAACCTGGATCAGCCTCTCAGTCACCAACTCTCTGCCGAGGGAGCCCTGAGAACCGAGCAATTGGTGGTGTTAGATCGCTCGGTTCTCAGTGTTTGGACTGATGCTGCATCCACCTACTGTAGGTAATAAGTATGATTCTAAAATAAAATAAAAAGTCCATAGTTCTCTTTTAAGTTTCCCCAATACTGCCCCTTGTGTACTTCCAGCTGACCACCCCCATTCCCGCCAACATTGGCATTGCATATGGTAGACAACAGCATTAGTAATCCTGATTTCCTTGTTAGCTTCACTTCTGAATCCCAAAATGCATACAATATGACCTGCAAGAAGCTAGTAAAGAAGATGGAAAAAGTAAAGTCTTACCACAGCCACCGCACTGCTGCCCATAATGGTGTCCATGTCTAATTCTGTGTAGTATGCAATGTTTGTCATGACATAGATTACTGTAACCAGTGGCATAGAGATCACCATTGATAATGGCAAATTTCTGGGGAAAAAACAGTATAACAGTTTATACCAGTGGCAGGTCATGCTGTTAAAGTGTGTTAGACATTTACACATGCCGCCCTACAAGCGCTTATTTAATGCTGAAATTTATGTTTGATCCTAACACCTCAATAATGAACACTTTTACCCCTTTCCTGCCCAGGCCAATTTTCAGATTTCAACACTAGTACACTTTGAGTGACAACTACTCATGCAACACTGTACCCAAATGAAATTTTTATCATTTTTTGAGACAGATAGTGTTTTCTTTTGGTGGTATTTAATCACCACTAGGTTTCTATTTTGTTGCTAAATAAATAAAAAAACACAGAACATTAATAAAAAAAAAAAAAGAATTTTGCAAAAAAAAAATCTTTCTTCGTAAATTTAGGCCAAAAGGCATTCTGCTGCATTTTTAGAGTCTACAAACTATGGTATATATATTTTAAAATGTATATATATTTGAAAATTGATGTACTGACGGCCCTTCTCATTTCTTGAGGTCCTTTAATGCCAGGATAGTACAAATACCCCCCAAATTATCCCTTTTTGGAAAGTAGACAGTCCAAGTTATTTAGTAAGAGGCATTGTGAGTTTAAGGTTGTAATTTTTTTGTCACAATTGTTATGCCGCGTACACACGCTTGTAATTTCCGACAACAAATGTTCGATGGGAGCTTGTTGTCGGAAATTCCGACCGTGTGTAGGCTCCATCGGACATTTGCTGTGGGAATTTCCGACAACAAAAAATTGAAAGCTGGATCTCAAATTTTTCGACAACAAAATTCCAAGCGTGTGTAGGACAATTCCGACGCACAAAATTCCATGCATGCTCTGAATCAAGTACGAGACGGAAGCGCTCGGTCTGGTAAAACTAGCGTTCATAATGGAGATAGCACATTCACCATGCTACAAATTTTTATATCTTTTATTGCAGCACATTCTCTTCTTTATAATGCTAGAATAATGAAGTTGTTTTGCTGCTGATATTCACACAGAGTTCTGACAAACTGATTTCTTTATTATTTCTGAAAAACAGTAACGGACTGAAAAGCATGAATCATCTCTCATAAAACTTCTACTAACACAAGATTAGCAGAAAGAGCTCAAAGGGTGGCGCACTTGGTATTGAACTTCTCTTTTATAGTGCCGTCTACGTGTATGTGACCGCGTTCTTGGCGATCGGAATTTCCGACGACATTTGTGGCACCGTGTGTATGCAAGACAAGTTTGAACCAACATCTGTAGGAAAAAAATCCATGGTTTTGTTGTTGGAATGTCCGATCGTCTATAAGCGGTATTTAGGTAGGTGCTAGAGAAGTGGGTTTGTTTTTTTACTGTCAGAGCAAGTAAATTTAGGCAGGCCTATGCTGTGAGTTAGGCCTGTTTGTTTTGATCTGGTGGCACGTGAGTGGTTTAGTGTAGCAGTGGGTGACTGACATCTACTTCAGCTTTTGGGAGCCTCCTCTGTTTCCAGGGAAAAGGTTTTGGAAAGGGAGCTGGGCCGAGGGCTGGAGTGACATAGGGTGTATGTGGGAGCCCTGACCAATCCACAACTAGGCTTGGCAGGGGGCAGGCCTCCTATATATATATATCCATGGTCAGCCTGCGGTGGGAGGCATTGTCGGGTGGAAGAACTGAGGTGATGACATGTTAGACTGTAGTGGTCTGAGGGAACCCAATTTCGGGGGGGGTACCTCATGCCGGGAGCTCGGGAGCTGGGTGGGAGCCTCTCTCTACATGGTCATTGAGAGGAGTCCTAGAACAGGTGCAGGAAGAGGACAGTTAGAGGGAATGGCCAGGAAAGTCACTCAGGAGGGATTTATTCAGGGGTCGGTTAGTGAAAAGCCCAGTGGAAAGCTCTGGAAGAGACATGCCAGGAGTTAGATGTGGAGCGAGAGGGAGTGACTTGTGGGGTTGTTGTGAAGTCAAGTCGCTGGAGCCAGGTGGGCTGACAGGATTTGCATCGGACATGCTGGGATCAGTAGTCTACCAAGTGTTAGCACATTTATTCTTCTCATCTGGTTGCTACCACGAAGGGGACCGAAACCCCTGCCTGTAATGGGCTATCAGGAAAACGTTACGATTTATTCAGAGTGGACCTAGTCATGTGCTAATGTGACAGGAATCTAGATTTGGACAGTGAAGTGAAGCAAGTGATCACAAGTAGTGTGCTGGAGGAGATGTGCAGAGGAAGAGGCTGATAGATCTAGACTCAATTACTTTTATTCTACTAAGAAGTATTCATTATCTGGGCATCCCATGTTCCTTTTCCCCATCCAACTTTAATCCCCTTGTAGCGCCCCCTTACTTTCAGAAAGGGTGTTACGCTAAAGTTAGCAGAGTGAGAGACTTACTTGCTTTCACTCAGTTTGATTTGTTTAGGTTCGGTGCCTGTCAGTTCTGAATTGGGCTGTGGGTCATTTCTGCACTCCAGAGATGTGGTCTCATCTTTTTTGGCGGCAGGTGGTGCCAGAGGGGTTCAGGCAGAACCCCTTTTTCCTCAGCAGCCAATTGAAGGAGCGTTTCCCTCGCGGGGCATGCTGGGGAGGGGTATATCTGTGGCAGACGCCATTTTTCAGGGTTCTTCGCGGGTTCCAGGTGCGGCACCCACCTTCAGGGTGTGCGCACATCACGGGCTCCACCATTATGGCCTACTTGGTCGGGGGCCCGTGCCACGCGGAGTTCCCGACTCTGGGCCCTCATGACTCAGAGACACTGAAGTGACTGAGAGACCTCAGTCGCTGACTGGGGTTCCACATCTCAAGAGGACAGAATTGAGAGGATATGCTCTATTGCTCTTAAGTTTCCGGACCTGTGGCAGAGGCCTCTACTAATCTTCTAGATTCAAGTCGGTGGCAGCGACTTGTTCCTTCTCAGCTTTCTCGGTGACACTCTGGCTGCCAGGTCCGTGTGAGTGGCGATGTGATTGATTTAACTACAGAAGGCAGGACTGCTTTCTTTATCCAAGCCTGACTCTGCGAAGTTACTCTTCCTTCATCAACCTTTTGCTATCTACCTCAAGTTGATGTGTTGGTCGTGTTGGACCAGAGAAATAAAGCATTCAGAAAACTTCAGCTACAGGTTGGACATTCGTTACTGCTTTGCTCACTACATCTACCCCTAGACACCACACAGAGGTAACTTAATCCGCCGATCCCAATCTAACCAGCGGCTCCTGAAAGGGGTAGCGCTACACCCCAATGAAAAAACAACAAAAACAAGCAAGAGACTAATCATTGTCTGGAAAAGTGTGCCAACATGGATGTCTGACCAGCAGGGTGAAATGTGTGGATGTTGAAACATGCAACAACCCCACGGGGCCATTGCTACATTTGGAAAATGAAACAATTAAATATTTTACCTCACACACAGCATAGGCATACCTATAATTACACACCGAAACACATTCTGCTACTCCTTCTGAGTATGGGAATACCACATATGTGAGACTTGATGTTTTGGAACTACATTTCCCATTATGCTCAATTACATTGCAGAGTGCATGAGCATCATGGTGTCAGGAGCGTCCAACATCCAGGTTTTGGCTTTGGCATTCTCCCTGTCTTTGTCCACCTGCAAGCTAATTGATGTGGTCAGTCTCTGGGTGGAAACTCAAACCTGTCATAAGCCAGCTAAACCCTCACTTGCATGCTTGTGATAGAGAGTGATACGTGTGTTATTCCTGATCAAGCCTCCTGTCTGTCTGCTTTGGATTTACCTGTGTATGACCTTGACCGGATTTTAGACTATTCCTGAACTCAGCCTGCCTTTACCTGGACTGTCATAGAACCACACTACCTGTCTGGTAGTCGCAAGTACTTGTTTACTTTCCTCAGTTCGCTCCTGCCCTGGTGTGGTGGTCAGGCACTATAGCATTGTATATAAGACCTGGGGGCAACTGAGTACCGGTAGGCCTGCTTGCCTTATGGGAAAGGGAGCTGTTATAGGTGTAAAACACAGTAGCCAGCTATAGTGTCTGACCACCTGCATTGGGGTAGACGTGACACATGGAAAATGTAGTTCCAAAACATCTGGGGTGCCAAGGTTTGCCATCACTGGCCTAGATGCATAGAGGGGCCTAACATTCAAACTGCACCTTTGGGCTTTCAAAGAGTATAAATTGCGCATCTAATTTCCTGACTACATATCAAATTTTTGGAGGCCTTGGATAGTGAAAATACCCACAAAATGATCCCATTTTGGAAATCAAACACTCCTTTCTAAAAGGCATAGTGAGCCCTTTGAAAATGTATTTTTTTGCCACAAGTCTTTGGAAAATCCAGAAAAGAAAATGAAAATGTGTATATAAGCTTGTATTTAAGCTTGTACAGCTTGTATAACAGTGTAAGTTTGATGTCCCCTCAAAATAACTCAACACACAGCCATTAATGCCTAAACCGCTGGCAACAAAAGTGGGTACACACCTAAGTGAAAATGTCCAAATTGGGCCCAAAGTGTCAAAATTTTTGCGTGTCCACTATTATTTTCTAGCGCTGCCTAACCCTCTTGGGCATGGAGTTCACCAGAGCTTCACATGTTGCCACTGGAGTCCTCTTCCACTCCTCCATGATGACACAATGGAGCTGGTGGATGTAAGAAACCTTGCGCTCCTCCACCTTCCATTTGAGGATGCTCTGCAGATGCTCAATAGGGTTTAGGAATGGAGACATGCTTGGCCAGTCCATCGCCTTTACCCTCAGCTTCTTTAACAAGGCAGTGGTCGTCTTGGAGGTGTGTTTGGGGTCGTTACCATGTTAGAATACTGCCCTGCGGCCCTGTCTCCAAAGGGGGGGGATCACGCTCTGCTTCAGTATGTCACAGTACATGTTGGCATTCATGATTCCCTCAATGAACTGTAGCTTCACCGGCAGGTACTGTATTTACCAAGTGTCATCCCATCATTTCTTATATGTGTAACCATATAAATGCTGGTCATGGTCGGATAGACTGACAAGAGCGCCACTATAGCATTGGGTTTATGCAGTGTTTTATCTGGACTTTCACATGCTAATTTATTTTATTTTAATATGCATACTTACATGGTACCAAGCTGGATCAATGTAAATATGCAATTATGATCATACATAGAGTTCAGCCTTATCAAGGTAGAAGTGTAATAATCCACAGTAAAATTGGCAAACATCTCCCAAGTTTACAACTACTTTAAAAGGTTAAATCTGGTGCTATGGAAAACTGTACTTCTATTATGTAACTGTCTATTATGTTATGTTAAACATTTCTGATGGTGCAATAATAAATAAACACTGTACAAAAATGCATGTGTGTAGATCTGTGCAGTTAGCTGGCTTGCCACTAGGTTTCTAATATAGTATACGAAAGGGAAAGTGGTAATTGGGTGTTAGGCCCCTTTTAGAAAAAACCTTCCTCTAGTGATGTAAAGGGTGGAGTTAGTGCCCATATGAATGTCAGTGTGAGTGTGTGAGGGGGCCTAGTGGTAGACGGGACATGGGAGCCAAACACCCCTGAGCTGCTGGGTCACTCTCAGCAACCAACTCAAAGTCCTAACCATCTTCTGCAAGTCCTGCAGTGGGGTGCTTAAGACCTTTTAGGCCACGCCAGAGTCCTCTGATGTAAGTAGTTGTGAAGCTTGGTATCGAGTATGCCATCTGAGAACTTGCCTGGCTGGGCAGAGCTATGCAAAAGGCATTGGGAGCAGGGCTGTCTTAATAGCATCATGGGCCCCTGGGCAAAGTAATGCTATTGGGCCCCTTCAATGGAGACCAGGTAGTGTAGGTAAACAAAAAGCAAGTAGGTAGGAGGTAGGGGGTATCTAGAGTGTAGAGGGGTCAGAGTGCTAGGGGTATATCTGGGATGTAGGAGGTGCAGCCCGGGCTCAAGGACCAGCTGCTTAGGGGAAAGGGCAGGGGCCCCCCCATGCAGCTGGGGCCCCTGGGCAGTGCCCAGGTGTGCCCTCTCACTAAGACTGCCCTGATTGGGAGAGACTGGTATACAAATTAGTGCACCTTGATCCTACTTTGTGAAGAAAGCTGAATGTAGTGGACTTAGTGTACACAGGGGAAGTGGTCCCAACTCTGTGGAGCTCCCAAGGAGTAGAAGATGGCTGCAAATTATGTGGTATTGATGGCTTAGTGCAAATTATGTGCAATTGTTCTGCGCCTAAAAGACAAGTAAAGAACGTCTACTCGCGTATGGCATTTTCAAGCCAAAGAAGTCTGCTAGTATGTAAAAATAAAATTCAACATCAAAAGAGTCCAAGTACTGTATTTCACTCTATAAGCTATTTTTCTGGTAAAAATAAGTGTGAAATGCAAGACTCCGGTAGGTGTAAAAAATATGTCCACTTGCTGCCTTCTGACTGTAGGCTTTATGTGGCTGAGTGCGGGGTGTACCAAGATGGCCGTGACGAAATGTCACGTCCATTTTAAAAATCTGGCGGGTCACCTAATCTGACATGTAGCGCTCACCCCCGAATGAGCCGCTGGTTTGATGATGGGATCGGCAGATTAAGTTGCACTTCTCCTCTTTAGGGGTGTAGCAGAAGTTTTCAGTAACAAATGGAATCTCCAGACAGGCAAATAAAGGGTTTTCTCTGTAGTTTTAATTCCAGGCCAACATAGCCGAACATCAACATAATAAAAGTGAGACAGGTTGATGAAGAAAAGAGACTCAATATGTTGGGCCTGGATTAGAGCATAGCATAACTCAGCTGCCAAACGTACAGATTTGCTCGCGTCGCCATTTAAACACAGACAGGGGGGAAAACAGGTTTCCTTCTGTGTATGGCCCAGGTGCCTGATTCTCTCGGCGGCATCGGGAACCCAGCCACTCACTGGGGTCCCTCTAGACTCGTCTCCGACTGAGACTCTGTAGGTCCCGGACACTTGGCCAGGCAGACCAACGCCGGTGGGGCCCCCTGGGCGCGCACATTCTAAAGGTGGGTGCCACACCCCGTCTCCGGGACCCCCCGCATGCGACGCAAAAAGAACCCCCAACACATGACCTGACTCTCAGATATATCCCCTACCAGCATGCCCAGCGAGAGAAAACCCTCTCCCATGTGCTGCTGAGAAAGAATCCATCCGCCAGAAATCCCTCTGGCTCCCACTGCCGGCCAGGGACGGACTCGCATCCCCAGAATGCAGTCTGAGCCAGTGGATCTTTCCGGAATGATACGGGTCACGAACCTAACAAATCGTGACCGGGAGCAAAGTAACTCTCCCAATCCAACTAACTTCTTTTTTTTCTTAGCGGGCGCTACAGACAGAACACCAGCATATAATTACAGGAAGGGGTTGATACAAGACCAGTCACTCTACAGAAGGAGAGAGAGCAGCAACAACTGATATTTATTACAGGAAACTCCTGCACAGAGGTAAAGTTTGGAGGAAACACACAAAGCACGTCACAATTCAAGTAAAGCCTCGTACACACGACTGGTTTTCCCGCGGGGGAAAACCAGACGTGTGTGTGCTCCATCGCAGTTTTCCCGACAGGACAACTGCCGGGAAAAAAAAGAGAACCAGTTCTCTTTTTTCCCACTGGTATTCCCGGCGTTTTTTTTCCCGGCAGTTTCACACGGCCGGGATTCCCCACCAAAGCTCCTTCGCATTTTTCCTGTCGGGAAAACCTCTCGTGTGTAGGGGGTAAAATTTACTGAGCAGATTCTCGTTTTTTTCCTTGGGATTCCCGGGGGACTTTTTACCGCCGGGAATCCTTTACGAGGCTTAAGAATGCGCATGCTTCTTTTATTTAGACTATATGGGGTTGATTTATTACAACTGGAGAGTGAAAAATCTGGTGCAGCTCTGCAAAGAAATCAATCAGCTTCCAGGATTATTTTGTCAAAGCTTAACTGAACAAGCTGAAGTTAGAAGCCGATTGGCTTCCATGAGTAGCTGCACCAGATTTTGCGCTCAGTTTTAGTAAAGTAACCCCTATGTACTAATCCTGGAGTTTTAAAAAGAGTGTTAAAAAGTAATACACAGTGGGGTACCTTGGTTAGCAAAAAGCGATGCCCCCCTTTTCTATGTAAGCATGCAAGGGTTAGGAGGCTATAATATACTATGAAGGCTGAATTCAGATTGCTTCTATTGTATAATCTACATTTGGTCACATAGCAAATAACAAAAAACAGTAATGGGCGCCATCTTGTGGTACAACTCATTATTTTACCTAACATTTAACTCTGGTAAGTCTGTTGTTTTTTGACAGACCAAGCTGTCCTGCAGATGTAGCAGTCAGAAGGTTGAGACAAACCATTTAACACTGATAGGAGTGTTTATAATTGGCCAGCTTTTATTCATTTATGTAAAATCTTTTATTCCAAATGTAACTGCTTATAAAGAAATAGCTAGAGTTTGACTTTAACCACTTGAGCCCCGGGAGATTTGGCTGCTCAATGACAAACAAATCGTTCGACCAAAGAAAAGCATCGATTTTGAAAAAAAAGACACAATACATTTTTGGGACCAGTGACAATTATACAGTGATCAGTGCTATAAAAATGCACTGATTACAGTAGAAATGTCACTGGCAGGGAAGGGGTTAACACTATGGGGCGATCAAGTGGTAAACTGTGTCCCCTAGGTGTGTTCTAACTGTGGGGGGGATGGAACTGACTAGGAGGAGAGAGAGAGATTGGTGTTCATACTTAGTATGAACAAACGATCGGTCTCCTCTTCCCTGAGAGAACCAGGATCTGTGTGTTTACACACAGATCCCGGTTCTCGCTTTGTCACGAGCGATCGTGGGTGCCTGGCAATCACGCCCCCTAGTGGTCAAAAGGTGGACCGCACCTGGAACTTGGACTCCGCAGAAAAAAAAAAGAAAACGGCCCGAGGCCAAGGCGGCTGCCCCAGGTATAACCTCCCCCAGCATGCCTTAGCGAGGGAACCAACCCCTCCGATTGGCTGCTAAGGAAAACGAGTCTGCCAGAACCCCTCTAGCACCAGCTGTCGCCCAGGGGTGGGAACACACCCCTGGAGGGCAGACCGACCCACAGGACAGTTCTGGGAATGACAACAGCCTGAATTTGACAAATTGTGAATGGGAACTGCATAATTCTCTCATTCCCCACTAACTATAGCGTAACGCCCCTACAGAAAGTAAGGGGGGCGCTACACCTGTATGACACGAGGACATTTTTGCTAATTAAAAGACTTTTGAAACGTGTGCAGTATGCCAAGAACAGATCTCACAGGGGCGTGTAATAAAGGACTATATATATGGACTAAGCCAATCAAATGTGTTCATGTGAATGATGTCATGTTTATTTAAAAGGACCAATAAATGGGTTTGGCTGCTCTCTGGCTGGACATAGAAGGAAGCGAGCAGTTTTTTCCTCAGCTCTCTGCATGCTTTCATGATTTGGGTCAACGGCAGAAATGGGTTTTGCCCTAAAATTGTGTCAGGGGTCTCATCCTCATCAGTTAAAGTGGGAGTTAAAGTATTACTAAATCCAGGACCCTGCATTCACTATATCTGGTTTCCCACAGTATGCAGAACATGGAAATGCAATTATTTTAGTAAATTTAAACTGCTAAATACCTTTTCTCATCAGCAGTATATAGCACTCTAGTGAATTCTACCAGTTCCTGGTAAAGGTTTTAGGAGGAGTTTTTATACTACACTGAGCTTTCCTATGAGGCTGCAGGGTTACTGACCCTCTATCTGGACATGTCTGGACAGTGCTGTTTGGCTCTGTGCTGATCACATGCACCCTCCCAAGAAAAAACCTCTCTAGAAATACACACCAAACTGAGCATGTGCAGCCTGACTCCAAATGCTTAAATGGACATGTTTTGGAGCCAGTGGAAGAAGAGGGGGATGTGTGCATACAGAATCGAGCAGCCTTTTTACACAATGTGCAGGATTAGCCCCTTTAGGTTCCACAGTGAGTATAACAAGCATGCTTTACTGCATATACACAGTGATTTTACCTTTGTGGGCTTAGTAACACTATAAGTCCATAAATCTGCTAGTCTAACATAACCCTCTGCATGTTTTGCATTAGGGTCATAAAATTCCTGCTTCAAAAAAGTAGTCTCACCTCTGCTTATTTACTTTCCATAATACAATATACAGTAATTTAACAGAAGTCTGACCCAGTATGAAACATCTATTTTGGGTGGGTTGACTATAGGATGACGCTGTTAAATGTGATGAAAGGTGTAAAAATACCTTATTTTTGTAAATGTTGTGTTTTCACGTAATTGTTAATATCTGTCATTTATATTAAATATGCTTAAAGTGGATATAAACCCACTCTCATCCTTTCTAAACTACTGCCATAGTGCTGATCTATAAAGATATACATGCCTCCTGCATGTATCCTTACCTGTTAAATGTCTCCCCTCCGTCTGTTATAAGAACGAAAAAACTGCAGATTCTGTGGGTGGGTCTGTTGTCCGGAGCTCGCTGGGTGGAGTTGTGATGTCAGTAGACTCCCCGCCCACCCCTACACTCCCCTTGTCAACATGCATTTTCTCCTGTGTATTCCTTACACTAAACTCTGCTATGATCACTAACATCCAGTCAAAATCCAGAAAAGTAACCACATGACTTCAGAAAAGGAGTGGGGATGGGAATTAAAAAATATTGCCTGTCTCAGGCTAGTGCATGAGATATGTAAATAACCTGTCATTCACAGCAATGGGGAAGAACGGACAAAAGTTTTGTCCAGTTTTTTTGTTTATCTCACTGAAAAAAGAAAAGAGGATTGCTCAGAGCCGGATTAACTCTTTGTGACAAGACTGGGCACAGATGATAGGAATTATTTTACTCTACATTGTTACAGCAAAAAAAATAAAAAATTCGGGTTTACATACAATTTAAAGTGTATCTTTGGCCAAAATGTAAAATCATATATTCAGTTCCACATTCAATTTCAATTATTTCTAGCCTACTCTGTTTAATCTGAACTTGAAGTTTGTAAACGAACTTTGTGAAGCTCCAACCACATTTCCTTGAATTCTGTGACCCATGAACACTATGGCCTGTGAGTAAGCACTGCTGTGTCACACATTTTACAGAGCCTGCCTTCTGAACCACAGAGGTGCTGAAAGGAGGAGTTTTCGGGGGGTGGAGGTATTACAAGAATCATTAGCTACTGGCAGCAAGGTACCATGGGATTTGTAATCCTTAGTAATTAAACAGCAGAAGGGATGCTGAAAAAGATGCAGGTAATGCAGAAAGATTTGAAAAGAGATGGTCAGTAGGAGAGGAAGAGCTCACAACGTAACAGGAGATGTTTTAACCACTTGACCACTGAGCACTTAAACCCCCTTAATAACTAGACCAATTTTCAGCTTTCGGTGCTCTCACATTTTGAATGACAATTTACATAGAACCCCAAAACATTATATATGCTTTTTTTAGCAAAGACCATAGAGAATACAATGGCGGTCGTTGCAACTTTTTTTCGTGCACGGTATTTGCACAGCAATTTTTCGAACACGTTTTTTTTGGAAATAAAACTGTTTTGTGCTTTTTTTTTTAAAAAAACATTAAATTTAGCCCAATGTTTTTGCATAATAGGAAAGATGAAGTTACACCGAGTAAATACATACCCAACATGTGACCCTTCAAAATTGCACACGCTTGTGGAATGGCGCCAAACTTCGCTACTTAAAATCCCCCATAGGTGACGCTCCAAATATTTTTACTGGTTACATCTTTTTAGATGGAGAGGAGATCTAGGGCCAAAATGATTGCTCTCGCTCTAACGTTCGCAGCGATATCTCACATGTGTGGTTTGAACACCGTTTTCATATGTGGGCAGGGCTTACGTGTGCGTTCGCTTCTGTATACGAGCACACGGGAACAGGGGCACTTTAATTTTATTTTATTTTTTATTGTTCATTTTACTTTATTTATTTTAGTTTGACACATTTTTCCCCAAAACTAAATGTTTTGATCACTTTTATTCCTATTACAAGGAATGTAAACATCCCTTGTAATAGGAATATAGCATGACAGGTCCTCTTTACAGTGCGATATGGGGTCAATACCCCACATCTCACCTCTAGGCTGGGAAGCCTGAAATAATAATTAAAAAAAAAAACGATCCTGGCTTCAATCATAGCGGTGAGTCGGAAGAAGCACCGGAGGGCGACGGAAGGGGGGATGTCCCTTTTCGCCTCCCGTAAGAATGAACTAGAGGTGGAACAGCCGCCATGATCGTTCTTATGGTGTAGAGAATCGCTGGCTGAAAAGATGATATCTGAATGATGCCTGTATCTGCAGGCATCATTCAGATATCCCTGCACAAAGTCAAGGATGACATATGATGGCCGGAGGGCAGGAAGGTTAAAACGCATTTTTTTTCCAGAGTATTTTCAGGGGTATTGCAGCGTATTGGTTGGGTATTGCAGAGTATTGGTCAGGGCATTGCAGAGTATCGTGCGGGGGTATTGCAGAGTATTGTGCAGGGGTATTGCAGAGTATTATGCGGGGGTATTGCAGAGTACTGGCAGAGGTATTGCAGAGTATTGCGCAGGGCATATTGCAGAGTATTGCGTGGGGGTATTGCAGAGTATTGCGCGTGGGTATTTCAGAGTATTATGCAGGGGTATTGCACAGGGTATTGCAGGAATGACTGGATTTCTGACTGCAATAGTCACAGACCCAGCCCACAGCGCTGCTGACACCCACTCTCTCCTCTCACACTGTACCGATCGGTACAGAGAGAGGAGGGAGGGACAGACGTCATCAAATGACGCCGGATTGTTTACATGTGATCGCTCCGCTATCAACGGCAATTTACCACGATCCGTGATGCGCTGGTCCCCTGGACCCGGCGGTCACGGACATTCCCGTGTGCGTGCCCCAGGGGGAGCGTGATTC
This sequence comes from Rana kukunoris, assembly GCA_029574335.1. Classification (NCBI taxonomy): domain Eukaryota; kingdom Metazoa; phylum Chordata; class Amphibia; order Anura; family Ranidae; genus Rana; species Rana kukunoris. The sequence continues at coordinate 299,339,178 of CM056053.1, forward strand.
TGGGAGGACGTCAATGTATGCCCTCCCAGAGGTAACAAACCTCCCTGTAGACATATTTTGTCTATGGGCAGGTCGTTAAGTGGTTAAGTAAGCTTATATTTGATTGTTAAAAACAACTATTGTTTTTATTGTTATTACAGTGCAAATGTTGTAAAATGCTTTGATACATTTTCCATGAAATTGTTTCTTAGGCCGCGTACACACGTTCAAATCTGTCTGCTGAAACCGACGGACCGTTTCAGCAGACAGATTTGATCGTGTGTACGGGCAAACAGACGGATTTGGCCAGCCGACAGATTTGAAAGCATGCTTTCAAATCTGTCGGCTGGAAACCCGTCGGACCGATATGTCTGCTGGTTAGTATGCTAACCAGCAGACATATCTGCTCGCACATGCGTCGAATGGATTCGACGCATGCGTGGAAGTGTTTTACTTCCTGGTGCGGTGACGTGGCGGCGTCAACGTCACCGCCACGTCAGCGCGCTGTCTGCCAGCGGGGATTTTGGTTTGATCGTGTATACACGATCAAACCAATACATCCCAGCAGACAGATCTGTTCTGTCCAACCGATTTGATCAGATGTATTTGCTCGTGTGTACAAGGCCTTACTGTGTGATTTTCTGTCTTCTTGTATTGTTCTCCATGAGCTTCTGAATCTCTCTTTTTCCCCCCTCAAGTGTACAGTACAAACCCATAGTCCATCTCGGGGAGCTGGCAAAAGAGGGTGGCTACATTCCTACATAGAGTGAGATCATGGAGAACAAACACAGCCAACTTCTAACAGGAAGTCAGATCACAGTAGCAAAGAATGAAATTTGTAGATTTGAAGGAGGCTGAGAGCAAGAGAAGATACAAAGAATACATAGTTGAATCAAATGGTTTACTTCTTAAACCACGGTTTAGTGTCACTTTAATGACTTGACTACTGGTCACTTTCACCCCCATCCCGCCCAGGCCAATTTTCAGCTTTCAGCATTGTTGCACTTTGAATAACAATTGCGCGGTCATGCAAAACTGTACCGAAATTTCATTTTTATCATTTTTTACACACAAATAGAGCTTTCTTTCTGGTGATATTTAATCACAACTGTGTTTTTTTATTTTTTGCTAAACAACCAAATAAATGCCAAAAAGTTTGAAAATAAAAAACAATTTTCTTAGTTTATTTTATAAAATTTTGCGAACGGGTAATTTTTCTTCTTCACTGATGTGCGCTGGTGAGGCTGCACTGGTGAGGTGGCACTGATGGGCACTGATTATTCAGCACTTATGGTCATTGATGTGGAGGCACTGATGAGGAGGCACTAATGAGGCTGCACTGATTGGTACTGATAGGTGGCACTGATAGGCATCACTGTTAGGCAACACTGATGTCCCCTTTTACACTTATTGGTTACCGGCTCTCCTTACACTGTGACAGCGTAAGGAGAGGAATGCCGATAACCAGCAAGTGTGTTTACATAGTGATCAGCTACGATTAGACACAGCTGATCACATGGTAAAGGGCTGCTGTGATTGGACTTTTACCCCCATCTATGATCAACTGTGTGACACAGCGCTCACACAGTGCACTGGATGCGCGCCACTGCAGGTGCCCAGGAGAGGGGATGGGTCGTGGTTCTGGAAGGACATCAATACAGTGTGTAGTGCCTGGTTACTTCAAAGTACTGGTGCTATCTAGAGGGAGATCAGAGTGTTAATTGAACTCTGATCCAGTTAATGTGTTCAAACTCAGGTCTTTGTCTCAGCTTGGCTGTGCTGTGGGCTCATTCTGTTGTTGCTGGGGTGCTCTTCTCATCCCAGGACAGTAGGTGGCAGCAGTGGAGTCAAGGTTTGGGTGCTCTTCCCCAGCAGCCAATCAAGAGGATTGAGCCTCGCTGTGCATGCTGGGGGAGGGTATTTATGGGGCAGAAGCCATTGGTTCTGGGTCTTCTTTGAGTGCGGCACCCACCGTCAGGGTGACTGCACCGCGGCACCCCCGGCGATTTGGCCTACCGGGCCAGGGCGTGTGTGCCACACAGTGTTCCTGGTTTTGGGACTATGTTGGTCGGAACATTTGAGCTGTGGCAGGGAGCCCAGTGGTCGACTGGGTTCCCAATCCTGAAGATCCCAAGCAGTATAGCTGTTGGGGAGAGCCAATCTGAGGAGAGCCAATGAGAGGCTGGTGATCCAATATGGTCTCGACAAACCACCGGGGATCGAGGTATCTGGAAACTGAGAGGCTGGTCACCTGTCAGTCTGTACCTGAAAGCAACTCGAAGGAGATCCAGGCGTAATTTTATCAAGGAGGTTTCTCTCTAAATCCATTCTAGGAGGGTCTGTGGCAGAGATTTTTCCCTAAAAGGTTCCAGTTCATTCCAGTCTGCGGCAGAGACTTTTTCCTTAAAAGTTTGAGCGATACTCTGGCTGCCAGGTCAGTGAGAGAGGCCTGTCCAGGTACGCTATTCCCACTCAAGCAGGAGTGGAGCAAGAAGTGTTACACGTGGGAACAGGACTGTTTCCCTATTGCTACGCCTGAATTTTCTATTCTTCTCCTTTCAACTCTACCTTCTTCACCACAAGTTTTATTGTTTTTACCCGGCTGGGTAATAAAGAGCACAGCAAAAGACACCTATCGTGCACCATACACCCCTAAGACAGCGGAGGAGCCATAAGGTAGCATGTCACCCAAAACAAACTAGCAGCTCCTTTGGGGGTAGTGCTACAAGTGGAACCTCGGATTGAGAGTAACGCGGTTAACTAGCGCGTCGCAATACGAGCCCTGTATTTTTTTTAAATCCTGACTCGGTTTGCGAGTGTTGTCTTGCAAAACTAGCAGGATTCAAGCCACATCGGTGTGCAGTACTGCTTTTGGCCTGAGGTGGGGGGCGCCGGAGCCGAGCGGAGCTGAATAGTGCAGTTCGGAGCCGATTGGCGCCGTTTAAAAATGCACGGAAAGACTTAAAAATAGTGCATTCCCAAGCCTTTCCGAGGTCAGCCAAACTGTCCTCTGGCCTTTCCGTGTGTTTCTGAGGCTATCCGGTGCCCTCCACCTCTGGCCACATGTGGTATTGCATGCCATTGAAGTCAATGCGGAAAGAAAATATTTTAGTTTCCATTGACTTCAATGGGGAAACTTGCTTTGATCTGCGAGTACTTTGGATTACGAGCATTCTCTTGGAGCAGATTATGCTCATAATCCGAGGTTCCACTGTAGTCTGTTAAAATAAAGCAAGATTTTACCCAAAAGGGAAAGCTCAGATTATTTACATCCCCCCTCCCTCCTTTGCCACATTTGGCACTTTTTGGAGGCAGGGGTTACCTGATTTTGCCAGATACCCGCTCCCACTTCTTATAAAATTATCATAGTGATCCGAATTGAAGTCCTTACACCACAGTCTTTTGGGACACTTCACAGGTCCCAGAAGACTTTGGAATCATTCACAAAGCGCAGAGCGGCTCGTACATGCACAATGGGAACCGGCAGTGAAGCTTGCTTAGCCCTGGGCAGTGGGCAAGTTAACATTCTCACAAATTTCAGGGACTCAGCCAGCGTGTAAAATAGGGGGCACCTGCTAGTTACATAGTTAATCAGGTTGAAAAAAGACACAAGTCCATCCAGTCCAACCACAGTTGCTAGTTGCCTGTCAGCTAACTCACTGTCTTTAGTACTTGCAATCACTGACCAAGAATAACACAGATGTCCTGATCTCATACTTGTTCGGAACTAGTGGAAGGAACATGGAAGGTTTGGGTCTGCTCAATGACAGTTGCAACCGGCTCACTGGTTGAGTCTTTAGAGATACTGTATATGAATCAAGTATACCTGAAATCAGACAATACTGAAATACCAGTATTGAAGGAAATATACATTGTAAAGGCATTTGCATATTAACAGATTCAGGAACAATACCTCTTAACATTCTTCATTTCTTCTGTTACATAATTAATGCAGTCCCAGCCGGAAAACGAATACAGCGCCGCATAGAAAGCCATAGTTAATGAGCCTATATTTGTCACTGATCCTTCAAATGAGTTTTCCAAATAATAGGTGCTACCTACAATGAGATCACATAGTCAAGACAGCCATTGTATTTATAAATGGAAAATAGTCGACATATATTAATAAAATGTGTGAGGAATAACTAAAATGTATAGGAAAGGAAACAGGCCTGTAATAGGAAGCTATACCACATTTATTTTGTTTCCTAAATAAACATTTCAAATATTTTAAATGCTAATTTTCAGGTTTTGGGGTTAAAGTGACATTAAACTTAAAAGAAAACATTTCTTATATTACAGCTTACTAATTGTTATGCAGCGTACACACGGCAAAGAAACTAGACGGGCAGAACACATCGTTCCGCCCGTCGAGGTTCTCTGTCGGCCGTCAGATTCGGCGACCCGCCCGTCGGGAATGGCAACCAGCCATTCATCCCGACGGGCCGTCGAGCAAATAGAGAACATGCTCTCTATTTCGGCTCGACGGCATTCCCGACGGGATGCTCGCCAAGAGCGTACACACGGCCGAGGTTCTCGGCAGAATGCGGCTCCCAGCGAGGTTCTCGCTGGTTTCTGCCGAGAACCGTGGCCGTGTGTACGCCGCCTTAGATGTGATGGCTGCATCAGTCATCTTTTCTAGGCTTGCTCTCTTCTATTTTCACCTGATGATCTGGCCAGTAAGTCTGTTGTTTTTCAAAAGAAGTCCTTACACGGATCAGCTTTTATTTATTTACAGGATCTCAGAAAATAAGTACACCCCGCACATTTTTAAAAATATTTTATTACCGGTATATCTTTTCATGTGACAACACAGCTTGTATAACAGTGTAAATTTGCTGTCCCCTCGAAATAACTCAACACAGAGCCATTAATGTCTAAACCGCAGGCAACAAAAGTGAGTACACCCCTAAGTGAAAATGTTCTAATTGGGCCCAAAATGTCAATATTTTGTGTGGCCACCATTATTTTCCAGCACTGCCTTAACCCTCTTGGGCATGGAGTTCACTAGAGCTTCAGAGGTTGCCACCGGGTTCCTCTATCACTCCTCCATGATGACATCACAGAGCTGGTGGATGTTGGAGACTTTGCGCTCCTCCCCCTTCTGTTTGAGGATGTCCCACAGATGCTCAATAGGGTTTAGGTCTGGAGACATGATTGGCCAGCCATCACCTTTACTCTCAGCTTCTTTAGAAAGACAGTGGTCGTTTTGGAGGTGTGTTTTTATGTTGGAATACTGCCCTGCGGCCCAGTCTCCGAAGGGAGGGGATCATGCTCTGCTTCAGTATGTCACAGTACATGTTGGCATTCATGGTTTCCTCAATGAACTGTAGCTTCCCATTGCCGGTGACTTGTCGGTATTGTTCCCCCATCCAGATGGTTCCTGTAAGGACTGCGCAGGTGCAATCCGAACCTCGGCCGGCATCCAGGCTCATTCCTTAACATCCCCGTGGATTTAAGAATGTTAAAAAAAGAGCCAGGAGGCCAAGCGAGCCACTTTACTCAAATTCCTCGTCGCCCTGGATGCCGGCCTGCGCTGTCCTTACAGGAACCATCCTGATTGCCGGAGCCATATTGGCAGATCACCGGCAGCACATATGCAGCCCCAGATCATGACACTCCCACCACTATGCTTGACTGTAGGCAAGACACACTTGTCTTTGTACTCCTCACCTGATTACCGCCACACGCGCTTGACACCATCTGAACCAAATACGTTTATCTTGGTCTCGTCAGACCACAGGATATGGTTCCAGTAATCCATGCCCATAGTCTGCTTGTCTTCAGCAAACTGTTTGCGGGATTTCTTGTGCATCATCTTTAGAAGAGGCTTCCTTCTAGGACGACAGTCATGCAGTCCAATGTATTGTCTGAGCACCCACCCCTTTAACCTCTGCAAAAATGCTGGCAGCACTCATACCTCTATTTCCCAAAGACAACCTCTGCATATGACGCTGAGCACGTGCACTCAACTGCTTTGGTTAACTATGGCGAGACCTGTTCTAAATAGAACCTGTCCTGTTAAACTGCTGAATGGTCTTGGACACCATGCTGCAGCTCATACATTAATGGCTGTGTGTTGAGTTATACAAGCTGTACACTCACTACTTTACATTGTAACAAAGTGTAATTTCTTCTCTGTTTTGACATTAAAAGATATAATAAAATATTTACAAAAATGTGAGGGGTGTACTCACTTTTGTGAGATACTTTATATATATGTATATATATATATATATATATATATATATATATACACAGTATGTAAAATCTTAATCTCAAAAGGTAAAAATTAGCCACTTGCTATGGGGGCACACATGTGGGTATGCACACGAGCTGGGCTGCCTGCATCCATAGACACAAAGAATATATTTGCCAGAACACCTTGGATCTTCAATCTAAATAGTTTTAATTTCAGCATGATCACATCACAAGCGAGAAAGTTCAACATTTTAGAGTCACACAGTTGCAGTTTCTTGCTTGCGATGTGATCATGCTGAAATTAAAAACATACCGTATTTATCGTATAGCGTATAGTATAGCGCGCACCCCCAACCTAGAAGGGAAAATCCTGAAAAAAAAAGAAAATACTTACAGTTTAGATGCCCCTCGTTGGTGTTTTGCCCGGCGTCCATCGGCGGCCTTGTCCGGTCCGGCGTCCGTCTGCGGCCATGGTGGTGTCCTCCCCGCTTCTCCCGCGCTGTCTCCGAGTTGAATCCCCGCTTCCCGCGTTTGAATGCCGCCACCGACATATACCGAGCGCAGTACACTCGGGCACGCTCGGCCACGCTCGGCTTCTCACGCATAAAGGCTAGGAGCGTGACCGCGAGTGAAGCCGAGCCTGGCCGAATGTACCCGAGTGTACTGTGTATATGTATATGTCGTCGGCGGCGTTCAAACTAAGCGTTCAAACTAAGCGTGGGAAGCGGGTATCGGCGTATATCGCGCACCCACGGTTTTCCCCTTATTTTAAGGGGAAAAAAGTGCGCGGTATAGGCCGATAAATACGGTACTTCATGACAATATTGAATTCACTTTTTAGCATTCAACAAATATTTTTAAACATTTTTAATGTCTAATGCCACGTACACACGGTCGGAACTTCTGACAAGAAAAGGTCGATGTGAGCTTTTGTTCGGAAATTCCCACCGCGTGTAGGCCTCATTGGACTTTTTCTGTCGGAAATTTCCGACAGCAAAAATTTGAGAGCTGGTTCTCAAATTTTCAGACAGAAAAAGTTCTTGTCTGTATGCAATTCTGACGCGCAAAAAAACACACGCATGCTCGGAATCATTGAACTTAGTTTTTCTCGTCTCGTTGTAGTGTTGTACGGAATTTCCGATCGTGTGTACATGGCATTATTTTTCAGTTTGTAATGCAGTGTAAATGATCAGACTTACCTTGGCACAGTCGTACAATTCCTGTGACGATGATGATAACCAAAGCTAAGACTTTGCCAAATGTGGACAATACTTGAAGCCAGGCTCCCCATTTCACTTTTGCACAATTCACTGCTGTTAACAATACTATAATACAGTCTTAAATTAGTGTGGTAATTTCATCTTAGAAAAATATATATTAAAACATGCAAAACATGAATTTGAACAATTTTCCAGTAACACAATATTCATAAAAAATTGCTATAAAGACAGGATACTGGGTCATTGCCTGCAATGAATACAGTTGTAATGCCTATTGCCTATACTTCAAGAATGTAGTCACACTTGCTTTGCTGTTTGTGTGATGTTGTTTGTCACCCATCTTAGAGGAGGGTCTCTGTTCCAGTATCATTGATCAGTGATCAGAATCCTATTGCAGCCTTAAGCCTCGTACACACGATCGGATTTCCATCGGACAAAGCCGTGGAATTTCGTGCAAAGGGCATTGGCCGTGAACTTGTTCTGCATACAAACGGCAAAACTTTGTTAGCTAACAAACAGAAACTACATAGTTTTTCTGCTCTTTAGCATGACCCTTTGGGCAACTTCTGCTAATGTTGTCTTATGGTCAGCATTGATTTTGAGAATGCGTGTTTGTACTTTGGATTTTTTGCCGACTGACTTGTGTACACAAGACACATTCCCATCATTAAAGAGGAAGTAAACCCTTCATTTAAAAAAAATGTCATTAGTGTAAATATCTCCTAAACCGTGCAGGTTTAGGAGATATTTCTTGCACCTACAGGTAAGCCTTAATCTAGGCTTACCTGTATGTGCAAGTTGTGTGGTTGGGTTTACAACCACTTTAAGTCTGTGTGATGAAACAGCAATCATTATTTATGTGTGACGCGCAACGTCAAACCAGGGTGTGGGGACTCGACACTGTGCTCTGAGACAGAGGAGTGGGTGAGAGTATCTGGATACTTATACACCTACAGATCTCGGGTCCGCCGTGACCGCAGTTCACCGATGTGTGATAGATTCAAAGTTTTGCTGTGATTTTAACATTTTGTGAGCTTTGAATTTTTGGAAATGTGAGTGCAAAGGTTGAAGGCTTTTTTTAGACTGTTTTAATAAACTGGTTTATACTTTATTACACTATCGGAGCACCTTTTATTATTTACATATGGAGAGATCCCTCACATACACGGTTGAATATTGGAGAGTCGTTTAACCCTTGGTGTGGTTTAAAAGCGCCTTAGCCTTATACGAGAGTATTTAGGCAAAAAAATCTTGCCCCAGGGAAAAAATCTGCTTTTCCTGAAGGGAGTAGAATCACTAGCACATTGGTGTGGTGGAAGATTTTAAGAAGACCATACACAAAGTCACTGGATTTTTTTTTCTTTTTTCTTTATTTGAACTTTATGATTAGATTCACAATATTTTGAAGATATTTACAATCTTTTGCTTCACTTGTCACAGGGTGATATATATGCACAGTGTTTAGCATTTTATTAATCATTAATATTTTTTTGTTTTGTTTTTTACTTGATAGGAATTTTTGTCCATTAAGTACACAGCACCACTTTTTTTTTTTCAATTTATCTTTGGTTCACTAATAAAGGTCAAAATACTGTTTACAAGACGCATTCCTTGTCGGAAAATTTTAAAGCATGCTATCCCACATTTGTTGTCCGAAATTCCGACAACAATTGTCCGATGGAGCGTACAAACGGTCAGATTTTCTGACAAAACCCTGCCATCACACAATTCCCGTCGGAATATCCGATCGTGTGTACGAGGAATTAGAACAAACAAGGAGAAAATAATATGCACTTGTACAAAATGAAAAGATATGTTCACAAATGCTAGAAGTTTGGAAGAACTCGAACTGCTGATACATCAGAAGGATTTTGACTTTGTGTGAATATCAGAAATCTGGTTTGACAGCTCACACAACTGGCTTGCGACTGTCTAGGGGTACTCCCTGTACCAAAGGGACAGGGTAGGTAGGAGAGAGGAAGGAAATATAAAGGAAGTCATTGCTATTGGGGCAAGGGAGGTGGAAGAATCCTTGTACTGTAGTTGGAGCTTCAAAGGGAAGAAACAAATGGTAAATTAATAGTGTATGTAGCGCTATCCCCTCAGGAGCCACTGGTTAGATTTTGGGATCTACTCTCAAAAGGTTAATTCGTCGCCTTTAACTGGCTCAAACCCTTCCTTGGCACACCGGATAGGTACAATAGTATTGTGGCCCCTACCTAGCTGGAGCTACAATAGCATACATAAGACATGCAATGGTAATACAATAATGTTGTTACCTTTTCTTTTGTTGGTGGCTTCCAGGAATAAACACAGGACTCACAATATATATATATTCAAACCAAGATAATAACTTTACTGTAGATATGGTAAAGAGATGTAAGGGGTTTGAATGACCAATAATAATTACACACAGGTATTAACACAAAAAACTTTGCAAGGGCCCTTGCCAGAGTCGGCAAGTAAACAAAAGGGGGTCTAAACTAAAGGTAATACTATTTAACTACTGTTACTATAGGCAGTCTATGCTCGCGAGCTCCCTCTAATGGGCAATCCTACAGAACAGTTAATGCAAAGGAGTTTCTAACCAGGCCTGGTTCAACAGCTCCTAAGAATCCTTTAAACACAGTCTACGTTGCGGCCTTTGGTGCACTTCTTAACTTTGTAATCCAAAAAGGAGGGGTAGGGGATGAAATAAACTCAGTCAATAGAATAATGATGAATGCAAATGATGATAGTTTGATGGCTAGCCAGCGCCGGTCAATTCTGCAGGGCCACACTCAACTTAGTAGGCCTCTCTGGTTCAGTCAAAGATCAAACATGTGCCTCCGGCCTGCAGATTGGCCCTAACTTATCTTTCAAGTGTTGGGATTGAATGTTTGGGCAGGTGCCCTCTCACCCGATACAGGCCTGGTCCGCCTGAGCTCTTGTCCACAGAGATTGCGTCTGTCAGTCACTACACGGCAACACACGACTCCGGTATCAGGCTCCCACTGTCCTCCTAGTCGGCAGCTGATGAGCTTCTCTGGTCTTCTGGAAGCAGGCTGGACACTCCTTGGTCTTGCTTCTCTTAGGATGGTTGGCCTCCCGATGAATTCAGGCCCCCGACTTCAGGCATAACAGCTTGACTGTGGAGCTCTACACAGCTCCGCAGAGGAGAAGAGGTAGGTCCCGAGAGAGCGAGAAACAGCCCCTCCCTGTCCTTAAGTAACCTCCCCCATAAGTCTGTGCGGAGGTGTCACATGTTCCAATTGGTCACAGCATTGTGGGAAGTGTAGTCTGTTTCTACTGAGTGCCAATGGAGTCCATATCTCCCGGTACTTCTGGACCCACAATGTATAGCTTCTTAAAGACATCTTAACCTATGTACAGGTGTGGCAGAGCTCCTGTGGGGATTCAAGCCTATCAATAGTCTCTGATAGGATGACCCTGCTACATCTATATATGCTAGAGGCCACCTAACCTGAAGAATGGAGAGCAGACCGATCACCTCACACAGAGGCTGGTAGTGGGGCTGGGCAATGTTAATATTACGGGGGAATTCAATTAGCTTGATATTTACTGAACAGACAAAACTACTCACGCATCTAAGGCATGTTATTTCTTGAAGGTCTTGTAGAACAATTTCATATGTTCATTGGTGAATGCCCCAACTAGAAAAATTCTCTGCTAGACCTACTATTTACAAACAACACAAAGTTGATGCAGATGTGGAAGTAAGGGATAACTTATGAAACGGTGATCACAGAGTAATTATATTTACCATAAATCATTGGAGACACGAGAGAAGGACAAGAACACTAAATTTAAAAAGACCCAACTTTACTGAACTGCTCTCCATAATTCACAACATTAAATGGGATCAAATTTTAGAAACAGAGATCACTGAGGAAAAATGGGGGAGCTTTAAGAACATATTAAATCATAGCATTAGCCAGTGCATTTCAATGGGCAACAAATATAAAAGAACAAATGTTAACCACTAGCCGACCAGCCACCGTGGTTCTACGGCGGCAGGTCGGCTCTCCTGGGCGAGAGCCGGTAGCTCTACGTCAGGACATTCGCGGCCACTAGGGGGCGCGTGCACGCCGCCGGCGGCCCACGCGCGCGCCCCCTGCTCGCCCCCGAGTCCCGCGCGCGTGCCCGGTGGGCGCGATCGCCGCCGGGCACGCGCGCTCGTTCGTTACAGAGCGGGGAACGGGAGGTATGTGTGTAAACACATTCCTCTCGTTCCTGTCAGCGGGGGAAACGCTGATCCTCCGTTCATACAATGTATGAACGGAAGATCAGTGATTGCCCCTAGTGAGTCCACCCCCCCCATACAGTTAGAACACAAATAGGAACACACTTAACCCCTTCCCTGCCCCCTAGTGTTAACCCCTTCACTGCCAATGGCATTTTTATAGTAATACAATGCATTTTTATAGCATTGATCGCTATAAAAATGCCAATGGTCCCAAAAATGTGTCAAAAGTGTCCGATGTGTCCGCCATAATATCGCAGTACCGAAAAAAAAACGCTGATCGCCGCCATTACTAGTAAAAAAAAATATTAATAAAAATGCCATAAAACTACCCCCTTTTTTGAAAACGCTATAAATTTTGCGCAAACCAATCAATAAACGCTAATTGCGATTTTTTTTTTTAACGAAAAATATGTAGAAGAATATGTATCGGCCTAAACTGAGGAAAAAAAATGTTTTTTTTATATCTTTTTTTTGCATATTTATTATAGCAAAATGTAAAAAATATTGCATTTTTTTCAAAATAGTCGCTTTATTTTTGTTTATAGCGCAAAAAATAAAAACCGCAGAGATGATCAATGACCACCAAAAGAAAGCTCTATTTGTGGGAAAAAAAGGACGGCAATTTTGTTTGGGTGCCACGTCGCACGACCGCGCAATTGTCAGTTAAAGCGACGCAGTGCCGAATCACAAAAAGTGCTCTGGTCTTTGGACAGCAATATGGTCCGGGGCTAAAGTGGTTAAACCTGGGTGGCTAAATATTATCCTTTACCCTTAAAAAATATAAAAGGTCACTGTCAGACTTTCAAACACTACAAAGAATGCAATAAGAGCAGGTATATAGTCACAGACAGAGAAAGAGATAGGAATTGAGAGACACATGGTGGAGGAAAGTAAAAAACAAATTACACATTATTTTAAATACTGTATATTAATAGAAAAAAAGGCAAGGTCCGAGCATATTGGCCCCATAAAGGATGATCAGGCAAGGTTGGTCACAAGTGACAGGGCAAAGGCAACATTCTCCTCAGTTTTTACAAAGGAAAAAGAGGGGTGTAATAAATAAGACAGTGTTGTTGGTAACATTACATGGAATGTACCCTTGTGGCTAACAGAAGCCAGTGTTAGAAAATGACTTGATCAACTTAAAGTGGAATTCCAGTCAAACATCCAAACCTCCTCTTTATATTTTATAAACATAAACATAAACTTGTATATTAAACACTTTTTGCATTGCTAAATGCTTGATTAGAAACAACCGTCTAATACAGACATTCAGCAATCCTCCTGTATGTGACGGACAATGCTTGCCCTGTGCTGCGGAATGTGCCTGTTCAGACACTTTCTAGTAGAGTTGTCTGTGTCCACTCTCCCCTCTTAGCCATCCCTGTCTGCTCTTCTCCATCCATTCTGGCCCTGCTCCCCCTTTGTCTTATTACTCAACAACTCACTGGCCACAGAGCAGCAGGCACATGTCACAGACGTGACAGTGCTGAATCTGAATGTACACCACGCCCATTGGCTGCTGGTGATTTTTTATTTTGGGGCATATGAATCAATTGTCATTACAATAATTATTGCTCGGAACCATTTAGGACTACATGGGTTTACAACCACCTCATTGCAAATAAATAACCAGAACCAGATGGCTTAATCCCGAGAGTCCTCAAAGAATTTAGCCATGTTATAACCAAGTTATAACAAGGCTGTTATCCCTAATTTTTCTGGACAGTTTGCTGACTGGAATGGTACCAACTGATTGGCGAGAAGCAAACATGGCACCAATATTCAAAAAAAGGCAGAGATATATATTTGAGAACTACAGACCAGTCAGCCTAACATCAATAATATGTAAACTAATGGAGGGGCTGATAAGAGACCAAGAGTTTGCTAATAAAAATTGTATCATTAGCAGTAACCAGCATGATTTATGAAAGATCGCTCTTTCCAAACCAACCTGTTAACATTCTATGAGGATGTAAGCTTTAATTTGGATAGAAGAAAGCTTGTGGATGTGGTGCATCTGGATCTTGCCAAACTCTTAATTAACAAATTGAGGTCTGTTGGCATTGACAATGGAGTGTGTACTGTGACAGGAAGTCAGGTAAATCTGTGGGTGTTGTCACAGACAGGAGATACATTTCTGCCTTGTTTAGACAATTCACCAATTACTATCAGGTGCCGGCTGCAGAAATAGTCAGAAAGGTTTAGGGCGTTGGAAAACTTCAGCTGTTCAGAATGAGGAAATTAAGGCCTCTATAAGTCATCCAGAGTATGACTACTGATTGCTGCATCCTGAGGCTTTTTGAGTTAAGGAGAGCCGTGAGAAAGACTTCTGAAGAGGTGAGGTGGTTGTTGATTTTTCTGTGTGATAAAAATCAAAAAGACTATTGTTTCTCTGCTGTATGACCAGCAGTAGGCCGTGCCAGACTCCATAGATAGGTTCCTGTGTGGTGAAGGTAGACGCCTCAAGTGGCCAGGGTTTATTTTATGTTTTGTTTATGCTGTTTGGATGCTTGCACTTGTTTCCAGCAATATGGAAGAATAAACCAAACTCTTTGTTTTCAACCGTCTTCGGTTGCCTCTCTGTATAGTCCAATGTGTAGTAAACCAATCCAGGGGGTCACACCCCCCCGCTACCGAGCGAACCCCTTACACATGGTGGAGTGCCGCGGGCAGTTAAAGTAAACCCAAAATGGAGGAGATACTAAAACAGGCTATAGCAATATGCAAATCAACAGCAGACAAATGCAGGTTTGCAGCGGAGCCTTTCAGCTCAACAACAGGCTCACCAAGAGAGCCTTGCAGCTCACCAAGCGAGCATGGCAGCTCAACTACAGGTTTACCAAGAGAGAATTGCAGCTTAACAACAGGCTCACCAAGAGAGCCTTGCAGCTCACCGAGAGAACATTGTAGGCTTGGAACAGAGACACTAGCAGCAAATGGAGGTCATCGTGAAACAGCTTCAGAGACAGCAGACCAAGGCTGGGGGTCAGGCCAGTAACATACCGACTTTTCGGGTAAGACACTTATTGCCAAAGATGACTGCAGATTATGACCCTGAGATGTTTCTGACCATGTTTGAGAGAAGAGCTGAAAAAGAGAGTTGGCCTAAAGAACAGTGGGCTGGACTAGTGGCCCCCCCTATTATCTGGAGAAGCCCAAAAGGCATATTTTGATTTGGATCTTGCAGATGCAAAAACCTATGATCGGTTAAAGAGGAAATATTGGCACGTTTTGGTGTAACCCTGGATGTCCGTGCTCAGCGGGTCCACAATTGGTGTTATCAGCTGAGGAAGCCACCTCAGTCGCAGATGTATGACCTCATCCATTTGGTTAAGAAATTACTACAGCCAGAAACTCTGTCCAGACCAAAAATTTTGGAGCGAGTAGTCATGGACAAATTTCTTAGGTCTCTTCTTAACACCCTGCAGAAATAGGTGAACCATGGTGGTCCAAAAACCGCAAAAAATGTTAAATATCGTTTTTTTTTTAATTGTCGCTTTCTTTTTGTTTATAGCGCAAAAAATAAAAACCGCAGAGGTGATCAAATACCACTAAAAGAAAGCTCTATTTCTGGGAAAAAAAAGATGATAATTTTGTTTGGGTACAGCATTGCATGACCGTGCAATTGTCAGTTACAGCGATACAGTGCTAAAAACATGTTAAAAAATGTTATATTGAAAGAAACTTCCACTTTGAGTGGTCATACCCCCTCCCTTTCACCAAGAATGAAAATTTCCCCAATTCACATTGTATATATAAAACAATCTTCCATAGACCCAACATGTTTTGCGGATTGCTCGCTTCTTCAGGAGAGTGCAGATGGAAGAACAGAAAAACTAGATAATATGGAAAATAGAAGAATTAGACGAGTATAAGTAAGTATAAGTGAGTATAAGTAAGCAAACGGCAGCATTGAAAAACGATGAAATGTATCCTATATCTACTATGGGCAATAATATGCTTTGGAAATATATTAGCTACCTTATAGACTGGGCCATCAAACTGGAAAGGGCCTCTGCGGTCCCATACAGCCATGGGCAAGCATGGGAGCATATCAAAAAGAGACTAAATCACAATGTACATTAATAATCCATTTTACATCGGTTAAATCATAGGTCAAAAATACATGACCGTTGAGAGTAAGGATGCATACCAAGATAGATTAGATCTACAGTAACTGGACAGTAGCCCTTTTAGAATAGCACCAATGACAGACAGGCAGTGGGAGAGATGGAACACGGCTGATTTAAGGTCTGATAGATAGTTAAATAGATAGATAGGTGAGTCCACATAACGTGTCATACAAGGGTTTGGCAACAGAGATTGGCAGTGTAGCATTGAAAACGAAATATAAAAATAAAAAGCAAAGGTAGCCATATGTGTAATGTAGTATTAACAGCCAGTACTGGCATGGATGGGCCACGTGTCCACTTTGGCAAATGCGTGACTGGGTATGGGGCCCCATGCGGGGTTGAAGCACTTTAAGTGAGCCATTATGGCACACAGTTTAACACGAGGCGGTAGATGCACGGGGATAAATCTTTCTTACCAGGTACATTCTTTGGCTTTATTTATGTCAGCTTATTATGTGTGCTTTTTTAGCACACAGTTGCTTTGATATCATTTTGGTGTTGTTCCTTTGAGCCCTTTACTATTCGAGTACTTTTATATGTACTTATTTATGACCTGTGGTCAGGATGAAGCAGGCAGTTCAGCTTTGACTATCATACTTCACCTGTTGCAAGGGGTAAGCGTTCACATATGTATATGGCTTATTGGGGCCTAGGTGCCATCTAGTGACTATTTTGAGCATTGCATTCCAGAATTGGCTGTTAAAGGGGTTGTAAAGGTAAAAAAAAATATCCCTAAATAGCTTTATTTAACCTAGTGCAGTCCTCCTTCACTTACCTCATCCTTTGATTTTGCTTTTAAATGTTCTTATTTCTTCTGAGAAATCCTCACTTCCCGTTCTTCTGTCTGTAACTACACACCGTAATGCGAGGCTTTCTCCCTGGTGTGGAGAAAGCCTCTTGAGGGGGGAGCAGGAACAGGCAAGTCAGGACACTCTCTACTTTGCAGATAGAGAAAGGAGCTGTGTGTTGGTGGGCGTCCTGACACTCCTGCTCGCCCCCTCTCCCCTCAAGAGGCTTTCTCCACACCAGGGAGAAAGCCTTGCATTACTGTGTGTAGTTACAGACAGAAGAACAGGAAGTGAGGATTTCTCAGAAGAAATAAGAACATTTAAAAGCAAAATGGAAGGATGAGGTAAGTAAAGGAAACTGCACTAAGGTAATGGAAGCTATTTAGGAATTTTTTTTTTTACCTTTACAACCCCTTTGTGGACTCACCCTATCTATCTATCTATCTATCTATCTATCTATCTATCTATCTATCTATCTATCTATCTATCTATCTATCTATCTAGTTTTAAATCAACCGTGTTCCATGTCTCTTACCACTAGGGATGAGCCGAACACCCCCGGGTTCGGTTCGCACCAGAACGTTCGAACAGACCACGGGTTCGCGCAAACATTTCGAACCCCATTGAAGTCTATGGGACCTGAACGTTCGAAATAAAAAACGAACATTTTAAAGACCAACATTCAATTTAATGTTGGAAAACGTCGTTCAGAACCCGGGTCTTGCCCCAGGGAACATGTATCAATGGAATATTTTTATTTAAAACGTCCGTTTTTCCGGAGCAGCCATTTTAAAGATGCTTAAAGTGAAAAAAATCCTTTAATTATTACGCCTGCTGGGTGTCTATAGTAGTGGCACGTGTTTAGAAATGTCCCTGCACAACATGAGAGGACTATATGAAAAAAAAAAAAAATTAATACTGCTTGCGCACGTGCTGTGTGGCAACAATATGTCGAATATTTTAGCGGTGGTGGGGGGGCCATTATTGTTTTGTGAAAGAAAATTTTTAGAAAAAAGGGCACCCCTCAAACGTACTGTAATTGGAGCGCAACAAGGAGCCACGTGCAAAGTATTGCATCAAAAATTGTTATTAGGCGCCCCTGTTAAACAGGGGCAGAAAAATTGTGCCTTGGGCACAACACAACACTGCAACCCCTCCCAATAACTCCAATTGGAGCGCAACAAGGAGCCACGTGCAAAGTATTGCATCAATTTTTTTTATTAGGGGCCCCTGTTAAACAGGGGCACAAAAATTGTGCCTTGGGCACAACACAACACTGCAACCCCTCCCAATAACTCCAATTGGAGCGCAACAAGGAGCCACGTGCAAAGTATTGCATTAAAAATTGTTATTAGGGGTCCCTGTTAAACAGGGGCACAAAAATTGTGCCTTGGGCACAACACAACACTGCAACCCCTCCCAATAACTCCAATTGGAGCGCAACAAGGAGCCACGTGCAAAGTATTGCATCAAAAATTGTTATTAGGCGCCCCTGTTAAACAGGGGCAGAAAAATTGTGCCTTAGGCACTGGTGGCAGAGCCCAGAAACACAACATTTCTTACTAGCTATCAGCAAGAAAAGTGAGGAGGAGAAGGATATTCCATCAGCAGTATAAGAGGACAGTCACTCAGCATCAGCATACGCAGTGTAAAAGGGATCCAACATTTCAACAAAAAAATATTATTCAGTAACATCAGCATCAGGTGCTTGGTAGCTGGTGTTGATCCAAGCCTGATTCATTTTGATGAAGGTCAGTCGATCAACAGAGTCGGTGAAGAGGCGCACCCTGTGATCGGTCACAAAGCCTCCAGCAGCACTGAATGTGCGTTCTGAAAGAACACTGGATGCAGGGCAAGCCAGTAGCTCAATTGCGTACTGTGCAAGCTCTGGCCAGTGATCCATCCTCAAGACCCAGTAAGCCAGAGGATTTTCGGTGGGGAAGGTGTCCAAGTCGGATCTTGCCCCAGACCATGTAAACCAGACGCTGGCGATGGTTGTTGGAACCGGTCAGACCTTGGGACTGCGGACTGTCTGAAGGCATCGGTCAGATGGCCACCATCTCCACCGCTCCTTCTGTGACTCACCGAAGCCTCAGCAAGACGTTGTCCAGAGCCAGGTTTTGCTAATCCTCCCGGTTCTGGGAACGCATTGCAGAGACCCTTCTGCAAGGCCTCCCGCAGAAGTTTCATCTTCTGCTCCCTCTGCAATGGCAACATAAGGTCCGCAACCTTACTCTTGTAACGTGGATCAAGGAGAGTTGCCAGCTAGTAATGATCCCTCTCCTTGATAGCACGTACACGAGGATCCTTACGCAGGCTTTGCAGGATCAGGGAGGCCATGCAGCGTAGGTTTGCAGAGGCATTCGGGGCACAGTCCTCTGGGTCACTGAGGACGACAGGATCCACAGGCACCTCATCCCAGCCACGTAAAATCCACGTGTTCCTTGGGACTGTAAATGATCCCTTGAAGACTGCTGCTGCTGATTCTGAGTGCTAGGCTCCACCTCCATGCTGCTGATACAATCCTCCTCCTCCTCCTCTTCCTGTGTGCTAGGTGGGCAAGCAGGCCCACTGTCTGGGTAAAGGGAGGTAAGGAAGTCCTCCTCTTCCTCCCTCTGTTCTGCCTCAAGGGCCCTGTCCATTATTCCACATAGCGTGTGCTCCAACATTTGAATAAGAGGGACAGTCTCACTGATGCATGCACTGTCACTGCTCACCATCCTTGTGGCCTCCTCAAATGGTGACAGGACAGTGCATGCATCCCTGATCAAGGCCCACTGGCGTGGGAAAAAAAAACCTAGCTCCCCTGACCCAGTTCTGCTGCCATATTGGCACAGGTACTCATTGATGGCCCGCTGCTGCGTGTGCAGCCGCTGCAGCATGGCCAACGTAGAGTTCCATCTGGTGGGCATGTCACAAATTAGGCGGTTCTTGTGCAGGTTGTATTCCCTTTGGAGGTCAGTCAGCCGAGCAGTGGCATTATATGACCTCCGGAAATGCACACAGACTTTCCTGGCCTGCTTCAGGACATCCTGTAAGCCCGGGTACCTGCCCAAGAACCGCTGCACCACCAAATTCAGGACATGCGCAAAACAGGGCACGTGGGTGAGTTTTCCCTGTCGCAGGGCAGAGAGGAGGTTGGTGCCATTATTGCTGACCACCATTCCAGGCTTCAGCTGGCGTGGTCTCAACCACCTCTGAGCCTGACCCTGCAGAGCTGACAAAACCTCTTCCCCAGTGTGGCTCCTGTCTCCCAAGCACACCGGCTCTAGCACCGCATGGCATCTCTTGGCCTGCATTCCTGCGTAGCCCCTCGTACGCCTACGGAGCACGGCTGGTTCTGAGAAAATATCACCACAGGAAGAGGCCACAGAGGAAGAAGAAGAGGAGGGGGTGGAGGAGAGAGGTGTGTCACAACCAGTAGTAGTGTTTTGGAGGCGTGGTGGCAGAACAACCTCCAAAACTACTGGACCTTGCCCTGTGTCCTTCCCAGCTGCCAGCAGAGTCACCCAATGCGCCGTAAAAGATAGGTAACGTCCCTGTCCATGCCTGCTGGACCATGAGTCAGTGGTAAGATGCACCTTACCACTGACCGCCCTGTCCAGCTAGGCATGGACATTGCCTTCCACATGCCGGTAGAGAGCTGGAAGAAAAAGTGGCGTTTTGGTACTTGCCACTGAGGTACTGCACATTGTACAAACTCACGGAAGGGGGCAGAATCCACCAACTGAAAAGGTAGCAGTTGAAGTGCTAGCAATTTTGCTAAGCTAGCATTCAACTGCTGGGCATGTGGATGGCTGGGATTGTACTTCTTTCGGCGCTGCAGCAGCTGGGGCAGGGAAATTTGCCTGGTACTATCAGTAGATTGCCCGCTACTACTAGCTTGTGACACACCTATTTCTACACCTTCACTGCAGGCTTCAGAGAGGACTGGGGGTCTAGTGGGGTTGCAGGTCCCAGAAGGGCAAGGGGGGGTATGCTTTTGTCTTTGGTGTGGGCCTTTCTGGTGTGCTTGCCAACGAGCTGCATGGCAGGTCAACATATGTTTGGACAAGCATGTGGTACCCAGGCGGTTGATGTTTTGGCCACGGGAGATACGCTTGCGACATATGTTGCAAATAGCAAAGGTACGATCTTGTGGACATGTTTCAAAAAAGGCCCACACCAAAGAACTTTTGCTGTACCGGTCAGACACAGCAGCGCCATGCACAAGCGCCGTAGATGTGCGCTGTAATGCAGTTGGTGTGCCCTTAAGCTGACCCCTGGAGGGCATCCTGCCTCTTTGGAGATGTGCCTGTGCCTCGTCTTCCTCCTCCTCCTCCTCCTCCTCCTCCTCTCTCCTATCAGGCACCCAGGTAGAGTCAGTGACCTCATCATCCCCTCCCTCCTCATCACTGTCAACAACCTGGCAGTATGCTCCAGCTGGGGGAACATCACTGCCAGATTGCTGTCCCTTTCGGCCACCCCCTCTCCCTGGACTCACATCAATGCCTTTCTCTATATGTGTTCTATCATCTGAGCCTTCAAAACGCTGCGCATCTTCATTCAGCAGTATGTACCCAACACTGTGTTGAAACAGTTCGGGGGACTCCTCAGGAGGACACGGTGGGACTAGGGAAGGATTGTGTGATGCCATGGTACAGAGGGAAGAGGAAGCCATGGCATCTGCTTTGCCAGACAAACTATGATCAGTCTGTGTGAGAGAGGATGAGGAGGATGACGACGGCTTGGTCATCCAATCTACTATTTGGTCTGCATGTTGAGGCTCAACACGGCCAGCTCCCGAAAATAAGGACGAGTGGCCACGTGCTGAAGAGGATGCACCGCATCCATCACCAGCGTTGCCTCTAGATGAAGAGCCTGCTTGCCCTCGTGACGCTCTGCCTTTCTTTGTTGTCCTTCCAGACATTTTAATAGCCTGCACAGGACAAAATCAGAAATAAACAGCAAACGTATAGTAAGATCAACTGAGTTTATGGGCAAAAACACAGCAAACTTATAGTAAGATCGACTGAGCAAAAACAACGCAAACGTGCAACGTGCAGGATGATCGCCTGTCTTTATGGGCAACAAACACAGCAAACGTGCAACGTGCAGTATGATCTACTGTGTTTATGGGCAAAAAACACTGCAAACGTGCAACGTGCAGTATGATTGCCTGTCTTTATGGGCAAAAAACACTGCAAACGTGCAACGTGCAGTATGATTGCCTGTCTTTATGGGCAAAAAACACCGCAAACGTGCAACGTGTAGTATGATCGTCTGTCTTTATGGGCAAAGACACAGCAAACGTGCAACGTGCAGTATGATCGCCTGTCTTTATGGGCAAAATACACAGCAAACGTGAAACGTGCAGTATGATCGCCTGTCTTTATGGCCAAGCATACTGCAAACGTGAAACGTGCAGTATGATCGCCTGTCTTTATGGGCAAAAAACACCGCAAACGTGCAACGTGCAGTATAATCGCCTGTCTTTATGGGCAAAAAACACCGCAAACGTGCGACGTGCAGTATAATCGCCTGTCTTTATGGGCAAAAAACACCGCAAACGTGCGACGTGCAGTATGATCGCCTGTCTTTATAGGCAAAAATCAACCGCAAACGTGAAACGTGCAGTGTGATCGCCTGTCTTTATGGCCAAAAAACACCGCAAACGTGAAACGTGCAGTATGATCGCCTGTCTTTATGGGCAAAAAACACTGCAAACGTGAAACGTGCATTATGATCGCCTGTCTTTATGGCCAAACACACCTCAAACGTGCAATGTGCAGTATGTGCGCCTGTCTTTATGGGCAACAAACACCGCAAACGTGCAACGTGCAGTATGATCGCCTGTCTGTCTTTATGGGCAAAAAACACCGCAAACGTGCAATGTGCAGTATGATCGCCTGTCTTTATAGGCAAAAAACACCGCAAACGTGCAACGTGCAGTATGATCGACTGTGTTATGGCCAAACACACCGCAAACGTGAAACGTGCAGTATGATCGCCTGTCTTTATGGGCAAAAAACACCGCAAACGTGAATTGTGCAGTATGATCGCCTGTCTTTATGGCCAAGCACACTGCAAACGTGCAACGTGCAGTATGATCGTCTGTCTTTATGGGCAAAAAACACCGCAAACGTGCAACGTGCAGTATGATCGCCTGTCTTTATGGGCAAAGACACAGCAAACGTGCAACGTGCAGTATGATCGCCTGTCTTTATGGGCAAAGACACAGCAAACGTGCAACGTGCAGTATGATCACCTGTCTTTATGGGCAAAGACACAGCAAACGTGCAACGTGCAGTATGATCGCCTGTCTTTATGGGCAAAAAACACCGCAAACGTGAAACGTGCAGTATGATCGCCTGTCTTCATGGGCAACAAACACAGCAAACGTGCAACGTGCAGTATGATCTTCTGTGTTTATGGCCAAACACACCGCAAACGTAAAAAAACGTGCAGTATGATCGCCAATCTTTATGGGCAAAGACACAGCAAACGTGCAACGTGCAGTATGATCGCCTGTTTTTATGGGCAAAGACACAGCAAACGTATAGCACAGCACAATCACCTGCCTAACAAAAACTAATAGCAGATCTAGCTAAGCTATACAGTGTATAAATATATGTACAACTCCTAAGGATGTATATATATTCTCTACACACTGTAAAATCAACTATACTGACTACTAGCCTTCCTACTCTATCTATCTATCTATCTATCTATCTGAAAAGACACTGTGGGCCAGATTCACAGAGCCCTTACTCCTGTCTAACTTGCATTAGACTGGAGTACTTTCAAATTACGCGCGTTTTTCCACTACTCTGAAACCTCAAACCATGAAAATACGGCTGTGGGCTTTAATCCGACTGGCTTACGTGTTCGTACGCCTTCGGATCTACGCTGCAATAAATTTGCGGCCGCTGGGTGGAGTTCCCGTCGTTTTCCGCGTCGGGGCATGCAAATGAGCTTTTGCCGACGATCCACGAAATTACGAACGTCAATCGCAATCTCTTACGGCATCTTTAGTCATCTTTTTGCTGCGTAAAATTATACCAGCTTTTGCTGGTCTAAAATTAGACAGCCCATGTTAAAGGAGTTCTCCAAGCTAAAACTTTTAACCCCCGCTGTGCCCGGGCTGTAAAACTATACAAAATAAACTTTCACTTACCTGCCTACGATCTCCCATTATTCCGGTATCGCCGCCCGTGTACCGGTCCCTGTCAGCTTCCTCTTCCTGGGGGTCGGTGACTCATCCTGCGCTCAGCCTATCAGCGGCCGCGGCGGGACATTGCTGCAGCCGCTGATAGGCTGAGCGCAGGATGAGTCACCGACCCCCAGGAAGAGGAAGCTGGCAGGGACCGGTGCACGGGCGGCGATACCGGAATAACGGGAGATCGTAGGCAGGTAAGTGAAAGTTTATTTTGTATAGTTTTACAGCCCGGGCACAGCGGGGGTTAAAAGTTTTAGCTTAGAGAACTCCTTTAAGTATGGCCGTCGTTCCCGCGTCGAATTTCAACGTTTTCCGACGTCTTTTTTTATTTTTTACGTAAGTTGTCCGGGAATAGGAATGTCCGTAAACGACGCTAGTCAAACAAAAAATGACGTAACGACGTTATTTCGCGCAATGCACGGCGGAAAATTTCTGAACGGAGCATGCGCAGTTCGATCGCTGCTGGGACGCGCCTAATTTACAGTTTTTCTCTATTGTTTTGGCTCATTTCTTGAAACCGAAATGACATTCTCAAAAGATCATTTGGCAAAACAGTCTTACAGTTCAGCACAACACTATAACTCACTTGCAAAAGCTCATATCTTTCCCAAAACTGTTCACTCTTGCTTCAAAACCATATTCCTTTCCCATATAAAGAGTCAGTGCCTCCAAAATGGCAAAGATTCTTCTCAATTGCTTTGGCTCATTTCTTGAAACAGACCAGACAGACATTCTCAGCTCTCTTGGTGCTTTTGCCAAAATAACCTGGATGGTTCGGCACAACACCATGGTTCACCTTCAAAAGTTCATATCTTTCCCAAAACAGTTCACTCATGTGTCAAAACGAAATTTCTTTTTCATTCAAATAGTCAGTGCCCCCAAAATGCATCATCCCTTTGGCATTGTGTAAGCACTGCAAGTCAAAATGTTTAGATGTTTTATCTCTATGAATGAATGAATGAAAAACGTATATAGCACGGCACATGCGAACTGAATCGCCTCTGGGCGCTTGTTGTTCCTGTCTCCTTTGGTATCAAAAGAGATGAGTCTTGATCTTTCTCCTGAATGCTAGGTGGTTCTCCTCCAACCGAATGCTGGTTGGTAAAGCATTCCATAGTCTGGGGCCTTGGACCGCGAATCTCCTTTCTCCCTTGGACTTGTAACTGGCTTTCGGTATCTGGAGTAGATTTTGATTGGTGGATCGCAGAACGCGAATGGGATTATGAGCTTTTATTTTTTCGCATAGATAATGGGGAGCATTCCCATGGATACATCTATGCGTTAGACAGAGTGCTTTAAAAGTGATTCTGTCTTTTACTGGTAACCAGTGAAGGGATCTCAGTGAAGATGAGATTGATTCCCAAGGTTTTTTCCCAGTCACAAGTCTGGCGGCCTTGTTTTGAACGACTTGAAGACAAGCGATTTGGTACTTGGGGAGTCCGAGGTAAAGGGCATTTGCGTAGTCCAATCTGGAGTTAACAATTGCTCCCACTACGACCGCTATGTCTACATTGGGAATAAAAGGAATAAGTCTGCGTAGTAGGCGTAGCAGATGATGAGATCCGCTGACTACTGACCCTATTTGTGCGTCCATTGTCATGTAGGAGTCGAAGATGACCCCGAGACTTTTGACTTTGGCGCTAGGGGTGATGATTTTTCCCAGAATGGGCGGGGGGGGGGTCCAAGTTGTTGCCGGTTGATTCCTACGCTTGGAAGTTCTGTTTTCGCTCCGTTGAGTTTAAGATAACTCTTTGTCATCCAGTCCTCTATCAAAGAGAGGCATGTCTCTAGATTGAGGTGGTGATCCTTCTTATTGCAAATGCGGAAATACAGTTGTGTATCATCAGCATATGAATGATAGTGCAGTTTCTGACTGCTAATGATTTCAAAAAGAGGACGAAGATAGATGTTGAATAACACAGGCGACAGTGGGGACCCTTGAGGGACTCCACAAGACACCGTGCGTCTTTCAGAATTGAAGGGTCCTAACTTCACTATTTGCGATCGGTTTTCTAAAAAAGAGGAGAACCAAGATTGATCGCCTTCTGCGACTTTGGCTACTTCGGCTAGCCGGGTCAATAGAAGCTTATGGTCTACTGTGTCGAAGGCGGCGCTTAGGTCCAATAGAACCAAAAGAGAAGATTCTCCCTCGTCTGCGGCCTCGAGAACGTCGTCCCATATCATGAGCAATGCTGTTTCCGTCCCGTGTCCGGGTCGGAAACCTGATTGAAATGGATCAAGTTGATTGTGGGTATCTAGATGCTGTTGCAACTGTTGTACCACTACTTTTTCCATTACCTTGGAGAGTACATTTAGGCCTGTTATGGGACGGCGGTGGAGTGGATCCTTGGGATCCAGGGAGGGTTTCTTCAGGATGGGTCGGATTATGCCCTCCTTTAGCTGGGAGGGCACTATGCGTTCCCTGAAGGATTGGTTAATCAGCTGCGTGATAGGAGGTGCCAGGATGTCGGCGCCATCCTTCAGCAGTTTAGTGGGGATGATATCATTTGGCGCAGTGCTGTTACGCAGAGTGCCGATGATATTTTTAGTGGCTTGGATAGAGATGGGTTGCAGTGTAAACTCACCTGGTTGTGGTGAGTTGCTGCGAGTGTGGTGTAAATCATTGCTGGGAGGGGTAGGTGGGGAATTGTTTTGCGGAATGCTTTGCCGGATGCCCTCAATTTTCTTACAGTTTTTCTCTATTGGTTTGGCTCATTTCTTGAAACCGAAATGACATTCTCAAAACTCTAAGATCATTTGGCAAAACAGTCTAACAGTTCAGCACAACACTATTACTCACTTGCAAAAGCACATATCTTTCCCAAAACTGTTCACTCTTGCTTCAAAACCATTATCCTTTCCCATATAAAGAGTCAGTGCCTCCAAAATGGCAAAGATTCTTCTCAATTGCTTTGGCTCATTTCTTAAAAAAACAGACCAGACATTCTCAGCTCTTTTGGTGCTTTTGCCAAAATAACCTGGATGGTTCGGCACAACACCATGGTTCACCTTCAAAAGTTCATATCTTTCCCAAAACACTTCACTCATGTGTCAAAATTAAATTTCTTTTTCATTCAACTAGTCAGTGCCCCCAAAATACATCATCCCTTTGACATTGTATAAGCACTGCAAGTCAAAATGTTTAGATGTTTTATCTCTATGGCAGAGGACCATTGAAATATCCCTCATGTCCACCTTTCAGTCTTAGCCCAGTTCTTCATTGCCAATTGTTACTGTACAGTTTTTGTCTAGCTAACTGAATACAATTGTGTATAAAACTGAAAAATAAGAAAAGTTTTTAGGGTAAGAGTAGCCTCCAAGGTTTGACATCATACATTGCACTCATACTGCAAAGGAAAAATTACTTTACAGTATTGTAACCCTTATCATTCACACACAAAGTAACTTCCATACATGAGACTAAAAAGAAAACGTACACAGCATAATATATGGAAATATAAACACACAAACAAAAAACAAGGACAATTAGGGCCCTTTCACACGTGCGGACGAACGGTCCGCTTTTTCTAAGTCCGTAAACGGACTTAGAATGGGGCCCTATGGGAGCGGATCCGTTAGCGGATGATGCATACGCTAACGTCTGCCTAAGATCCGCGTCCGTCTGGATCCGTTTTGCGGACGGAAGAAAACCCTATTTTTCTTCCGTCCGGTGGATCGGATCGGATGCAAACGGACAGACGGTCCGTTTTCATCCGATTCATCCGATAGCGGAGGAGAGACAGGGCGGTCCCTGCACAGTGTGCGGGGACCGCCCTGTCCGCCGACAGCTGAGCGGGACCCCCCACTGAGCCGACGGACACACACGGAGCGGACCGAAAAACGGTCCGCACCGTGTGAAAGAGGCCTTACTGTAAATTTAGCCTACAATGCTGTAAATAAAGCTTGAGTTTCACAACTACTGTAAGGCCCCTTTCACACGGGGCGGATCAGTAATGATCCGCCCGGTGAACCTCCACTTGCTCAGAGGGGATTGCTCCATTGATCCCCGCTAAGCCGGCGGATGACAGGGAGGTCCTCGCACACTGTACATGGACTGCCCTGCCAGCTATCCGCTCTCTCCTATGGGGGGATCGGATGAACATGGACCGTCTGTCCGTGTTCACCCAATCCAATCTGCCAGACGGATGGAAAAGTAGGTTTTTCCTCCGTCACACTATGGTGGACCGGAGCGGGTCGGATGTCAGTGGGCATGTCACCCCTGACATCCGCAGCTCCATAGAGGAGCACAGAGTGCCCATTCAGGTCCGCCTAAAAAACTGGCAGGCGGACCTGAACAGGCCACCCATGTGAAAGAGCCCTAACATCTCTTCACTGGTCGCTGTCCTCACCCTCCCTCTCCTGGGTACTGTCCTCACCCTCCTGCCCATCCACACACTGCTGACTGTCTGGCCACAGTTTCCCATCAACATTGCAGCGTATATCCTCCCTTGCGATGCATTGAGGGAAGAAACAAGGGAGATGTCGCAACCATCGCCTACACTGACCTCCTGTAATATTCTCACAGGCAGCGTCTATTGCATGGAACGGGGACCTCTGATCTTGAGCCTGATGCTCATACACTCTCCACCTCCAAGTGCAGAAAAACTCCTCAATAGGATTGAGGAAAGAAGAGTAAGGTGGTAGGAACACAATATCCATCCTTGGATGAGTAGTGAACCAGGCCCTGATAAGCCGGCCACGGTGGAAATTCACATTGTCCCATACAATTATATATTGTGGTAGGTGAGGCCCTATGAGACCTCTCTCATTTTCTGGGATCAAATCCAAATGAAAGTGGTCCAAGAAGATGAGGAGCTTGTGTGTTTTGTATGGGCCAAGACTGGGCATGTGAGTGGCCACACCATTCTCAGAAATGGCAGCACACATAGTTATATTTCCCCCTCGCTGGCCTGGGACATCCACCATGGCCCAGTGGCCAATAAAATTATGGCCACGTCTTTGGCCCTTGGCCAGGTTGAAGCCAGCCTCATCCCCATAAAATACAGTTACAGACAGCTACATAGGAATGTTCTATGTTCTGCACAAGTTCAATATACTACTGGCCAGTATTCCAGTGTATCCAAACCTGGGGTACATGTACCCTATGCAGAGGTACTACAGGGGGTATTTGACAGAAAGGGGAGGGGAAAAATTATGAAATTACTGAAATGTTACAGTAACATTATTAGATAGATTTCCATGGGAGGCACTACTGTAATTGCAGCTTTTTGACCCTTTTACTTACTGTATTGTAGGTTATATTCTTCAAAATAAGGATTATAATGATAATTGCATCATACAGTAAGCTGCAGTTTTTACTGTAATACTGGAATACTACTGTAAACTGTATTATCAATATTGTAGAAAATAAACTATTCCATACTATTCCATAGTTTATTTTCTACAATATTTTTCTTGTCATGGCTAGTATCATACTTAACATCCCACTGAAGTAAGATACTGTAATACTGTAGGCCTATCACACACACACTAAATGAATACGCAAATGAGTAAATAAACATATTTGTTGCTCTATGCACAGTGTCCTGTCCTATACATTATATAATTCCATCATTGATTGTGAGGGCATGGTTGATGACATGGTCTATAATTGTCGCCCAAATTTCATTAGGGACAGCATGGTGTCTTCGTGCTCCTCAGCTTCTTCCCCCTTTTCCACCATCACGCACCCTTACTCCTCCTCCTCTTCCTCTTCCTCGGGCAGGCAGTTGCCCGTGTTCATCTACTTGGCAAGGTTCCTCCGTGTTCAGACATTGTACTGGTCCTGCATGGTCAATCTCTATATATACATGTTTGGCAGCATTCACAATACAGTAATGGACAGTACCTGTCAGGTAACTAAACATACTGTTTGATTGGTCATCTGAGACCAACTCCTCCTTCGTTCAAGTTCTAGTTTTACCTGACTGTCAATTGCTGTAATGATTTTATCAAATGTTCCAAGAGATTCATATATGGTATTCATGGTATTGTGTTCCTGAATAATTTTGACAATTGAACAGACTATTGTGCATGTGATGACTTAAACAATGAAATGGCGCTGACACGTTTTGGAGAGAACGACCATTAGACTGAGAATTGACAAATCAGTTTAGATCAACAAGATCTATTCAATTGGAAATTGTGCTAAATGTAGGTTACTTGTACTAAATCATTTGAGAAATGTACTGAGACATTGAGACATGTACTGAGACATTTGCAATTTGATGAAATTAATGAGAAATGCCATTCAGTTGTGAACAATTGCCAAGTGGTTTGGAGATTTGTCCATGTTGTTTTGAGAATGTCATTTCTGTTTTAAGAAATGAGGCAAACCAATAGAGAAAAACTGTAAATGCTTCACACCCCCTAATCGCGTAATTCGATTACGCGGCGAGAAATACACTACGCCGCCGTACCGTAAGGGACAAAATCTACCAGAATTCGGCGTATAGCCTGGTGAAATACGGCAGCATAGTGTATCTCTGATACTCTGCGCCAATGTAATTGTATCTGAATCTGGCCCTGTGTCTCTATCTATCTATCTCTCTCTAACTCAATGTCTGTCTAACTTGACTGTAAGGCAAGCTGGAACACACTACAAGAGGCCACCCGGGAGGCTACCTTTTATAGTGTGGGGCGTGTGCTAAAGCCCTGAGCCCTAATTGGCCAAAGCACCCAGGCTTTGGCCAATTAGGTCTCTTCGTTTTTTGGGCGCTGTGATTGGCCAAGCATGTGGGGTCATGGTGCATGCTTGGTCAATCATCAACGAATTATGGGCCGAATTATGGGCCGTTGCACGTCATTCGAATTTGGCGCGAACGACCCGTTTTGTTCGTTTTCGACGAACGATCGAACGGGCAATGTTCGATGCGAACATGTGTTCGCATCGAACGCGAAGCTCATCCCTACTCACCACCTGTCTGTCATTGGTGCTATTTTTAATGGGCTATTGTCCAGTTACTGGAGATCTATTTTGGTATGCAGTCTTACTCTCGGTCATGTATTTTTGACCTATGATTTAACCAATGTAAAATTGATTATTAATGTACATTGTGATTTAGTCCGTATAGGACATTATTGATATGCTCCCATGCTCGCCCAGGGCTGTATACGACCGCAGTTGCCCTTTCTAGTTTGATAGGACCCCTATTTATATACAGTGCCTTGAAAGAGTATTCATACCCCTTAAAATTTTCCAAATTTTATCATGTTAGAACCAAAAACGTAAATTAATTTTATTGGGATTTGACAGACCAACACAAAGTGGCATGTAATTGTGGAGTGAAAGGAAAATGCTAAATGGTTTTCATTTTTTTTTTACAAATAAATTTGTGAAAAGTGTGGCATGCATTTGTATTCAGTCCCCCTGAGTCAATGGGAACTCCATTAGCATACTTCTATTTTGAACTGTCCCTTAGTACTTGTTTTTTTTCACACGTACGAGAACCTCGTCGGGCTAAACCCATCGTTCCGCCCGACGAGGTTCTCGGCCGGCCGGCCGTCGAGTTCGTCGACCAGGCTGTCGAAAAAGGCGTCGAGCCATTAGTCCCGATGGCCCGTTGAGGAAATAGAGAACCTGCTCTCTATTTTGGCTCGACGCCTCGCTCGTTAGTTTGCTCGGCGAAAACGTACACATGATCGAGCTTCTCGGCAGAATATGGATCCCAGCGAGCTTCTCGCTGGATTCTGCTGAAAAGCTCGGTCGTGTGTACGGGGCCTAAGATTTCCACAATCAATGGATCTCTTAAGCCGTGTACACACGATTGGTTCAAACCGATGAAAACGGACTGAAGTTTGTTTTCATCGGTCCAAACCGATTGTGTGTAGGCGCCATTGGTCTGTTATCCTTCGGTCCAAAAACAGAGGGCTTGCTTTAAAATTGAACCGATGGACGGCTAACCGATAGGTCAAAACCGATCGTTAGTACGCACGAGCATCGGTTACAAATCCACGCATGCTCAGAATCAAGTCGACGCATGCTTGGAAGCATTGAAGTTCCTTTTTTTTTATCAAGTCGTTGTGTTTTACGTCACCGTGTTCTGACACGATCGGTTCATAAACCGATGGTGTGTAGGCACATCAGTCCATCAGTCAGCTTCATCCGTCGGACTGTTCTCATCAGATGGACCGTTCGTGTGTACAGGGCTTTAGTTTTTGTTGTTTGCCCCTCATTTGTCTTGGTTTTGGGCATCTCACACTTCAGTGATTTACTACATTCCTGTGTCCCTCAATTGAAGATAAAGATACAAATATTTTTGTACATAAAGGCATGACAATTAATGGTGGGGTTATAGTGGGCTGGCCTTCAACATTTTTTTTTGTTTGCCAGTATCTGCCTCCTGAAGGCAGCAATATAGCTTGTACATTTTTTATTTATTATAGTCCTGTGTCCCTCAATGGACTCCAAGATAAAGATTTTATGGTTAGTACAAAAATCATATTTTCTTGATTTATTTGCTAGAATATGGAAACTTCAGGAAGGCATGTTAGAGGGCTATATTACAAACATTATGAGTTTCATTCAATATGAAACACTATTAAATAATGTACCTAACTTTGTGAATAAAAACGGCTTGATTCCTAGTAGAGCATTCGTTATGCACTGATGACTTAGCTATTTGCTGTCTGTGTGGTATAATACCAAAGGTTAGGTAACACATTAATATCTTACCATTTATCAAAACCCCAACCAAACCAATGTTTAAAATGATTGCAGCACTTGAGGGCCACCTACTATAACTAGAGATCCGCAGAGAATCCATGAGTATTATATACATAGACATTGGGACAGGTTCTGGGCTGGCGCCAACTCTTATCATAGGATCTGTGATGAATAGCTCAAACATGGTACATATGTGAGATAGAAAGCTTGGGCCAGATTCAGATACAATTACATTGGCGCAGAGTATCAGAGATACACTACGCCGCCGTATTTTACCAGGCTATACGCCAAATTCTGGTAGATTTTGTCCCTTACGGTACGACGGCATAGTGTGTTTCTCGCCGCGTAATCGAAATACGCGATTAGGGGGCGTGAAGCATTTAAATTAGGGGCGATCGAACTGCGCATGCTCCGTTCGGAAATTTCCCGCCGTGCATTGCGCGAAATAACGTCGTTACGTCATTCGTTGTTTGAGTAGCGTCATTTACGGACACTCCTATTCCCGGACGACTTACATAAAAAATAAGAAAAGACGTTGACATTCGACGCGGGAACGACGGCCATACTTAACATGGGCTGTCTAATATTAGACCAGCAAAAAGCTGGTATAATTTTACGCAGCAAAAAGATGACTAAAGATGCCGTAAGAGATTGCGATTGACGTTCGTAACTTCGTGGATCGTCGACAAAAGCTCATTTGCATAGCCCGACGCGGAAAACAACGGGAACTCCACCCAGCGGCTGCAAAATTATTGCAGCGTAGATCCGAAGGCGTACGAACACGTAAACCAGTCGGATTGAAGCCCGCAGCCGTATTTTCATGGTTTGAGGTTTCAGAGTAGTGAAAAAACGTGCGTAATTTGAAAGTACTCCAGTCTAACGCGAGTTAGACAGGAGTAAGGGCTCTGTGAATCTGGCCCATTGTGTGTGTGTGTGTAGTGTTTAAGTATTGTAATGAGGGGATCAAAAACGACAAAACATGCCGCACCTCCTGAATGCTGCCAGGCGCCTGATTCCTATCTATTGGAAGCAAGCTTCTGTTCCTAGCCTCGAGGACTGGTTAAAGAAGGTGTGGGGGGGTCAAGGAGGCGGAGGAGTGGGTGGCAAACTGCAATGGCACAGGTCAGCGCTTTCAGTCAATTTGGGATGCTTGGCTGCAACATACTCCAGGGGTTGGGTTTGTCCCCTCTAGTCTGGACATTGCTTTATTGGAACTTGCGGAGCCTTCCTTCTTTCTCTGGACTTTCTACTTTCCTATCCCTTGTCGTTGTCTGTTTGTCTGTTTGTCTGTCTGTCTATGTTTTGTGTGTTTCTTTGTTGGTTTGTTTGTTTTTGTTTTTTTATTCAGTTTCTATTCCCTTGTTATTCTTCTTTGGGAATTAGTACATGGATCCCCGCGTACCTGCTCAGCTCAGTTGGCCCCTTGTTTGGGCCGGATCTTATTGTACGAATGTGGTCTGCCCTCCTTCATCTTGGATGGGGAGATTCCTATTTTCTCCTATTTTCTAGGTGTCTATGGGCCAGATCTCGGCCGGGGAGGGTCTGATGGAGGTCATTTGGTCTCCCCTCCCCATATTGGGCACTGGGATGTGGGGGCTCCTTGTTTAGTTGGGTCCAAGCCCCCGGGTTTTGATGTAGGATGGGTAAGTGAATTGGGGAGGGGCGGCCGCTCCTCGACAGTTTAGTGTTACTATCTGAGAAATGGTACCTTGTCTTTAAGTTGCTCTTTTGTACCTTTTGCACTGTACTGTTAAGTATGATAATTGCGGACCATGTTTAACGTAAGCTTCACTTCTGTTTGTGTATACATGTTCCTTTTCTTTTTGTATACTTAATAAATACAGATTATACAAAAAAAAAAGACAAAACAGAAATCTGGAGAAACAGTGTAGAGTGCAATTTTGACAATAGATCAGTAAAAACAATCCTAATACAGTGCCTTGAAAAAGTATTCATACCCCTTGAGATTTTCAACATTTTGTCATGTTACAACCAAAAACGTAAATGTATTTTATGTGCTAGATCAACACAAAGTGGTGCATATTTGTAAAGTGGAAGGAAAATGATAAACAAACAAATATCTGAAAAGTATGCCGTGCATTTAATATTCAGCCCCCCATGAGTCAATACTTTGTAGAACCACCTTTCACTGCAATTACTGAGATTAAATTACACACAGATAGACTCTATTTACTAACTAGACTTCTGAAGGCAATTGGTTCCACTGGGTTTTAGCTAGGGGTATCAGAGTAAAGGGGGCTGAATACAAATGCACTTTTCAGATATTTATTTGTACAAAAATGTAAAAAACATTTATCATTTTCCTTCCACCTCACAATTATGTGCCACTTTGTGTTGGTCTATCACATAAAATCCCAATAAAATACATTTACGTTTTTGGTTGCAACATGACAAAATGTGGAAAATTTCAAAGGGTATGAATACTTTTACATGGCACTGTAAATATAATAATAATAAAAAAAACAAAAAATGTATAGATACTTTCCATAAAGCTAGTATAAGTAAAAACTGAATGATGATCAACAATACTGCAAATAGTAATGTTAAAGTTTGATACAGATAATTAATAATAATCTGATTTAAAGGAGTTGTAAATAAATAAATAAAAAAATTGTGCTAAAATGTCTGTCTGCAATATATACAGACAGAATAGTTTAATGATTCCTTTTAAAAACAAATAAAAAGCGATTTTATTCATTTATATATTTTACCTGTTGGTTTCTAGTTTCTGTTTCTGTAATAACTTCCTGCTTCTCGGCGCCCGTTCATGTGAGCGACGTCGCCTTAATGCTTAGAACTACATTTCCCAGTATCCTTTGCACATCGCGCATGCGCAGTTTAAAAAAATGTGCACGAGAGCTCTATGACAGTTTTTGAATAAACCGTCCACAAAACGAAACTGATCCAAGGGAGGAGGTGCTGGAGGAGGTGCTGTGGGGTTCCTTGTGAAGTCTGTATGATGCACAGAGCGAGCTGCCGCACAAATGTAGTGCCGAGGACGGGAGCGAGCACATTACTGATCACAGCTAAAAATCTCCCTCGACTGTGGTGATCTACAAACAGACAACCAGGAAGTGTCCAGAACAGAGAAGAAATACAGCAACATCAGAGCAAAAACTAACAATGAGGACATGAAAAGAGCACTGCACTATTGTAAAGGAAGCTATTTAGATTAAAAAAAATTCCTTTCAACTCCTTTAATTATTTATCAACTATGCGACTGATTGGGCATTTATGGAAAAAAAATTCAGGTGGAGCAGATTTTTCTACTCATGTAGCTGTGGTAAAAAAATCTATTATAAACCATAACAGAACTTAATGAGAAAATGGAACCATTGAAAACCAATGGGGAATATATAGAAAAATCCAATGTTTTAAACCAAATATGATGGGGATATTAAAAATAAAAAACTTAAGAAATTTCAGAGAGACATGGAAGACTATGAAAATAACAAAGTATATAAATGGCAAAATACAACCAGTCCCAGTACATCTCCAGAATCTACACTTGAAAGTGAAGTGGCACTTCCCCCTGTAGTTGTATCTAGTCCAAAAACAACTCAGGCATCAAGTACCCCTAAAAAAGAACTGGGAAAGAAAAATTCCAATAAACAGGGATCTAAAGCCCAAATGGGGGCATCCAAGGCCTCAGGATATCCCACACCAGGGCCATACCCCTACCTCTACCCAGTGGATACTTATAACCAATATGCTCCGCTTTACTACAGGAGACCAGACCCCCACTACTATGAACCCTATAGGTATCAGTATCCACCCAGACCACCTCGAGGGGGACCCAGAGGTCACTTCAGAGGAAGATCAGGACCTCACCACACTCCCTACCAGGGGGGAGAGGGGAGAGGGGGGAAAGATACATACCGGATTCCACAGAAGTCACCCCAATATTCCAAAGAAGGATCAGAAAAAGAGGCCGACGTGGAAGAGTGAGAAAGAAAAAGGAGAAGGGAAAATAAATGAAGGAATTTACAACTTGGCAGGTGTAGACCTCACAGACCAAGAACTGGAAGTGTTACAGAAAGGTCTCAAATTCGCCCCCACAAAAGAATTAGACAAATTTGAACTGTTCATTGATGTAGAAAAACATATTCGCAAACTCAATATCAAGAAATTTTTCGCTAACCAAACTGAATCTTTAGCTAAACAGACCTCTGATCCATATGTCCATAGTGGACTTAGAAACCAATCAGTGTTCAATCCCCAAAAAGGGAGCAACCACTACATCGAAGACTTCCGGAAAATGGTGCAGGATACAATTAGGGAACTACCTAACCCACCCAAAAATAGGAGTAACAAACTCAAATCAGGAATAAAATTCATTGAGAAAAACAAACAAATTATAGTGCGACCTGCAGATAAAGGAGGTGGACTGGTAGTTCTCAGTCATAACTATTACTATAGACAGATGCATTCGCAACTAGATGACACCAAAACATATAAACTTATGAAAGGTGATCCAACCCCAAAACTTAAAGAGGAACTTACTGCCTGGGTAAAAGAAGGATCCAGCAACCAGATTTTGAACGCACAGGAAGCCCAATATCTGGTTCCGCAAGCACCTCGAGTTCCGGTACGCTACACGGTACCTAAAATACACAAAACATGAACCAACCCCCAGGAAGCCCCATTATCAGTGGCATTGGGTCTTTATTTTCCAGACTAGGAGAATACCTAGATACTTTCTTGAAATCCTTAGTATGCCAGAGCCCCTCATACCTTAAAGATAGCTGAGACCTGATAGTTGATATCCAACAGGTAGAAACCTCAGAATCGACATTAATGGATACAGTAGACATTGAATCTTTATACACGAACATACGGCATCAAGATGCCATGGAAGCAATCCTTTGGGTCCTAAATCAAGATGGCAAGCTGCAAACAGATCAAATTAACCACCTGCTACAGGGATTACAGATTGCCATGACCAACAACTATTTCTGGGCGAATGATCACTACTACAATCAAATAGGTGGAGTCGCTATGGGCCCTCGCTATGCACCTAGTGTAGCAAACATCGTCCTAAATAAATGGGAACATGAAGCAATTCTCAATCCAAGACACAAGGCACTAAAGTTCTACAAGAGATACATC
The DNA here is from genome assembly GCA_029574335.1 of Rana kukunoris. Lineage (NCBI taxonomy): Eukaryota > Metazoa > Chordata > Amphibia > Anura > Ranidae > Rana > Rana kukunoris. Next base: position 299,376,741 of record CM056053.1, read on the forward strand.
GATGATGTCATCATATTCTGGGAGGGGTCAGAGTCTGATCTACATCGGTATATCCTATACATGAACCAAAACCAATATGGGTTAAAATTTGCAGCCGAGATTAGCAGTTCATCTATTAATTACTTAGATCTAACTATCAAGAGATGTGGAGCAAAGTTTGAGACAGTCACATATTTCAAACCAACAGATCGGAATGGGTTCGTACCAACCTCTAGTTGCCACCACCCATGATGGTTAGGAGCAATACCCAAAGGACAGTACATGAGGCTGAAAAGAAACTGCACCACTGATCAAGACTATCATGTACAAGCTGAAAAACTTACTGCCAAGTTCATAGAAAAAGAGTATACTGAGAAAACATTAAAGAAAGTTAAAAAACAAGTTTCACAAATTGAAAGACAATCTCTCCTACAGGCCAGGCCAAGAGAAGAACGGCCAAGAGAATTGGCGTTAATCGCAGGATATAACAGGCAGTAAAGACAAATAGAAAATATATATAAGAAGTACTGGTCTATCCTGCTGAAAGACAATGATTTACAAGGTTGCATCTCAGACACCCCCAAATTTATCTATCGACGAGCACCAGGGTTGAGGAACCAAGTGGCACGAAATGTACTGGATCCACCCAAAAGACCAACAACATTCCTTAACATACCTGGATTCCACCATTGTACCAGATGTAAAGCTTGCAAAACTACACGGCAAGCGTGTGCCCCCAGAAAACACACATAATTCAAATCGCATGTGACGGGAGAAAAGTTCACAATCAAATCCTTCATCACATGCAATTCGGATTATGTAACATATGTGTTAGAATGCCCATGTCCACTGCAATATGTGGGGAGAACAACACGCAAGCTCAGAACAAGAACATAAGGAATGATGTTCCTAATCATAGCGTGTCAAAGCATTTTACAAGTCATCATAACAGTGACCCCAAATCGAAATTCGGACGAATTTTCCATTATTCGGACATTCGGATGCATACGAATTCCCGAATTGCTATATTAGCGAAATATTTCGACCGTTTTCGGAATTCGTTCGTTTTCGACCGAATTTCGAAAAAAAAATGTCGAAATCGAAAATATTTCAACCAGATTAGAAAACAGTCTCTTTTCCAATAGAATTTTTTTCGAATTAAATTCGAAAATAATTTTTTTTTCGAATTCCGAATCGAATACCCGCATTCGAAAAAAATTCTATTCGAAAAGAGACTATTTGTTTTCTAATCTGGTTGAAATATTTTCGGTTTCGACCCTTTTTTTTTCGAAATTCGGTCGAAAACGAACAAATTCCAAAAACGGTCGAAATATTTTCGATTTCGACCGGATTTTTCGAAATTCGGTCGAAAACGAACGAATTCCGAAAACGAATTCAACACATGTAACGAACCTAACTTAACGAAAGGTATTAAATGACGATTTGAAACGAAACGAAACAAAACAAATTTTTCACTTTTGCACATGCCTAGACCCAAGGTGTTTTTGCGATTCGGCACTGCGTCGCTTTAACAGACAATTGCGCGGTCGTGCGACGTGACTCCCAAACAAAACTTGCGTCCTTTTCTTCCCACAAATAGAGCTTTCTTTTGGTGGTATTTGATCACCTCTGCGATTTTTATTTTTTGCGCTATATACAAAAATAGAGCGACATTTTTGAAAAAAAAACACTATTTTTTACTTTTTGTTAAAAAAAAATCAAATAAACTAAATTTTAGTCAAACATTTAGGCCAAATTTATTTAGCCACATGTCTTTAGTAAAAAAAAAAAATTGCGATAAAAAAAAATAGCTACCTAGCGGGAACAGCGACACTAATACAGCGATCAGAAAAATGATCGCTTAGTGACGCTGGCAATAGGGAGTGAAAGGGTTAACTAGGGCGGTGATCAGGGGGTTAAAACTTTATTAGGGGGGGTGGGGGGGCTATCCTGAACCTAACACTAACTGATTTTACACTGCCTGTCACACTGACACTAAATGCAGTGATTAGATCACTGCATTCAGTGACACTGTGACAGGGGGGGTGGGGGGGGCAGATGGGGTTAAGTATGGGGTTAAGTATGCCTATGTGTGTGTATGTCAGTGTAGTGTTGGTGCAGGACTTACTGTGAGGTGTTTCTCCCATCGCAGCGGTTGGAAATACCGCTGCGATGGGAGATTACATCACTTCCCCCTTCCTGTGTTTACACAGGAGGAGGAAGTGACACAAAGGGGGAGCGCGCGCATTGGCTGGGAGCGATCGCGGGGGGGGCGGATAAACACTGACATCCGCCCGCTCGTCCCGGATCGCTCCCGGAGCCAGGGGGAACCCCGCACGCCGCGGAGGGGGTCCCGATGGCGGGGACGTAAATTTACGCCCTTGTGCCTGTACGAGCCATGTTGTGGCCGTATATGTGCGTGCGGGGGTCCTTAAGTGGTTAACCAGGATGTCCACCAACCTAAAGAAAAAAATACACCACCCACCAATACACATCTGCTAGAGATGCTATAGTGAGGTAGGGGTTAAAAATAAGTTTAGTTAAAAGGAGGGATAATTACTAAGTATTACCTCATTGGAGGATATTAGGGTGGGGTAGGGTGTCGTAGCAGCAGGCAGAGGTCGTAGGGTCGTAGGGTTTTTGAAGGAAGGGATGGTTACGTTCTTTGGAGAATGATGGGTTGGGCCCATCTCTGGTATGGGTGTACCTACCTAATAAGGGTGGAAGTAATATGTGTTGGGGCATTTGGCTGTATCAGCTGGTGAATTTGCCAAACAATTGACCCCGAGCTGGTGTAACTTGCGGCTGGGGGCCTTGGAAAGGCAAGGCGGTGCCAGATACAACTAGTTGGTCAGTCAAGGGTGCATTCAAAGATCCTAAGACATAGAAAACAGGCAGTTACGTTCAGTCTGAGAGGTTATGGTATGTTTTTCTATTTCTCACCATTTATATTATGTAATGTGTTTTTTTGGTTGTTTTTTGTAATAAAGGGCTGCAATGGCCATTTAAAGTATGTCTGGTTTGAATTAATTAAATTAGGTAAGGTGGTATTTGAGTAAGTGCCATAACAGCCGGTACTTGGGCAATACCCCAGGCATGTAGCAGAACTGTTGATGCAAGACTTAACCACTTGTCATCTGCCCACCGTCAAATGACGGCGGGCAGACGACTCCATCATCCTGACATCACGTCATATGACGTGATGTCCCTTTAAAGCCGCAGGCGGGCGCGCGCGCGTCGCCGGCGGCGCGCGCGCGCGCACCCGCCGCTTCGCGGGGATCCCGTGCGAGTGCCCGGCGGCGACGATCGCCGCCGGGCACACGCGATTGCTCAGTAAGTGAGCTGGGACGTGCAGCTCTGTATGTAAACACAGAGCTGCACGTCCCTGTCAGGGAGAGAGGAGATCGATTGTGTCCCTTGTACATAGGGACACAATCGCTCACCTCCCCCAGTCACCCCCCCCTCCCCCCACAGTTAGAACACTCATAGGACACACATTTAACCCCTTCCCCGCCCCCTAGTGGTTAACCCCTTCACTGCCAGTCACATTTATACAGTAATCAATGCATATTTATAGCATTGTTCACTGTATAAATGTAAATGGTCCCAAAAATGTCAGAAAAGTGTCCGAAATGTCCGCCATAACGTCGCAGTCCCAATAAAAAAATCGCAGATCGCCGCCATTAATAGTAAAAAAAAAAAAAAATGCCATAAACTATTCCCTATTTTGTAAACGCTATAAATTTTGCGCAAACCAATCGATAAACGCTTATTGCATTTTTTTTTTTACCAAAAATATGTAGAAGAATACGTATCGGCCTAAACTGAGGGAAAAAATATTTTTTATATATATTTTTTGGGTTATTTATTATAGCAAAAAGGAAAAAATATTGCATTTTTTTAAAAATTGACGCTCTATTTTTGTTTATAGCGCAAAAAATAAAAACCGCAGAGGTGATCAAATACCACCAAAAGAAAGCTCTATTTGTGGGAAAAAAAGGACACTAATTTTGTTTGGGAGCCACATCGCACGACCGCGCAATTGTCAGTTAAAGCGACGCAGTGCCGGAAGCTTATATTTTGTCTGGGCAGGAAGGGGGTGTAGGTGCACAGTAGGCAAGTGGTTAAAGGGGTTGTAAAGGTATTTTTTTTTTTTTTTTAGTGCAGTCCTCCTTCACTTACCTCTTCCTTCAATTTTGCTTTTAAATGCCCTTATTTCTTCTGATAATTCCTCACTTCCTGTTCTTCTGTTTGTAACTAAACAAAGTAATGCAACACTTTCTCCTTGGTGTGGAGAGAGCCTCTTGAGGGGGGGGGGCAAGCAGGAGTGTCAGGACACTCTACTTTGCAGATAGAAAAAGGAGCTGTGTGTTAGTGGTCGTCCTGACTCTCCTGCTCCCCCCTCAACAGGCTTTCTCCACACCAGAGAGAAAGCCTTGCATTACTGTGTGTAGTTACAGACAGAAGAACAGTAAGTAAGGATTTCTCAGAAGAAATAAGGACATTTAAAAGCAAAATCGACAGACGAGGTAAGTGAAGGAGGACTGCACTAAGGTAAAGGAAGCTATTTAGGGGGGGAAAAATTACCTTTACAACCCCTTTAAACCTGCACATGGGTCCTCTACAAGCACACTGCTTTGAGGATTATGAAGGAGTGGAATGGTCCTGCAAATGATAGAAGGGATAATTGTTTTTTTTTTTTTTTATAATTGCAGGCTCATAAAGAGATGGTTAAAATAAAATAAAACAAGCATCCGTTTTGGTTTGTAGATACTCCCTGTACTGTTCACTTGAGTTAGTAATGAAACATGCATGGTACTCAGCACAGATTAGTGCCATTATTCACTTGAATCAAATATAATGCAGCTCTATGATTAGTAATAGAACTCTGAGAGACTCACCCACACATACCGCAGAAAGTAGGAACACCGCAGACTGAGGAGGAGTACATGTTGGGAAGAATGGTTGTGTGAGGTACTGGGAAAATGTCACAGCCAAAATAGCTTCACCGGCAGGAGAGATTATTAGCATGGAGCTCCATAGATATAAAAAGGCCACAAATCCTCCAAATGATTCCTTTAAATATATGTAACTTCCGCCTGACTTAGTAATTGTTGTTCCCAGTTCAGCATAGCAGAGAGATCCGATTACTGAAAATATTCCTCCCAGCACCCAGATAATGAGAGACAATCCATAAGAACCGCTGTACATAAGGACTCCCTTTGTTGAAACAAATATTCCTGCTCCAATGGTGTTCCCAATAACCATGCTCACTGCATGGAGAAGTGACATCTCCCTTTTCAGCTGCACTACATCTGTGGAAATATCTTCTGAGCTGCCCTTCATTTTTAAATTGTGTGTTTTTTGTCACAATAGACAACTATATCACAGCCAGACTGTTGTATGTTCTTCTGATGCAGTGAAAGCCTAAAATAACAATGAAATGAGTAAATACATATTTATTAATGGTTTTACTTTCAAAAACATCAGTATCTTACAGGCACGGCCAAATTTCTATGTTTTTTATTCCCTAGGCCAGCTACTTGATGACGTCCCACCCACAAGAAAAAATTATTTATTTTTATTGCCGCCAACTGCCTTCCATGTATACAGTACCTTGTTTCCCTGAAAATAAGACCGGGTCTTATATTAATTTTGGCTACAAAAAACACACTAGGGCTTATTTTCAGGGGATGTTTTATTTATTTATGGTATGTACAAAAAAGTCCCCCCCCCCTGTCAGCTTAGGAGTCAGCATTGCGAAATTCTGTAATCCCAAAAACAAATCTTAATTAACAACTTGCCGACCGCCCGCCGTCATATTACTGCGGGACGGTGGCACTGCTACGCGGGAGCACGTAGCTCTACGTCCTCCCTTTAGCAGCTTGTAGGGCGCGCGCGCATCCCCCGAGTCCCACGCGCGTGCCCGGCGGGTACGATCGCCGCCGGGCACCCGCGATTGCTCGTTACAGAGCGGGGAACGGGAGGTATGTGTGTAAACACATACGTCTCGTTCCTGTCAGCGGGGGAAACGCTGATCTTCTGTTCATACAATGTATGAACAGAAGATCAGTGATTTCCCCTAGTGAGGCCACCCCCCCATACAGTTAGAACACACCAGGAACACACTTAACCCTTTCCCTGTCCCCTAGTGTTAACCCCTTCACTGCCAATGGCATTTTTATAGTAATACAATGCATTTTTATAGCATTGATCGCTATAAAAATGCCAATGGTCCCAAAAATGTGTCAATGGTCCCAAAAATGTGTCCGCCATAATATCGCAGTACCGAAAAAAAATGCTGATCTCCGCCATTACTAGTAAAAAAAAATAATAATAAAAATGCCATAAAACTACCCTCTTTTTTGTAAACGCTATAAATTTTGCGCAAACCAATTAATAAACGCTAATTGCTATTTTTTTTTACGAAAAATATGTAGAAGAATACGTATCGGCCTAAACTGGAAAAAACAGGAAAAAAAATGTTTTTTATATCTTTTTTGGGGATATTTATTATAGCAAAATGTAAAAAATATTGCATTTTTTTCAAAAAAGTCGCTCTATTTTTATTTATAGCGCAAAAAATAAAAACCGCAGAGATGATCAAATACCACCAAAAGAAAGCTCTATTTGTGGGAAAAAAAAGACGCCAATTTTGTTTGGGAGCTACGTAGCACGACCACGCAATTGTCAGTTAAAGCGACGCAGTGCCGAATCACAAAAAGTGCTCTGGTCATTGGGCAGCAATATGGTCCGCGGCTAAAGTGGTTAAAGACCTTGTAAAATCACGTAATCAATTCTGAAAAAAAGATTATATAATGTGCAGTGGGTCTCCTTGTGTAACTTTGTGGAAAATACCTTATTTACAGCGCCGCTGGGCGCTTACGTGACCCGCTGGCGCACTTCTTCCCTGCTCCAAATACTGCACTGAGAGGGGGGGCTGAGAACAGCCTTTTTATTTTAAAACTCCAAATTAAATATTTAACCAAATTTAAATAATTCCAAATAAATCCAACACTTTTATTCATTAACAATTTTACCAAACAACTTTAATTACACCAGTCTAATTGGTCTTTGACAGCAACCTCACATTAACCTTTTCTTCCACCAACCACACTGTGGTACCATTACCATTACCATACCAGCCGACTTCACCCCCTTTTAACCCCACAGTGCACCATAACCGTATTACCGCGGACACCGTTCCAAGGTAATAACCCCATAAGGGGCCCATCCCACCGATGAGCCCCCCATCATTTCCATTCCATCTGTTAACTGTCACCATCAAAGACCAAGGACACCGCCACAGCTGTCATGACAACCTGTCCACCACCTGAAAGAAAAGAAAACAGACGCACAACACCAAGCGTAACGAAAAACTTCCCGCACTGTGCCACGTGCGCCTCCGCCCCCTTATACAGGGCTCCTCCCCTCCATCTCAAATCAACCTACGACCACTCCCCTGAAAACGCCTCCCTCATCATTAACCCCTCATTGACCATCCTCCACCCAGTCATGCCCGGCCCTGCGCTATGCCTCTCTTCTTTCCTGTCGCTCCAGGCCTCCCTGACCTACCAGCATGTCTTTGGAGTGTGGGAAGAAACTAATGCAAGAACATGAAAAACATGCAAACTCCATGCAGGTTGTGTCATTGAGATTCAGGGTACGTTCACACTGAACACAAGTTTGAAATCGGGAGAGTTCAACTGAACTTGCACAATTTCAAACCCGCATTTCACTGCGAGTTCGGGGGTGATTTGAAAGAAATCTGTGCGGGTTCATGTACAGATGTGTATTGAAATTAGCCCAGAAGTCACCAAAAGTAGTGCAGGAGCTATTTTTGTAAATCGGCGCGGTGCTGCAAAGTCAGCGTCGCACCGATTGTGACAACGCCGTTGCCGGCAATAGGCTGCGATTTGACATGTCAAATGTGCGGATGTGAACAGGGGCCAACCTACCAGACTGAAATTTACTGACAAACCACCCAAAATTTACTCGCCCAGCCACGTTTTTACTGGCATTTCCAAAAGTTAAAAAATTACCGTTTTAAGTGCAAATTTCAGTATTTAGGCTACAAACAAGTACAATATGCAATTAGCTATATGATTTAAGATACATAATAATGCAAAACACATATTATTTCTGATATAGTAAGTAAGTAGCTCAGGGACAGGACTCAGGAGGGTAAGAAATTAGATTGGGTCAGGGGCACACACAACATGAAACTGACTCTCACAGTGACAATGTCAGCAGTGTGCAGCAGCACAGATCACCGACAGGACATGAGTCACAGCGACAGTCACTCTCCACTCCAGGTGATCCCTCCAGTCCACTCCAGTCTAAACAGCACTGACAGTCCCGCTCCCGGCCTGCCTTGCTCCCGACATGCACATGAGGCTCTGGCATTGCCTCTGCCAGAGCCGCCCAAACACACTGTAGCAGGCATTCGGATGGTCTCGGCCGGCTCCGCACCTAGCCACGCGCCACAGCCATATTTTTTACTGGTAACCTTTTCCTTTTACTGACAGTTACTGGCAGGAGAAAGTTGCCTGTTTTTTACTGGCTGCCAGTAAAAATACTGACTGTTGGCAACACTGCCTGCAAGGCAGATGTGTTAACCACTAAGCCACTGTGCTACCATACCCATATGCTATCCACTCCCTCCACGCTTATTAATTTATATTAAATATTAATTAGTGACCAATATTGAAAAAAAGGAATTTACCAACTATTGGAAAAAGTAGACACAAAAGAATTAACTGAAACAATCAGAAAAATTTCTGTACAGCCACACCCAGTACAGTACTGACAAAAAGTGAACTGTCTCCGCAGAAACGCAGTTGATACATAACTGACACATCTAGAAATATACTGTACAAAGACATAATCAGTACTGTACTGACACAACTAAAAGAGGGGAAAAAGCTTCCCATTTGTTTTTGCTCTCTGTGTAGCGCCCTGCTCCTGTTGGGTAGGCGCTATTTGTAAATTTAAGTTATCTGAGCTGTAGTTTAGCTCGGAATGATTATGTCAAATTATTGGTTTCTGTTCCAGTTCAGCTGCCTTGCACATTTTCCACTTGACTGTAGGTGACACTGTCACAACGGGTCAAGGTTGGAAACGCAGCGTGCTGGGTGTATTGAGTATTCTTTGCCCAGAAGCAGCCCAGTGGGTGTAGTCTCTGCCGCTGTGCATTCTTGGAGAGGGTACTTAAAGCGGATGGTTCACCTCAAAAAAATATTAAAAGCCAGCAGCAACAAATACTGCAGCTGCTGACTTTTAATATTAGGGCGCTTACCTGTCCTGGAGTCCAGCGGCGTCCGTAGCAGAGGACGAGCGATCGCTCGTCACCCTGCTGCTCTCCCCTCCATCCACGGTGAGGGAACCAGGAAGTGAAGCGCTGCGGCTTCACTGCCCGGTTCCCTACGGCGCATGCGCGAGTCGCGCTGCGCCCGGCGATTGGCTCCCGCTGTGTGCTGGGAGCCGAGAGTTCCCAGCACACAACGGGAAAAGCCCGTCTTTTGCCCGAGACTGCGGGCCGGAAGTGGGTGCAGATACCTGTCTTTAGACTTCACTTTAGGGTGGAGATCCGCTTTAAGGGAAAGACACTGTTCTGGCTTGTTCATCTTATCCTGACCTGATGGCCCTCCTGGCCTCAGGGATGTGTTAGCAGTTTTTCTGGTCTCGGGGCCTGCTGGCCCGAGGCTCTGCTGCTGAGAGTAGGCCCAGGAGTTTCTGGGGCCTATTGGTCCAGGGGTGGTCATGTGCTGTCTTTCCTGCGGGAAGAAGCCAAACAATTGGGGACTAAATTAGAGGATGCATCCTGGCCAATTTACCACACAGTGCTGCCGGCTGGCCGAAAGATCCTGGTACTGTGTAGCGGTGTATTTGGAACTTTAACAAAGTGTGTGTGTGGTTACACGGTCCTGTGGCAGAGAACTGTGCAATGACTCGACTACACTCATCAAGTCTGTGGATCTAGAATCACTTAGGCATAGATACCGGTGAAGATTCCGACAAGTGTAATACAATTACACTTGCGGATCGTAGATGTAATGACAACTCCGGCCACTAGGTGGCCTTTACGTTGTTTTCTCATTTGCCTATGCAAATGAGGCTACTACTCAGATTCCCGAACGCTTTTACGCAGCCCCGTCGTCGATTACGTCGTTTTCGTACGCGTAAGGTTACCCCTGCTAATATGTGGAGTAACCTTACGCAGTACCGTCGGATGCCGTCGGATGCTGTCGGATGCCATGTTAAGTATGGCGTTGGGTCAGCGTCGTCTTTTTCCGTCGGTTACGTCGTTTTACTAAGTCGTTCGCGAATAGGGCATTGCGTAAATGCCAATCACGTCGTATTGACGTCGGTTTCAAGGACGCTTTCCGACGTAAGCTGGAGCATGCACACTGGGCTTTTTCCCCGGCCGGCGCATGCGCAGCTCGATCGACGCGGGGGCGTGCTTAATTTAAATACAAGCCGCCCCCTTTGAATTACGCGGCCTTACGCTGGGCCATTTACACTACGCCTCCGCAAACTACGGAGCAAGTGCTTGGAGAATACGGCACTTGCTCTGTTAAGTTGCGGCGGCGTAGTGTAAATGGCTTACGCTACGCCAGCGCTAATCTATGATAATCTGGCCCACAGTCGGCACTGATTGGCACAACCAAAAAAATTTCCACAGAGGCAATCAGTACTCTACTAATGAAACCAGAATCATGGTGTTCAAGGGACCTTCGTTAAATCCCAAATTTAAGTCTCTCTTGAAGTTGCTAAAAGACAGCATGCAGCAAATTATAAGGGTTGTAAGTCTGTTTTTCAACTTTAACCTGAAGTTGACAATCGCTGTTCTCTTTGTGAGAGTGGTCAGTTCCTTGCAACAGTTCAAAACGCCCCCAATTAAAATATGACCCACCCCGCAGCGACCACTTTTATCTGAAAGAAGACCACCCGCTGAAGAAGAGGATACTGGGGTTATGGCAGCTAGCTACCATAACAACAATATTCCCCTTCAAAGTGCCGACGTATAACGACGGCGGGCGGTCCATAAGTAATTAACAGCATATTTTGGACAAATGGCTATTTCCTAAGTTACCTCTATAGAACCTTAAAGGGGTTGTAAAGGAAAAAAAAATTCAACTTAATGCATTCTATGCATTAAGGTGAAAAAACTTCTGGCCCCCCGTTATACTTACCTAACCCCTCGAAAGTCCTGTGCTCGGCCCCGACATCCTCTTCACCGCTCAGCCTGGCCGTTGATTGGCTAGAGCGGATGGATTGAAAGCAGTGTAGCCATTGGCTGGCGCTGCTGTCAATCACATCCAATGACGCGGCGCTCTGATGGGCGTGCCGAGTGATACAATGAGCGGCTTTGGCCGCTCGCTGTATCACGGGAGCATGCCTGCAAGGAATCCACACAATGCGAGGGAGCTCGCATGAACGAGTGGAATTTTTGCGGGGAGGACCAGAGACAGCTACCGAGGGACCCCAGAAGACGTGGATCGGGGCCACTCTGTGCAAAACGAGCTGCACAGTGGAGGTAAGTATAACATGTTTGCTTGTCTTGCAAAACCCCTTCAAATCAAGTTACTCTCAAACCAAGGTTCTACTGTATATATACTTACTGTTTTTGAAGAAGGCTATCCTCTAGTGATGACCAGCTGACCTTCCTGTCTGCCAAATTCACTGTGATTATTTAAAGTAAAGCAGTTCTGTGAACTGAAAGAATTGAATCAAAGCCCACTTTATGAATAGTGTGACCGGTCTCCACAAGCTCACCTCAACCCTTTGAAGTTAACCTTTGTCCTGTCCATGTGCTATTTGTTGCAAAATATATAACTAATATAATGGTAGTACACGTCCCCCATGTATGCTCTAAAATTTAGGTAGAGGGTTGTACTAGAGATAGTCTGGGCTAAAAAATGACTTTACACTAGAAATCGTTATCTACTAGGTTAAAGTTCGTACTTTCAGATTAACTTTGACTTATTTAGAACATTTCCAAAATCTGTAATTTTCCCCAGCATAAGGCTCAGGCCGTGTACACACAGCAGAGAACCTCGACGGGCAGAACACATCGTTCCGCCCGTCGAGGTTCCCTGCCGGCCGTCGAAATCGGCGACCCGCCCGTCGGGAATGGCAACCAGCCATTCTTCCGGGCGGGCCGTCGAGCAAATAGAGAGCGTGCTCTCTATTTCTGCTCGACGGGCTTCCCGACGGGAAGCTCGCCGAGAGCGTACACACGGCCGAGGTCCTCGCTGGAATGCAGCTTCCAGCGAGGTTCTCGCTGGTTTCCAGCGAGAACCTCGTCGTGTGTACGCCGCCTCAGGGTGTCAGTCTGGTGTGTAAGATAGCTATTAAGCCTCATTCAGCCACATGTAAAGAGTACTAAACAGCCATGAACCTGTTTTAGTGTCAATCTGTCTCCCTTTACAAAGTGAAAGTACTGCCAGTTTGACTTTTTAACCCCATCCTGAAACATTCCTCTGAACTAGATCCAACATTTATCAACAACTTTTAAAGCCCAATGCATGCATCCAGACTAGATGTCATCAAACCCAGTAGTCTCATTACTGTCCTAAATGATTGGCAAGGACTGCGTCGGTGCTACCACTAGACGTTCTAGGCAGCCATCTAGGGCGCACTGCCACCTAGGGCACAGCCACTACCACATGTTTCTTTACCCTGTGCTGCAGGGCAGTGCTGTATTTTGGCCGAGGCCGACAAGGCCCAGGCCTAGGGTGGCACTTTGCGGGGGAGGGCGCCAAAAAAAGACTTGTGAGTTTAGAAATACCAATTTTAATTTTAGAATAAGCGTCTGCAACACACACTGCCACCACAGACAGGTCAGCTCAGAGGCCTAACAGAGGCAGGTTCATTTATAGCTTGCATTAAGAGCTTTAAAGACAATGTTAACACTTTTCATCAATAGGGTTTATTATGAAAAGGGCAAAGTTGGTGCAAATAAAACATTTACAGAAAAAAAGATGTTGCAAAAGAGATAACAACAATATACAACCACAAAGAAGTAAGGTAGAATTGGGGAAGAAGAATACTTGCAATTAAAGGGTCACTAAAGGAAAAAAAAATGTTTTGCTGAAATGACTGTTTACAGGGTATAGAGACATACAAATTAACTGATTCCTTTCCAAAACGATTAAAAATAGATAAAAATCAATCATGTAATGTGCCTGCAGGTTAGTTTCACTTTTGAACTGGCTTAATGTTTCTGCAAAGTAGAAATAGAAACACAGAACAAAAACAAACAAATCCAGGGCAGTGTTTTGTTTTTAAAATGAATCTGATTGGTTCTGGGAAGTTTTAGACACACAGTAATGACAGCTTAGACCACCGTGAGAAAGCTCCCAGCACTGTGGTTATAAGGAAACAGACAAGCAGGAAGTGTGGAGATCAGAGCAGGATTACAGCAACTTCAAAGCAAAAACGAACAATAAGGACATGAAACTAGTACTGCAGTAAGGTAAAGGAAGCTATTTAGCTAAAAAAAAAAAATTCCTTTAGTGATCCTTTAATGTCTGAGGGTTGATCAGAGTTCGATCAATGAGCTAGGTAATCGGTTCTCAAACTTGGCAGATGTTCCTGCTTGGATGTTAAAAGGAGAACTGCCCATTGTCTTGGCATCCCCTCTTTCCTGGGGTGTTGACAGCAACCAGTGACCAATCGTCTGGTCATCTTGTTTAGGGGTTGGTTGCTGGGAGGTGTCTACATTCATGTCCCAGGTACACTTTGTGATACATATTCATATCTCTGCATCTCTAATGTTTACAGACTGTGAATATCCATATTATTGATCAGCGTAACATTTGCTTCAAAATAAGTACACACATGTCAGGTCTCCAATGTCTAGTTACCTAAGAGGAATAAAGGGGTTTCCCATATTATCTGACATAGGAGTGTCTGGATTTGAGGAAACCAAATAAGTCCACATTATGGCTGTGCTATGATTACTTTAGAAGTTATGAAACATGCTGAAATGTCATACTTTTTCCACTGTTTAGGCTTAAAGGGTTTGTAAAGGATAATTATTTATTCCCTAAATAGCTTCAAGTGACAATCTGCAACGTGTGGCAGGTAAAGTGGTAAGTGGCAATCTGCAATGTGTGGCAGGTGACCTCATGGCAAGTGACAATCCGCAATGTGTGGCAGGTGAAGTGGCAAGTGACAATCTGCAACGTGTGGCAGGTGAAATGGCAAGTGAAAACCTGCAACGTGTGGCAGGTGACGTCATGGCAAGTGACAATCCACAACGTGTGGCAGGTGATGTCGTGACAAAAGACAATCCACAACGTGTGACAGGTGACATCGTGGCAAGTAATAATCTGTAATTTGATGTAGGTGACATTGTGGCAAGTGACAATCCGCAATGTGTGGCAGGTGACGTTGTGGCAAGTGACAATCTGCAAGATGTGGCAAGTGACAATCCGCATCTGAAGACAGGTGACGTTGACCAGTGACACGTTTAGGATTTGTGCTAGGAGGAGGAATTTGGGCTTAGAGGAAGAACTGGATGGAGAGGATTTGTGCTGGGGGAGGGGGCATTTGTAGTGGAAGGGCTTGTGTCAAGGAGGGGGGGGGATTTTGGGGGGAAGGATTTATCCTAAGGTTGATTTTGGGTGGGAAAATATTTGTGCTGGGGGGGGGGGGACTGGGAGGAGGTTGTACTAGGAGGTAGAATGTGGGGGAGCTACTGCTGCTGATTAGCATTTTCTGACAGGGTCTAGTTCTGCTTTTAGAATCCAATAGGGAGATTATTATTTTTTCTTTCAGCCCACTGGCTGAATGAAAAGTAACTGTGTATGGCCAGCTTAACAGACTCTGAAAGGTGTGGGAGTCCTCTGCTCACCCACAGCCATTTCAAATGTTCACCTCACTGTCACCCACTCCCCGACCCTCCACCTCTGCTCCCATCCTGATCACCCCTGTCAAGCCCAGCTCTGAGCCACTGAAACCAAACACATGATTCAAAACCCAGACTTTCTGGGGGATTCCCAGACAGGTGGCAACCCTAGCTCTGCCACAGGGCTGTCTTTTCCATTGGGCACACTGGGAAGTTGCCCGGGGGCCCCACTTGCCTGGGGGGCCCCCATCGGCTGCCCAGCGACCCCAGTAAAAAATGGTGGAGAATGGCGGGTCAGAACTGTAGAACTGTATCGTGTCTACAGTCTCTGAGGAAGAGTCTGGAGAGGAGTTAAGAGTGGGAGCGCCGCTGGGATGGGGGTCACAGGAGAAGTCAGACATGAAGAGACTATAGGATAAAACCAGAGCAGCCAAGCTGGAGCCATCTGACTGAGCCTTGCATGGTGCACCTGAGAGGTCAGTGATAGCACCACCAGGCCAGTCTAAGGGCGGGTGGTTGCTAAAGAAAGGGGGGAGTGAATACAAAAATATTAGTGCCCCCCTTACCTTAGTGTATTTACTCTACGGAAGGTGGTTCCCCTTTACATCAGAGTCTGCAGGATTCCCCCTTACAGTGCTAGGGGGAACTCAGTCTGAGTACCGTGATGTAAGTGGGAACTCTGATGTAAAGAGAAAGCAGTGGATTCTGATATAAGGTGGTCTCTGGTCACCAGAGCCCCCCTCCACATCAGAGTTCCCCCTTACATCATGATCTGCAGTGTTCCCCTTTACATAAGAGTTCCATTTCACTGTAAGGGGGAATCCTGCAGACTCTGATGCAAGAGGAAACTCTGATCAGGCTGGGTTACAGTAACCTAACCTTCATGCCAATGAAGAAATTTGTAAAACTGTAATTTTAGGTACTTTTTTGCAGTGCCAATAAAAAATTGTGGTTCTGCCAGTAAATTTCATGATTTTTGGCAGTAAATTCTTGTGCGTGGTTGTGTAGACAGGGCCCCAGTGCACTGTATTGCCCGGGGGCCTATAATGCTCTTAAGATGGCACTGCTCTGCCAGGGGCAGGCTAATAGACATATCATCGTTCCCCATTCAACCAGGTAGAGTGAAGAATCTATTGTGTATGCCAATTTGAAGCAGAACTGAACACAGGAAAAAAAATGAAAGTTGGTCGTTTTTGACATACACTCACCAGCCCCAGGTTGGTGCCAGACGGGCTGGTCTTTAGTATTTCAAAACCTGCAGATCTCCTGGGATTTTCACGCACAACCATCTCTAGGGTTTACAGAGAATGGTCTGAAAAAATTTAAATATCCAGTGAGTGGCAGTTGTGTGGAGGAAAATACCTTGTTGATGTCAGAGGTCAGAATGGGCAGACTGGTTTGAGAGGAAAGAAAGGCAACAGTAACTCAAATAACCACTTGTTACAATTAAGGTATGCAGAATACGGGTAATCAGGACAGGAAAATGAAGCTGCTGACACATAATATGCTGCGGAGCCATGTTACCAGGAAGACCCGGGGCTTCCCACTCATCATCCGAGCAGATGAAGCCAAGGTCAATTCTGTGGATTTCATTCAAGGGTTTGTATCGCGCATGATTCCTAAACTAGAGTGGAAGGCATTGGTGGAAACTGCAGAAAGTCTTGAACTTGGGTCTGACCTACCTCGAGAGCTTCTGTCTGGATATAAAAACCGATGAGGAGTTCCTGAAAAAAGTTCATCATGTGTTACTGAAGGTTGAAATCATTGAAAGTGCACTAAAGTGCCCAGAATCTGGAACAGAATTTCCCATTACAAGAGGAATTCTCAACATGCTCATTAATGAAGAGAAGTCCTAACAAGCTCTTCTACATCCTGCAATGTAAATATTTATTCCACCAAGTTTTATTGTCATTAAATGTTCTGTTTTCATGAAAAAAATTAAATAAAGGTGTGCAGAATACCATCTCTGAAGGCACAACACATCGAACCTTAACCCCTTCCATACCAGCCACCGTCATATGACATCCACAAAGTGTCTCTCCCATCCAGAGTGGACGTCATATGACATCCTGGACTTTGAAGGGGGATATCTGAATGATGCCTGCAACGAGAGGCATCATCCAGATATCTATCTCTTGTGCCGGCGATTCTGCACAGCGTAAGAATGATCATAGCGGCGGTTCCGCCGCTAGATCTTTCTTACGGGTGGCGGGAGGGGACATCCCCCCCTGCCGCCGCCATCCGGTGCTTCTCCGGGCTCTCCCGTGCCATCAGGGGCCCGAAGAAAGAATCGTCCGGTGCTGGCAGGAAGTATAGAGATGACTGGTGACCATCTCTATGGCCGTCGGAGGACCCGGGCGCGATGTGATGACGTCCCAGGTCCCGTAAGTAAACAAAGCCGCGATTGCGGCTGTAAGCCACAGTATTCATGAGATCAGTGAATTTTTTTCACCGATCTCATGGTTTCCAGCCTGGAGGAGAGATGTGGGGGTCTTATTGACTCTCCATAAAGAGGACCTGTCACACATTCCTATTACAAGGGATGTTTACATTCCTTGTAATAGGAATAAAAGTAATAAAAAAACAAAAAAATAAAGTGTAAAAAATAAATAAATATGTAAAATAAATAAATAATAATAAAAAATGAAAACGCCCCTGTCCCCGGTAGCTCGCGCGCAGAAGCGAACGCACACGCAAGTCCCGCCGACATATGTAAACGCCGTTTAAACCACACATGTGAGGTATCGCCGCGTGCGTTAGAGTGGCAGCAACAATTCTAGCCCTAAGTCTCCTCTGTAAATCTAAACTGGTAACCTGTAAAGAAATTCAAAGCCTTGCCTATGGAGATTTTTAAGTACCAAAGTTTGGCGCCATTCCATGAGTGTGCGCAATTTTAAAGCGTGACATGTTAGGTATCTATTTACTCGGTATAACCTAATCTTTCATATTTTACCAAAAAATTGGGCTAACAATTTTTTTCCCCAAAAAAGACGTTTGAAAAATTATTGCACAAATACCGTACAAGATAAAACGTTGCAATGACTGTTGTTTTATTCCCTAGGGTGTCTGCTAAAAAAACATATATAATGTTTGGGGGTACTGCGTAATTTTCTAGCAAAAAAAAAATATGATTTTTACATGTAGGAGAGAAGTGCCAGAATAGGCCCGGTATGGAGGTGTGTATAAAAGCCCTGTATTGAAGTGGTTAAAGCAGATGGACTACAACCACAGAATACCACATGCATGTCACCGAAGAACAGGAAACTGAGGCTACAATTTGCACAGGCTCACCAAAATTGGACAATAGAAGATTGGAAAGAACTTTACCTGGTTTGATGAGTCTCGATGAGTTTCAGCTTCAACATTTAGATGGTAGTGTCATTAACAACATGAAAGTATGGATCCATCCTGCCTTGTATCAACAGATCAGGCTGGTGGTGGTGGTATAATGGTGTGTGGGATGTTTTCTTAGTACCAATTGAGTATTGTTTAAACGCCACGGCCTACCTGAGTATTGTTGCTGACCATGTCCATCCCTTTATGACTAGAGTCAGGGCCGATCCTCCCTATAGGCTCACTATGCAAGCCGCTTAGGGCCCCCGCAAAGCTGCGGAGGGCCCCCCAAATTACTAGAGGCCTCACCTGGTGAGAAGTCATTTTCGACTCCTCACCCCACTTCTCAACTGGCTGACTGCATGGGAGAGAAGAGGTAAGAAGTCAGCACCCCCGCCTCTCACTTTAATGTAAGATGTAATTTGCGAACACCCCCCCCCCCCCCCCTCCGCTTCTTCTTCTTTTTGCTTAAGGCCCCTGGGAGGCCAGGATTGGCACTGACTACAGTGAATAGCAGAATGCACCGTTTTACAAAGCTCAAATCATTATCGAACATGACACTGAGGTCACTGTACTGTTATCTTGTCAATATGGACCAAAATCTCTGAGGAATGTTCCCAACACCATGCTGACTCTATGGGGGGGGTCCAACCTGGTACTAGCAAGGTGTACCTGACAGTGGCGGCCCGCCCATATGGGCGCACGGGCGCCGCCCCCCCCCCCTCCCGCAGTCACAAGAAAAAAATAAAAAATAAAAAAAAAACAAAAAAAAAACGGGCCCTTTAAGAACTTTTATTCGGCTAAAATGTCATTTTGACATTTTAGCCGAAGTTCTGGCGGCCATCTATAGAGGGCGCTGCAGCGCCACCCCCTCTCGCAAGTAACACACGTTCAATGCTATGCATTGGACGTGTGTTACTGTTGCCAGCTCTATTCGTATAACCGGACATGGGATGCCGGTTACCCGAATAGCGGCAGCTGGTTGGCTGAGAGGAACTGCCTATCAAAGCCAGCGGCTCTGATAGGCTTTTCCAGTGCCGCCCTCCGGCTCTCGGAAGTCTATGCTCGGAGCGCAGGCAACCTGCGGTCCTTGCATTAGACTGACAGCCGTTTCAGCCAATCAGGTTCCCGGATTCTGGTATTCAGGAACCTGATTGGCTAAGGCTTCTCCACGGCGGCAGAAGACATCGAGGGAGGACATGGAAGCGTCAGGTAAGTGATTTTTTTTTACAGGGAAAGGGGCATCATGGGGCACAGTGGCAGCATGGGGCACAGTGGCAGCATGGGGCACAGTGGCATCATGGGGCACAGAGGCGACAATGAGCACAGTGGCATGGGGCACAGTGGTGACAATTGATGGCACAGTGACTCAATATGATGGCATGGCACAGTGGTGACAATTGATGGCACAGTGACTGCATATGATGGCATGGCACAGTGGTGACAATTGATGGCACAGTGGTGGCGTTCATGGCATGGCACAGTGGTGACAATTGATGGCACAGTGACTGCATTTGATGGCATGGCACAGTGGTGACAATTGATGGCACAGTGGTGGCGTTTGATGGCATGGCACAGTGGTGACAATTGATGGCACAGTGGTGGCGTTTGGTGGCATGGCACTGTGGTGACAATTGATGGCACAGTGACTGCATTTGATGGCATGGCACAGTGGTGACAATTGATGGCACAGTGACTGCATTTGATGGCATGGCACAGTGGTGACAATTGATGGCACAGTGGTGGCGTTTGATGGCATGGCACAGTGGTGACAATTGATGGCACAGTGGTGGCGTTTGGTGGCATGGCACAGTGGTGACAATTGATGGCACAGTGACTGCATTTGATGGCATGGCACAGTGGTGACAATTTATGGCACAGTGACTGCATTTGATGGCATGGCACAGAGGTGACAATTGATGGCACAGTGACTGCGTTTGATGGCATGGCACAGTGGTGACAATTGATTGCACAGTGACTGCATTTGATGGCATGGCACAGTGGTGACAATTGATGGACACAGTAGCTGCTTTTGATGGCATGGCACATTGGTGACAATTGATGGCACAGTGGTGGCGTTTGATGGCATGGCACAATTGGTGACACAAGTGGTGACAATTGATGGCACAGTGACTGCATATGATGGCATAGCACAGTGGTGACAATTGATGGCACAGTGACTGCATATGATGGCATGGCACATTGGTGACAATTGATGGGCACAGTAGCTGCGTTTGATGGCATGGCACATTGGTGACAATTGATGGCACAGTGACTGAATATGATGGCATGGCAGAGTGGTGACAATTGATGGCACAGTGGTGGCGTTTGATGGCATGGCACAGTGGTGACAATTGATGGCACAGTGACTGCATTTGATGGCATGGCACAGTGGTGACAATTGATGGCACAGTGACTGTATTTGATAGCATGGCACAGTGGTGACAATTGATGGCACAGTGACTGCATATGATGGCATGGCACAGTGGTGACAATTGATGGCACAGTGACTGCATATGATGGCATGGCACATTGGTGACAATTGATGGGCACAGTAGCTGCGTTTGATGGCATGGCACATTGGTGACAATTGATGGGCACAGTAGCTGCGTTTGATGGCATGGCACATTGGTGACAATTGATGGCACAGTGGTGGTGGTGTTTGATGGCATGGCACAGTGGTGACAATTGATGGCACAGTGGTGGCGTTTGATGGCATGGCACAGTGGTGACAATTGATGGCACAGTGACTGCATATGATGGCATGGCACAGTGGTGACAATTGATGGCACAGTTGCTGTGTTGCATGGCACAGTGGTGACAATTGATGGCACAGTGGCTGCATTTGATGGCATGGCACAGTGGTGACAATTGATGGCACAGTTTCTGTGTTTTTTTTTTTTGTACAATAGTTTTTTATTGAAAGTTTTCAAAAGTACAAAAGTAGGAAAACAGAAAAACATTCACATGCATTCCCAAGGATCAGCAGGGGAAATCACATACATTGACAACTCCAGAAGCAAACAGGGTAGATCAGCAAGAAACATATGAGTACGAGCAAGGCAATCATATTGAAGACAACAATTCAAAGTAGGGGAGGGAGATATCGTCTTTGTCACTTGTCATACTCTGGGGAGTGCATGGAGGAGTAACATGGGGGGAAGTCGAGTAAAGTGAATAGGGTCAGGAAAGAGAGGGAGAGTAGGGGAAGGGCGAAAGAAAGAAAAAAGAAAAAAAAAGGGGGGGGGGAAGGAGAAAGGGAAATAGGAAGGAGGGGAGGGGGTGGGGGATGAGATGGATACCTGAGTGTTCATTATCATAAACGTTCACATAGACAGTTGTTCAGAACATATCAAAAAGAACATAACCTAGGTAGACATTCCAAAGTCACCATATCACCGCACCTTAAACCAGTCAGTCCAGGGCTTCCACTGAGTATCGAATTTTGCTCTCCTACCCTCTCTGCTCGCCAGCAGGGACTCAAAGACATAGTTATTCCTGGTAACTTCCAGGACCTCAGATACGTTTGGTACATTGTGTGATTTCCAATTTCTAGTCAGCAACCATCTGGCCGCCAGCAGGATGTGAGTGACTACAACTCGAAAATCTGTGGGGAATCCTTCGATTCCCAAGTTCAGTACTGCCAGTTCCGGGCAGGGGGGTGTGAGTATACCTGTTATGCGTGAGATGCATCTAAAGACCCCCCTCCAGTAACTCGTGAGGTTCCTACAGAGCCAAAAAACATGAAAAATATTGCCAACCTCTCCACAATTCCTCCAGCACAATGGGGAGGTCGAAGAGTAAAATTGGGCTAAACGATATGGTGTTAGGTACCACCGCAGAGCTATCTTTTGGGACAGCTCCCAATGGTTAATACATCTGGAGGCTTTGTATATGAGTTTAAATGAAACAGTTTCTGTGTTTGATGGCATGGCACAGTGGTGACAATTGATGGCACAGTGGCTGCATTTGGTGGCATGGCACAGTGGCTGCATTTGGTGGCACAGTGGCTGCATTTGGTGGCATGGCACAGTGGCTGCATGTGATGGGCACAGTGAGGCTGCAATATATATTTTTTCGTTTGCGCCCCCCCAAAAATTTTGAGCACCAGCCGCCACTGGCTACCTGATAAAGTGTCCGGTGAGTGTACATATGCATTCTGTGTCTCTTCTGCAAACAAAAAATAAAAACAATTTTTCCTTTTTACTAGTAAATGTTTTTTGAATAAATACTGTCTGCTTCAGAGGAAAAGGGGCAGTGCAAAACTGTAAGTTCTGGAACATAAAGTTTGCAATAACTTCGTATGTTGTGCAATTGGCATTACTACGCATTACAGCAAGTACTCCTTCCACATCCCCAGCACTCAGCTAGCCCTTCACAGAGGAATCTGTTAGGACTGCCATTGCAACAAGCAAATATTATAAAGACTTTGGGCATAATCTACTGAAAACTTCACCTTGCAAAAATACATTACCAAACAAAGGCACACCTAGGGGTGTAGGGCTTGAAGAACAGTCAGCCTCGGGTACAGCAAACTGGGGATGCCATAAAATCACAACCCAAATCGCCTGCATATACAAGCAGCACCTAGTGGCAGGAAGGGAGAAATGCACGTCTAGAGAGAAAAAAGTGGTGATGTCCATTCTATAATACTTGGAAGGGAAGCAGCAGCATGTCAGTGCTGTGCAGTAACAAAATAATTTATCTAGGAATGGGGTGACTGTAATCTGTCCAGGTTTCAGGCAGGCTGAAATCCGGTCACATGATTCTAAACCCAAGCTGTCCGGGTAAATCCAGGGCAGGTGGCAAGCATTATTACTCCATCATTTCTTGTAAAGTGGTAGGGGTGTTGTTATAGCTAAATGACATATGCTTGCATAGGTATGGTTACAATTTTTTTTATTGATGTAGCGCAGATACCCCTAGGAAATTCTGCTGAATGCCACAGATTATTTTATTCTCAGTTTAGTATTGAGGCAGCTCGGCATAAAGCAACAGTCTCTCATTCTGGTTCAGTAACATTCTAGGGTTGGGTTGCCACCTCATCCCTTTAAACCCAAATACATATTAATTACACAGGTTCTGAGGCTAATTTAATGCAGATAACACACTAAGCGAGTTTAATGACCAAACGTAAAATTGTAATAAAGGTAAATCAGCAATGGTTATACTCATAGGAACGTGGTATACAAGCATATCAATGCAACAGCAATAGCGAGCAGTAGCTCTTAGGTCTACAACTGGAACCAAAGGTGATTGGAGCACCAGACGGTATTGCAGGGTGGCTAACATGTTACGAGGGAGAACCCTCTTCTTTGGAGATGTACAGAACGGTTCGCCGGCGAACAGTTCCCGGCAAACATCACTTGTTCAGGGTTCGCCGCCGCGGGCGAACATATGCAATGTTCGATCCGCTCCCTATTCATCATCATTGAGCAAACTTTGACCCTGTACCTCACAGTCAGCAGACACATTCCAGCCAATCAGCAGCATACCCTCCCTCCCTGACCCTCCCACCTCCTGGGCAGCATTCATTTTAGATTCATTCTGAACCTGCAGTCTTAGTGAGAGGAGGGACAGTGTAGCTGCTGCTGATTTAATAGGGAAATCAATAGCTAGGCCAGTGTATTCAGTGTCCACTCCAGTCCTGAAAGACTCATCTGATCTCTACTGTAAGGACAGTGTCCTGACAGCACCCCAAAAAGCCTTTTTTAGGGTGTAACAGGATGACCCGTGACACCCAGAGACTTTTGAGGGATGGGGGATACTCTTGTGCCAGCGGCCCTAAGAACTCTTGGGTCTAAGTTCACCATGTGCCCCTTTTGGGCACAGGGTGGCTAATAAACCATAATGCATGTATTACATGAGATGGGACATTAATAATAATTCATGGTTGCAGGATATACTGGAATATTACAAGTGGTTTATGTTGACCTGACCAGGTCAACCAGACAGTGACTCATTCCTCTGTGTAATAGGCTGCTAAAATGCTAATTGAGGCTGGCTCCTGAAAGACATTTAATTGTGTGATAACAGCCTATTGATGCCCAGGTGTGACTACCTGTCTGTTGGAGACAGACGTCTGTCTAAATATGTGGATTGAAGGGAACTCATTGTGTGATGGTATTTTGTTTGAATTCTATTGATACAAGTATGTACATGAAGCCCCCCATGGTGTGAAGGGGGGTGGATATTTCATTGTCCCTTTGATTACTGTCACATGCTTGTAACTGCATAAAAAGCTGAGAAGAAACCATTAAAGCATTCAGCAAACCAGAAGATAGAGCTGTCAGTCTAATTTTCTGGGGAAATGATATGGATCTTGTCTGCTGGATTGGGGAGTGTCTTATGAGCTGTCGTGGGTGGATTGAAGGTCGTAAACGGTGGTGACCGTTACAGTGGTGTCAGAAGTGGGATGATTCCATCTTCAGAAGGATGGCTACAAGGGCACAGGACAATGGAGACACAGTATGAACGGCTGAAGCTCTCTACCCTCAAGGACTTACTGGAGAGCCGGGGCAGACCGGCCAGCAACCGTAAGAAAAGGGACATTATTGCAGAACTTGTCAAAATGGATAGAGCTGAAAGGCCCGGCGTAACAGACAGGACACCCGAGGAAGAATTTTTTGATCAGGCTGTTAAACGTGGACTGGCACAATATGGTCCTAATCCTCCCCTGGAGTTTATAGACCGGGGTATAGTGGCTGTGGATGCCACCTTGCTACAGCGAAGAAGTGCTGCAGCAGCTGAAGTCACAGCAGCACCAACTGAAGAGAGAGGAGAGGGGCAGATACCAGTCTCCATGGAAGAGGAATTCAGGAGGAGGTTACAAGAGATGCGGATACAGCACAGAGGACCAGTATCAGAGGAAGCCCTGCTGGGATGGTCGGATGTGATTCGTTGCCATCTCTGAAAGGAAGCACTAGCTCTGGAGCAGCAACACCAAGGAAAGGTCCTGCTCTCTATCTATGTAAGGTACTGGCCGCAGTATGACGTATTAATGCCGTTGTTGGGGGAACAACCAAAGCAGGAGTGGATAGCGGAGTTAAGCAGGCTGATCCGGGCAGAGATGCAGCTGGACGGGATCTACAGAGCCCTCCGGTGGTATGTAGCTCAAGAGTGCCCGTGGTCAGCGGATGACAGCCCCACAGAAGGCTATGACTATGATGGCCTGGGATTGTTGTATTGGAGGATATCCAGTGATCCAGACTTCGGGGATGATCAGGAGTGGCGCTTGGAGGACATAATGGAGCACAGAGAGGAAAAATTGAATAACTCGGAAGGGCACTGGTTACAGGAAGATTTGGAATTTCTGGCCATTCAGGAATGGGAGCTGGAAATCACCTACAGACAGCTGCTAGACTTGGCTCAGCAGCAGGGTGGGGCTCCCTTTGCCTGGGACTATGAGGACATTTCAGATGACAACTATGAAATCCTGGCTGATGAATCGGCAGTGGAAAATCTGAAGATTGCCATTCCTAAAGCCGAAGCGGATGATGTGTAGTTCCAGGGAGCCGGGGCAGTTGGCCCCTCTCCCCAGCAACACGCTGAGGTGGTAAAGCTTTTACTCCCAGCTGAATCATTATTAAGTCCCCCGGGCCTCTGCTCTCCAATAACGGAAGAGGGGGTTCCTGGGGTAGTGGATGGGACTTCAGTCTCCACTGACACAACCCCAGAAAATGGTGCGGCACTGGGACAGGAGGCTTTGCTTTCCAAGCACTGGGGGATTTTCACCTAGCACCAGTGGATGGGACTTCAGTCTCCACTGGTATGCCCCAGGAATGGGGGGCAGTTGGCCCAGATTCCCAACAGCATGATGGACTGAGCCCAGTCACCCTGTCTCCTCGGGTAAAAGGACTCCAGGGAGAAGGGCCTGTCCAGGCCTCTCGCCAGTGGCAGGCATGTTCTCTGAGAGAGGCATAGGTTGGCTGGGTGAGTAATGCTCTGTTTGGAGAAATGTATTTGGGGTACAGTATGGATACCAGCATTGGAGGACTGGATCTACTGACTGACTTCGGAGTCGACCCGTCTGGGGTCTCCTCCTGTGTCAGTCTCCCACCGAAAGGGGAGTGATGTAACAGGATGACCCGTGACACCCAGAGACTTTTGAGGGATGGGGGATACTCCTGTGCCAGCGGCCCTAAGAACTCTTGGGTCTAAGTTCAGGCTCACAGTGTATACTGTGCCCACTTGCCCAGTGCCACCATTTATATTTTTGTTGGCACATTAGATAACATTTAAAAAAATAAATACATTTTGACTGCAATAGAGAATAGTAGTCAGTTGTCTGCCAGCGTGTGTCAGGCTCACAGCGTATACTGTGCCCACTTGTCCAGTGCCACCACTTATATATCTGGTGGCACAGTAGATAACATTTAAAAATTAAAAAAAAAAAAAAATTGACTGCAATAGAATAGCAGTTAGTTGTCTGCAGGTGTGTGTGTCAGGCCTACAGCGTCTACTCTTCCAACTTCTGCCAGTGCACAGTGCCACTCATATCTGGTGTCAGAGTAGCTTGCACGCATAGTAACTAACCTGTAACCCTAACCCTGTTTGTAACCCTAACCCTAACCCTATCTGTAACCCTAACCCTAAAACTCCAACTAAGTCATACGCACCGAGGCCCATGGGTAAGACTGCGCTTATAAGCATTTTTTAATAATAATGATAATAATAATAATAATCCTGTACAGAAGTACAAAGGTTCAAGAGTTAAGTTGAGTGCACGTGTGGAGCCCACTTCACCACAAGTGAAATAAAAGTGTAAAACGCTGGACAGGTGGATGTGGACATTGGCTCAGCAAGTTCCTCCAAAATGCAAGTTATGGTAAAGGTGTGCATTGACACAGGGTGCCAAGAGTTAACTGGAGAACAGTTAAAGTAAAATGTACATGGTGTACATCCAGCTTCAGGAGTAGAGGTCCGCCTTAAAGGATCACTAAAGGACAATTTTTTTTTTAGCTAAATAGCTTCCTTTACCTTACTGCAGTACTGGTTTTATGTCCTTATTGTTCATTTTTGCTTTGAAGTTGCTGTAATCCTGCTCTGTTCTCCACACTTCCTGCTTGTCTGTTTCCTTATAACCACAGTGCTGGGAGCTTTCTCACGGTGGTCTAAGCTGTCATTACTGTGTGTCTAAAACTTTCCAGAACCAATCAGATTAATTTTAAAAACAAAACACTGCCCTGGATTTGTTTGTTTTTGTGTGTCTAATTCTACTTCACAGAAACATGAAACCAGTTCAAAAGTGAAACTAACCTGCAGGCACATTATATGATTGATTTTTATCTATTTTTAATCATTTTGAAAAGGAATCAGTTAACTTTTATGGGCCAGATTCACGAACAGTTAGGCTGGCGGATCGAGTGATCCGCCAGCCTAACTGTGACTTTGAGCCGGCGCTTCTGTTTTCTGTAACCAGAAAACAAGAAACGCCGGGTTGAAGTTCCGATGCGAGCAGCGTAACTGAGTTTCGCCATCGCATCGTTACTTCAACTTAAAAATGGCGCCAGGGGCGTTCCCGCCGATTTACGCTCAAAACATATGTTAATGAGCGGAAATCGGCAATTCACGATCGAATTCCGGCGCGACGCAATGACGATACGACGTTTCCGGACGGGATACGCGGCGCATAGATATACCTACATGGGGTTGGAGTATCCTATGTTAGGTATAGGCGTCGTCATCGCGTCGGGAAAAAAAAAAAAACGTCGCTTGCGTAAAACGGTCATGAATGGGAATGTGACGTCATTGACGTTCATTCACAGATTTTGGAGCATGCGCACGGGGATGTTTTGACACTCGACGCATGCGCAGTACGTTGGCGGCGGGATCGCGCTTAGTTAGCATACTACACGCCCCGTACCCGCCAAATTTGAATTCCGCCGGCTCATTTGCGATGCGCTGCCGCAACTTTAGGAGCAAGTGCTTCGTGAATGACAGCACTTGCTCCTAAAATTTCTGCAGCGCAACGCAAATGAGAAGCGTTACTCCAGAGCAAAGATGCTCTGGACTACCTGAATCTGGCCCTATGTCTCTATACCCTGTAAACAGTCATTTCAGCAACAATTTTTTTTCCTTTAGTGACCCTTTGAGGTGGAGTATTTCCTCGTGACAGCCTCAGCCTGGTTCCTAGGCATTGATGAAGATGGCACAACACAAAAGTACTCCCTGTGTGGTAAAGTGACTCTGCAAAAAGTGCCTAACGTAGCCCAGAAGAACCCACGTGGGGTGAGCTTCTCATGTGACTCAGTGCTTGGCACCCAACGAGGTAATGGAGAAACATGGAGGACGTGACAAACAACCTATCTACTCTTGTAGGCCCCTCTGTCTGCCTACATGCTCACTGGAGGACACAGGAGGTGGGCAGAGAAATGTTTACAAGAGGGAGGAGGAGGAAGCTTTACTGTCCCAAAGTGTTACTAAACCCAGGACTCTGTATTCACAATATCTGTTCTCCCACAGTACACAGAACATGGAAATGATCTCATTAGAGCAGTCTTGTGACTTCTATCAGTGTCTGGTTAAACCTTATAGGAGGAGTTTTCATTCTCCCCTGCCTGCCCATTGAGGCTGCATGACTCCTGGCCCACTGTCTGGACAGTGCTGATTGGCCCTGTGCTGATCACATGCACTTTCCCAAGAAAAAAAAACTCCCTAGCAATACACACCAAACTGAGCATGTGCAGCTTACTCTGTACTATCAGCAGATGGATTTGGGACAGTAAAAGAAGGGGAGGATCAGAGATGCCAGACTCAAACAGCCTTTTTACACAATGCAGAGGATTAACCCCTTAGGTACCACAGTGAGTATAACAAGCATACCTTACTGCATATACAGACTGATTTTATTGTTGTGGGTTTAGTAACACTTTAAATTAACCTCTACAGACATTGATAATTGTAGCGAGTAAGCTCCATATCTAGTGTTATATTATATTCCTTAAAGCCTTACAAATTCAAAGTCCACATGGGTTATAGTTGGCTTAATCCATAAAAGCAAAAATATAGTAAACGTTCACTGCCATTTATATTAATAGGCTGGACATAAGAAAGTTTTCTAGGCTTAGAAAGAGTCACCAAGCTTAGATTGGCAATTGGTATTTGATAAAGATTCATATTCTTGATTTTTTATCATGGCAAGGAGGCTTATGAAAAGTGTGACTCCACTTTTGTTGAAAAAAAAAACCTATCCTTTTTGGGCAATCTATGTAAATTGTAAGGATATTGTAAGTATATTGTTAGTTATCTTTATTGCAGATTCATACCATGTTCAGTTCTGAAGAAAATAGCTGTTTATTTTATAACATCCACAAACTATGGGCAAGATTTAGGGACTTTTTATTTATTTTTTATATTTTTTACTAGTAAAGGGGGGGGGGGGGGGGGCGGGATGATCAGCGTTTTTTAGCAGGGCAGACAAGATTGACACTCTGCCTTGTTTACTTACATAGGGAGACCGCCGTTCTGCCTCTCTACAAATGTCCGTCGGACCCGCTGATTGGCTTCTGCTGTGTCTAATCATAGCGGGATCGAGGCCCCAGAGCCAAAGAAGAAGATCATGTACAGGTACACGATTTTGCACTGAAAGGCCACCCTGCCACAGTATATGTACGTGGGGCTGTCCTTAAGCGGTTAAAGTGTAACTAAACTAAACAAAATTACTTTTATTTTTGGGATAGAGTAGAGAGAGATTAGAACACCTTTCAGTTTATACTGCTTGCCTGTGCCCCTGTTAGGGAGATTCATCCCTATCTCTTTTTCCTGTTTATCATCAAAAATGAAAGTAAAAGAAAATCCTACATTTTGGGTTGACATCAGAATACTAATGCCGCGTACACACGATCGTTTTTTGTGATGAAATTAAACGGCGTTTTAAAAAACGTCATTTAAAATCACCGTGTGTGGGCAAAACGTCGTTTTATGTCTTCAAAAAAACAAGCAAAAAAAAATTCGAACATGCTTGAATTTTTTATGTCGTTTTTCAGAATGTCGTCTTTTGACGTTTTTAAACCCGTGCATGCTCAGAAGTTATGAGACGGGAGCTTCAATGGAACAGAGTGCCGTCGAAATTGTCTTACGTAACCGCGCTTTGCAAGAGCATTTTCAGAAAACGATGGTGTGTACGCAACATCGTTTTTTAAAATGAAGTTTGAAAAACGTCGTTTTGTTTCGTGAGATAAAACAATGTTTTTTACATCACAAAAAGTGATCGTGTGTACGCGGCATAATAGAGGGGAAATCTTCCAGTGAGAACGCTAGTTCTGGTGACACCCCAGGACTAGAAGCCCCTTCTGCTTATGTTTCCCTGCAGACAGGCTAGGAAAGGATCTGGGTCATGTGACAGCTGTAAATCAATTAGGAAAAAGATACTTATATCACATGTAAATTAAACAGTGTGGGCCAGATTCTCAAACAACTTACGCTGGCGTATATGGAGATGCGCGGCGTAAATGCAAATATGCGCCGCCGTATCTATGCACCGCAGCCACAGAACCAGATATGCCAGAAAGAAGGCTTTTCCTGCCCGTACTAGCTATTCTGCGATTGCGCAGCGCAAACGCATATTTACGCGGGCAACATCGTGCGCTCCCATTGATTTTGTATTCAAATATGCAAATGAGGGATATGCGCTGATTCCCGAAACTACGCGCGATCGGCGAAGGCTACGCACGGTGCGCGTAAGACGAACGGCTTGCCTAAAGTTAACCCTCATAAAGCAGGGGTAGCTTTGCTCCAGACGTGTGCATGTCAGCTGGAGAGCAACTACAGCAGCACCATTCCTGACGAGCTGAGCAATCACACTTAGGACAACACATTCGTATGCCAACATGCCAGGGGCAGGCCTGGTCTTAGCACTACTAGTGTGTGCAGAGGAAGAGGCAGAGGAAGAGGCGCGTAGAAGGAGGAGGAGGGCACGTGAGAGGGCACGGCAGAGGATATACCGAACGCGCATTAGCCTCTTTGGCATGGGTGATTTGGAGGTGTATCGCCTCTTCAGATTCACCCCTGCTGCCATCCTGGAAATAACCACAACCCTGCAAGGAGGACATCACCAGCAAGACACACCGCTCACATGCACTGCAGCCACTGGTCAAGGTACTGGCAACACTCCATTTCCTTGCCACTGGATCTTTTCAGCGTACAAGTGGAGTGGTGGCTGGGATGTCACAAACCAGCATGAGCAGATGTGTGCACCAGGTTGTCCCCGCAATCCTCAGACGCATGGCCAACCAAATCATCAGACCCACCCAGGAGCATCTGCAACAGAGGGCAATGCATGATTTCTGCCTAATTGACAGATTGCCAAGCACCATCGGGGCCATTGATTGCACACATGTGGCACTACAGCCCCCCCCCCGTGCCACAGAGCACATATATCGCAATCGCAAGCACTGGCATTCCATCAAGGTACAGGTGATAGTCGATGCCAAATACCTCATATGGCATGTCCGTGCCAAACACCCCGGGTCCAGCCACGACAGCTACATATACTGTCAAAGCCCCATCCCAGCAGAATTTGAACAGAACGTGTATGGGGACAGCTGGTTGGTTAGTGAGTGACATGGGTGGCAGGCATGACTGTCCCTCCCCCCCATGATGCAGACATCACAAGGGGCACATACATGACTAACATCCTCCTGTATTTTCCCTTCCAGGTGATGCGGCATATGCACTTGGGCCCCATCTCATGACTCCATTCCGGAACCCCCAAACCAGAGGAGAGAGAAAATACAATGCGGCACACATACGTACCCGTGCAGTGGTGGAGCGCACATTTAGCCTCCTGAAGTCCCGTTTCCGATGCCTGGATAAGTCCGGGGGGGCCCTGTTGTATTCCCCCAACTTTGTGTGTCATATCATCGTTGCATGTTGCATGCTGCACAACTATGCCGTGAGAAAGGGCCTGGAGATTGACATATGTGATGACCTGACCCCCCAACCACACAGTCCCCCCCTGCCAGAGCAGACCCTGTCTGCTGATGGTACAGCAGTCAGGAGATGCCTTGTGGAACGAATCTTTGAATGTTAAACACACACATTAATCATGGCACGCGGACAATGCACGCATGCACACCACTGTGGTCCCTAGATCACACACAACCACATCCACATCACATTGGATTATCCCAAGTCCAACATGCAGGACTTGGGAGCAGCAACGCCGCGTCAAGGCCCCAATGATGTTGCTGTCCATTCATACACCATTCACACGGGCGTGGGGAGAACTTATCCCCAACGACCGAGGGTGACACCCCTTACTGGCAGGAGTGCCACCCCCCCACATTCACACACCATTCACACTGTAGGCTGCACTCCTCACTGTGTGCATATAACAATCAAAGAGGCTCTTAACCAGAGCAATATATAAAAATCAAAGAGAGGCTCTTAACCAGAGCAATATATAAAAATCAAAGAGAGGCTCTTAATCAGAGCAATATATAAAAATCAAAGAGAGGCTCTTAGCCAGAGCAATATATAAAAATAAAAATCACTTGCCCCGGCACGGGCTACGCCTGGTGCCCAAGCTTCTGGCCCTCAGTTGCCTTGGGGGAGCCTCAGTTGGGGGGGGGGGGGGTGGGGCATCTGGTTGGGGAGCATCCCCAGGTCCCTCCCTGGCTGCCTGTCGGGCCTCCAATGCCACCGCTATGCGCGTTAGCACAGCCTCCAGGGAAGCTGTGTGGGCCTCCAGGGATGCTGTCTGGGCCTGTAGATCATTTCTTAGGCCCTTAACCTCCCCCACAAGTTCAGCCGTTGTTGCCTGCAGCTCCCCGAGGCTGGTGACTGTTGCTGCACTGTTTCCAGCCACATCCTGCAGCGCATCCGGTAATGGACCCAAGGAGGCCAGGCTGTCAGCTAGGCGCCTCAACTCCCCCACGACTTCGCCCATATGCCGGCTTTGTTCGTCCTGCTGTCTGGCCAGGTTTTCTTTCAGGATCTCGGGCGCACCCCTGGTTTTTCGTGTCGCCTTCCTGGGGACAGGAGTGGCTGGGGCCCTTGCATAGGGTGAGAATCTTGAGGGGCTGGAGATGAGGGGGATGGAACAGGAGGGACTGGAGAGGTTGGGGTGGATCCTGAGGGGCTGGAGAAGATGGGGGTTGATGTTTGGGATGGTCCTGCCAAGAAATGGGAGTCATCTAAATAAAGAACGACCTCCTCCTCCTCAACCACCTCCTGCGTTGAGGAATGTCCACTTTCCTCCACCAAGGCCTCTGGGGTTCCAAGGGGGTCATCCAGAGGAACAGGATGCTCAGGGGCTGATCTAGGGCGGCCACTGGCAGCATCGGATGGCCTACCTCCCTCCTGCACATCTGTGGATGACACAAAACATTCACATGTTGGTGGACCCACGCACTTGTCAGATATTCCCCCCCCCCCCACACATGCTACACAGTAGATGAAACACACTTACCTGTCCTCAAGGCCGGCTCACCGGTGTCGTAGCCCCCGACTCCCTCCACCTGCTCCCTCTGAAGGCAGCGGACGACCACTTTCTCCTCCTCAGTCAGCCTGATGGGACAGGGTGGTCCCCCTCCCGTGCCCCTGGCATGCCGAGCGATCGTAGCCAGCTTGCCCTTCACAAGACGCTGCAGATCATTCATTTTTTTCTGAATGTCCTGGGGGGTCCTAACCTCATGGGAGAGGGCATTGACCTGTGCAGCGATTCGCATGAGGATCTCATCCCTCTTGGATTTGCTGGTGTTGCCACTTTCCGCACCATGGAGCCGAGAATAGTATTTTTCTAGGGCAGCAACCACGATTGCCCTCTTATCTGGTGAAAAGTTTCTCTTATGTCTCTCCTTCCTGGGAGCAGACATGATAAAGTAGAGAAGCAGACACCCTCCACCAAACCAAGAAATCTGGTAACGTTGCGCACGGCGGGCGCATGTGCTGAAGTTTTTATGCTCTGGGCCGGCCCATTTCAGGGCAGATTACGCACAATGTTGTTTTGCGCATGCGCAGAGGGGCGGGGCACGTGCGGCGCATGCTCCGTTCGTTCCACAATTCATTTGCATGGGGTCACGCTTCATTTGAATAGATCACGCCCACCTCCCTCCTACCTTCACTTGCGCAGGCTTACGCCGACACATTTACGTTGCGCTTGCCGGGAATACGGGACTTGTCTCTCTAAGTTGCGCTACGCCTGCATAAATATGCGCAAATCTACGAGAATCTGGCCCTGTGTGTTACTTTAATGATAGTGTAAGAGTCGGTTTACACTAAGGCGGCACGACTCCGGGGGCGGCTCTGCAAGTCGTCCTGAGGACGACTCCATAGGCGATTTGCAAGACGACTTCTGTAATGAAGTCAATGCAAGTCGCCCCGAGCCACCCCAGAAGTCGTACAGGGAGTACATTTCTAAGTCAGAGCGACTTGCGTTGCTCCGATTAGAACGCTCCCATTGCACTGCATGGGAAGCGACTCGTCAGGCGGCTGAGCGGCTTGACGCGTCGCCCCAGTGTGAACCGACTCTAAGGCCTCATACACACGAGCGGACAGATTTGTTCAAATCTGTCCGTCCGACAGATTTGAACAAATCTGTCTGCTGGGATTTTGGTTTGCTCGCGTGTACACACGAGCAAACCAAAATCCCCGCCAGCAGACGGCGCGCTGACGTGTCGGTGACGTGGCGGTGACGTTGACGCCGCCACGTCACTGCACCAGGAAGTAAAACACTTCCGCGCATGCGCCAAATCCATTCGACGGCGGTGCGGCGGCGGTGCGGGACTACCTGTCTGCTGGTAAGTGTACTAACCAGCAGACATGTCGGGCGGACAGATTCTCACCCGATAGATTTCAAAGCATGCTTTGAAATCTGTCGGGTGGACAAATCTGTCTGCTCGGCCGTACACATGATCAAATCTGTCTGCTGAAACGGTCCAGCGGACCGTTTCCAGCGGACAGATTTGATCGTGTGTACGAGGCCTAAGGCTACTCACCAAAACATGTAAGTTTTTCCTTGTTACTCTATACAGGTGTCAAACACAAGGCACGCGGGACAAATCTGGTCCTCCAGGGTATTTCATGTGGCCCTCGCACCTCTCCTGCAGCTACAGGGAAGCTTCAGCCCTCCTCTGGTCCTCCTCCAGACACCTACTTTCTGCTTTCAAGCAATGCATCCAGCTTAGGGTTGCCACCTGTCCGGTTTTGACCCGGACAGTCCGGGTTTGGACACATGTGCCCGGTTTTGAAGCCTCCTGAGACCCGGGCACATTTAAAAAAAAAAAAAAATGTTTTTTTTTTTTTTAGCTGTCCATCCTGGCCCGGCCGCAACAGAGCTGCACATCCCCGGCTCCACCAGCTTGCCTGAGTGTTAGTAGAAGGTGTGCCGCCCGCAGCAGTGCTCTCTGTTAGCCCCCTGTAAACATGTGTGCATCCGGGCTGTAAACATGTGTGCAACTTCTCACTGTGCTAGCCCCTCCCCCTCCCTCCCTCCGGCGCGCCTTCGTCTGCATTGTGTGCTGCAGAGTGTGAAGAGGACACTATGGGACACAGGAGTGCTCAGCTCTTCTCTGACTGGCTACAGAATACACATGGAGGTGGGTGGATGGCGGAATGGGACGGACACTACCCCCAACATACACTAAACATACAGTTCTGCCCCCCCCTGCATATACCATTACCATCACACAGCCGTATATACAGTTCTGCCCCCCCTCCATACCATCCACAGCCATACATACAGTCCTGCCCCCCCATGCATATACCATCCACAGCCATACATACAGTCCTGCCCCCCCTCCATATACCATCCACAGCTTTTTAACAAGTGTTGGACTTTAAGTGGTTACATTTCTTGCATTTACACACAGAAGTTTGATCTAAAAAGGAAGTTGGTTACAATGTTTCATGTTGTTTACAAACTTGGCAGACTGCCCGGATATTTTCTTTACACACAGAAGTTTATCCTTTGTTCTATGAAGAAAGTGTTAGTTACAATGTTTCCTGATAAGAACTTGGCAGACTGTCCAGATATTTTCTTTGATAGCTGAAAGTCCTCTCCACTTGTTATATGAAAGAATCAGCAAACTCTGCATTGGAGATGTCAGGGGGGTTGAATCGACATCACCATTTTTTAACGATTAATTGTTGGCAGCTCTAGCACGGTACTGTATTTGCGCAGCAATTTTTCAAACATGTTTTTTTGGAAATAAACTGTTTCATACTTAAAAAAAAAACACTAAAGGTTAGCACGATTTTTTTTGGTATCCTAAGCGATGCTTTAAATTTTTTTAGGTTACATGTTTAGAGCTACATACCCTCCACACTCCTCTCCTGTACATACTGCCCACTATCATACCCCCACACATCCTCTCCTGTACATAGTGCCCACTATCATACCCTCCACACTCCTCTCCTGTACATAGTGCCCACTGTCATACCCTCCACACTCCTCTCCTGTTCATACTGCCCCCATCATACCCTCCACACTCCTCTCCTGTACATACTGCCCACTGTCATACCCTCCACACTCCTCTCCTGTACATACTGCCCACTATCATACCCTCCACACTCCTCTCCTGTAACATAGTGCCCACTATCATACCCCACACTCCTCTCCTGTACATAGTGCCCACTGTCATACCCTCCACACTCCTCTCCTGTTCATTACTGCCCCCATCATACCCTCGCACTCCTCTCCTGTACATACTGCCCACTGTCATACCCTCCACACTCCTCTCCTGTACATACTGCCCACTGTCATACCCTCCACACTCCTCTCCTGTTCATACTGCCCCCATCATACCCTCGCACTCCTCTCCTGTACATACTGCCCACTGTCATACCCTCCACACTCCTCTCCTGTACATACTGCCCACTGTCATACCCTCCACACTCCTCTCCTGTTCATACTGCCCCTATCATACCCTCCACACTCCTCTACTGCATATACTGGTCACTGTTACACCCTCTTCACTCCTTTCCTGCAAGTAATACCTACCCTCTGCACTCATTTCCTGTACATAATGTCTTACACTTTGCACTCCTTTCCTACACATACCAACATACGCGCCACACTCTTGTATATACTGTTGTAAATTCTGCACTCCCTCCCTGCACATACTGTAATACCCT
This sequence comes from Rana kukunoris, assembly GCA_029574335.1. Classification (NCBI taxonomy): domain Eukaryota; kingdom Metazoa; phylum Chordata; class Amphibia; order Anura; family Ranidae; genus Rana; species Rana kukunoris. The sequence goes on from CM056053.1 coordinate 299,413,987, forward strand.
CTGTACTTAATGAAAATTAAAAGGTGAACTAATGCCCCTGATCTCCACTGCACTTACCTCTGTAGTAATGGAAGAGTTTTATTTAAATGATTGTGCTGAGGTTTATTCATGTCAGTGAGACTCTTACTTGTGGCACAGCAAAGTAAGCATATTTTATAGGTAAAATAATTATTTTGTTTTATTTAATCATGCCTCGTGAAGCCCCTCCCTCAATATGGCCACACCCACCATATGTAGTGGCGTGTTCGGGTTTGGCTTGAGGAAAAGGTGGCAACCCTAATCCAGCTTCTTCCCAGCAGCAGCATAAGGAAAGGGGTATACACTGTGATGTAAGGGAGAGTAGGGGACTCAACTTCTGATGATGGGGTGGCTCTTGACATCTAATGTAAGGGGAGGGGATGCGCTGGACATCTAATCTTACAGATACAACCAGCCCTTTTGAGGACAATCATAATGCTGATGTGGCCCACAAAGAAATTGAGTTTGATATCCCTGCTCTAGAGCAAATAAAGACTTACAGAGATGCTTCGAGTTGCCAGCGTCATTAGGATTTGTATAATGTTTTAAGCATTAGTCATATTATAAAAAGAAACTGGAAAACTCTTGCCCAGGTTCCACTGTAAAAAATAGTTCTTTCTAAACCTAAAGTTACTTTTAGAGAAGTCAATAGGATAGTGCACAGTATATAAAGTCCACAGAAGAGAAAGCTATATCACTTTTTGGGGGATATAAGTAGGGATCAACCAGTGTGGAAAAAAATTAATTGGGCCCTTTATTTATCATAACAAGAAAAGCTTCCAAATCAAAAGTACTTAACGTGGAAATTCAGTCATTTTTCATCTTTCTATCTATTAAATCTTCTGCCATTGTTGTTTTAACTTTAGAATTTTAGTATTTTTTTTTTTCTGCCAGTAAATACCTTATACACTTCCTCTTTCTTGTCTGGCAAAAAGCCTAGGCTTATGACATCATGCACAGCTCTATCTCTCACTCCTGTGGGAGTTTGCTAGGAAGGGAAGGGGGATGAGTCATAAGAGGGCCAATGAGAGCTGCAGAGCTGGGGGTGTGCCTCTGTGTGTCTGTTTTAATCCAGACTCAGTGGAGGGAGATTTCTGCAGCATATTTGGCAAGTACAGAAACATAGTAGATAGTAAAATATATGCAAAGTGGTTGGAAGGAAACTTCAGAATGGCAAAGATGTTTTTATTACAAATTATGTAAGTAGACTGCAGTTTCTCTTTAAGAAATAGTTTATTGGCTTTCTAACAAATTATAAAGAAAGGTATGACAATTTTTTTCGGGAAAAGACATAATATATAGGAGACAATCATATGTTGAGTTTTATAACTTTTATATGCAGTATACTTCTTACTATGTTGCGTTTCTATAATCATTCTCTGTACATTTTTGGCTCTTTGATGACCTCTAGTGGCTTTTTTGTTCAGTTTTATTTCTGTAATCACACACTATGGTGGTGTCAATACGTTGTTTGTACAGTATTTTGATTTTATTTTAAGCCTATGGGAGGGTGCTTTAACTGGATTCTTTTTTATATTTTATACACTGATAAAAATTAATTTTGTAAGCTTGTAATTTTAACATAAACATTTTATCATTGTCTACAAATAAATAAATGTTAATTAATTTACTTTGATATTTAAGTATCTTACTTAGTTTTCATTAGTTCTTAAAACACACCTTTTACATTCCCAGAAATAATGTATAATATTGAGTAATCTAGACACAACGTTTAAGGTATGTGCATTTCCATATTCTAATTGAGTTACATTTACTTAAAAAAAAAAAATATTTGACTGAAATTGCAGGAAGCAGATGTATGCCAAATGCGCAACCGCATGAGTTTTGATGTTGTTATTTTAAAGAGTTTGACGTCTTTGGAACTGTGAAAACCTGCACAAGGCAGTTCCCAATACGTTTGAGGCCCACCAGGACAAAAGACCACCATCACTGCAAAGCCATGCAATGATATTGAAAGGTAAAAATAAACATTTAACAAATTATCGTTTATATGCTTTAAAGTGGATCTAAACCCAATTTTTTTATTTAGTTTTCCTATCATCTGTGCCCAGTCTTGCCACACAGAGTTGACCCATCTCTGAGCAATTCTCTTTTATTGTTCAGCGAAATAAAACTGACTTACAGAAAAAAACCTTGGTCCGTTCCGCCCCCTTGCTGTAAGTGACAGGTTATTTACATATATCATGCACTAGCTTCAAACAGGCATTATTTTTTAATTCCCACCCCACTTTTCTGAAGTTATGTGGTTACTTTTCTGGATTTTGACTGGATGTTAGTGATCATAGCAGAATTCAGTGTAAGGCCGCGTACACACGGCAGAGAACCTCGACGGGCAGAACACATCGTTCCGCCCGTCGAGGTTCTCTGCCGGCCGTCGAAATCGGCGACCCGCCCGTCGGGAATGGCAACCAGCCATTCATCCAGGCGGGCCGTCGAGCAAATAGAGAGCGTGCTCTCTATTTCTGCTCGACGGGATTCCCGACGGGATGTTTGCCGAGAGCGTACACACGGCCGAGGTCCTCGCTGGAATGCAGCTTCCAGCGAGGTTCTCGCTGGTTTCCAGCGGGAACCTCGGTCGTGTGTACGCCGCCTAAGAAATACATAGGAAAAAATGCATGTTGACAAGGGGAGTGTAGAGGAGGGCGGAGAGTCTACTGACATCACGACTCCACCCATCGAGCTTCAGACAACAGACCCACCCACAGAATCTGCAGGTTTTCAGGTCTCATAACAGACAGAGGGGAGACATTTGACAGGTAAGGATACATGCAGGAGACATGTATATCCTTAGGCCCCTTTCACATGAGCGGACGAACAGTCCGCTAATTACAAGTCCGTTTACGGACTTGTAATGTGTCCCTATGGGAGCGGATCCGTTAGCGGATGATGCATCCGCTAACGTCCGCCTACGATCCGCGTCCGTCTGGATCCGTTTTGCGGACGGAAGAAAACCCCGTTTCCATCCGATTCCCCATAGGGAATAGCGGAGGAGAGACAGGGCGGTCCCTGCACAGTGTGCGGGGACCGCCCTGTCCGCCGACAGCTGAGTGGGACCCCCCGCTGAGCCGACGGACACACACGGAGCGGACCGAAAAACGGACCGCTCCGTGTGAAAGAGCCCTTTTACAATAGATCAGCACTATGGCAGTAATTTAGAAAGATGAGAGTGGGTTTACATCCATTTAACTGTTGCATAACATACCATCCAAATATGTTTATTTTACTTGCCGATTAATATATTTATAATAAATCAACATACTTCTGTTATATACACCTATTGAGACAACTCACTTGTACACATTCAAAGTTTGCGCTTACTACATTTGACAGAACCCAACCAAGAAGCCGGCTGTTAAGCTTAAAAAATGTTTTGTGCCACAAAAATTTGTTTCTGCCATTCAAGTTATTGCATATTTAATTTTAGATTATTTGTCCTAAAGGCCCGCCCACTTTGCACCCCATGTTACTAAAATTTAAAAACAAAGAGCCAGATTCAGAAAGTTTACGTCATTTGCGTAAGCGTTGTAGCGGCGTAAGGTTACCCCTGCTATAGGAGGCATAGCCAATGTTAAGTATGGACGTCGGGACAGCGTCGAATTGTACGTCGGTTACGTCGTTTGTGTAAATCGTTCGGGAATGGGGCTCGACGTTAGTTACGTTCACGTCGTTTACATTGAGGAAAAGCGCGTGATTTCACGCATGCGCACTGGGAACGTCCAAGGACGGCGCATGCGCCGTCCAAAAAAAAGGTGAATTATGTTTTGTCATGATTCATTTACATGAATCACGCCCCCACTTTATTCATTTGAATTGCGCGGCCTTAAGCCGCAACACATACGTTACGCCGCCGTAAATAATGGCGCAAGTTCTTTCTGAATAAAGAACTCTTTCTGAATAAAGAACTTGCGCAAATATTTTCAGCGGCGTAACATATCAGGGATACGTTACGCCAGCAGAAAGATCCACGGATCTTTCTGAATCTGGCCCCATAATAGCATTCGTTTGCACTGCATCTGTGCCGATTTGCGCTGGTTTGGTTTAAGAAATATTGCGCATTGTAGTTGATGAAACCTCTCCCACTTTGCACCGCACGTTATTACATTTTAAAAACAATTATACAATTTGTTTGTGCTGATTTGTATTCCAAAAACGGACTTTGTGTTTGTTCGTTTTTTGAGATATTGGACATTCAACATTAGATTATGTAACCTAAAGCCCTGTCCATTTTGCACTATGTTATTACATTTCAAAAACCAATATACCATGGGCCAGATTCTAGTAGAGTTAGGCTGGAGTATCTGTGATACTCCAGCCTAACTGTCACTTTAAGCCGGCGTTTCTGTATTCTGTAACCAGAAAACAAGAATCGCCGGGTTGGAGTTCCGATGCGATCGGCGCAATTGAATTTCGCCATCGCATCGCAACTTTAATTTAAAAATGGCGCCGGGGGCGTTCCCGCTGATTTACGCTGAAAAAATATGTTAATCAGCGGGAATCGGCAATTCACGATCGTATTCGGGCGCGACGCAGTGACTTTCCGACGTTTCCGTAAGCGATACGCGGCGTAAAGATAAAGCAGCCCCCTAGTGGAGTATCCTATGTTAAGTATAGCCGTCGTCATCGCGTCGAAAAAAAAAAATCGCGTCGCTTGCGTAAAACGTTCATGAATGGGGATGTGACGTCATTGACGTTCACTGACAGAATTTGGAGCATGCGCACTGGGATGCATTGACAGTCGACGCATGCGCAGTACGTTCACAGCGGGATCGCGCTTAGTTTAAATAATACACGCCCCGTACCCGCCCAATTTGAATTCCGCCGGCTCATTTGCGATGCGCTGCCGCAACTTTAGGAGCAAGTGCTTCATGAATAACAGCACTTGCTCCTAAAATTTCGGCAGAGTAACGTAAATGAGAAGCGTTACTCCAGAGCAAAGATGCTCCCATCTACCTGAATCTGGCCCCATAAGTTTGTGCAGCAAAAACAAGCATATTGGTATAGTGTATTTTTTCACATAGCGTTCTCATTTTGTATAAAAAAAATGATTATAAGCTGTCCATTCTGTGCATGTTGCAAGTGATAGGGGGCGTTAGTGAATACATATAATTAATTAGTAAATAATATAACTATTATTAAATCTTGTGACAATTGTGATTGGTGTTAATATTATTTACGATCAGATATTGCCCATTGGGCAATGGATTGCTAAAACAATATTTATATAAAGTCCCAACAAAATTTATAACAACAAAGTGGTTTGAATCCAATAGAGAAAACCATCAACCAAACAGATCCTCGCTGCGATAGATAATTTCTCCAACAAGTGCAATCTTAATCCTTCACCACACCACTTGAAGTTGGGACACCTGAAGTGCACATGTAGTAGATTGTGCTTACCAGACTTTATGGACCTCTTTATTTAAAAAGATGGTCACAACTGCTTTAGCAGGATAGTGCCTGCACACATAGATATAACAAGTAAATGCAGTAACCTCTTGCCTCCGATTTTAAGGATAGGACATGGAACACAAATAGGAAACTTCCATAGTGCAAACCATTTATTTAAAAAAACTGGAATAAAAACCATTGGCCGAGTGTCCGCTTACATTATAAAGTGCCCATCCCGGCACTGGGGCTGCAGGCTTGTCAGTAAACACAGATTTCTCCACCTCCGTGGCGGCGTGCATTCCTCTAGCTGCTAGATCTATACAGAGGACCGGATGGGATGTAGAGCATAGTACACAAAAAAAACATTAAAAAGTGCCCATCCCGGCACTGGGGCTGAAGGCTTGTCAGTAAACACAGATTCCTCCACCTCCGTGGTGGCGTCCCCTGAAGACGTTATCCAAACAAAACGTACGTCGGTGGACTAGCCTGGTCACGTGTACTATGCTCTACTTTCCATCCGGTCCTCTGGATAGAGATAGCAGGCCGCACCCACCACGGAGGTGGAGGAATCTGTGTTTACTGACAAGCCTTCAGCCCCAGTGCCGGATGGGCACTTTTTAATGTTTAACGTTTTTTATATTAGTCATTTTAAATAAATGGTTTGCACTATGGAAGTTTCCTATTTTGTTCCATGTCCTATCCTTGAAATCAGAGGCAAGAGGTTACAGCATTTACTCCTGTCAGATCTATGTGTGCAGGCACTATCCTGCTAAAGCGACTGTGACCATCTTTTTAAATAAAGAGGTCCAAAAAAGTCTGGTAAGCTCAATCTACTACATGTGCACTTCGGGTGTCGCAACTTCAAGTAGTGTGGTGAAGGATTAAAATTTCACTTGTTGGAGAAATGATCTATTGCAGCGAGGATCTGTTTGTTTGATGGTTTTCTCTATTGGACTTAAAGCACTTTGGGCCAGATTCAGGTAGATGTGCGAATCTTTATTTTGGAGTAACTTTTCTCATTTACGTTACTCTGCCGAAACTTTAGGAGCAAGTACTGTATTCACAAAGCACTTTCTCCTAAAGTTGCGGCGGCGTAGCGAAAATGAGCCGGCGGAATTCAAATTGGGCGGGTAGGGGGCGTGTAGTATTTAAAATAGGCGCGATCCCACGGCGAACGTACTGCGCATGCGTCGACTGTCAGTGCGCATGCTCCAAATTCTGTCAGTGAACGTCAATGACGTCAATCCCCATTCACGGACGTTTTACGCAAATGACTCGAAATTTTTTAAATTCGACGTGATTACGACGGCCATACTTAACATCGGATACTCCACTAGGGGGCTGGTTTTTCTTTACGCCGCGTATCTCTTACGGAAACGTCGGAAAATCACTGCGTCGGGCCCGAATACGATCGTGAATTGACGATTCTCGCTGATTAACATATTCTCGGCGTTAATCAGCGGGAACGCCCCGAGCGCCATTTTTAAAATTGCAGTTCCGATACGACGGCGAAATACAATTACGCCGCTCGTATAGGAACTCCAACCCGGCGTTTCTTGTTTTCTGCTTACTGAAAACAGAAACGCCGGCTCAAAGTGAGAGTTAGGCTGGAGTATCACTGATACTCCAGAGTAACTCTACCTGAATCTGGCCCTTTGTTGTTATAAATTTTGTTGGGACTTTATATGAATATTGTTTTGGCAATCCATTGCCCAATGGACAATATCTGATCGTAAATAATATTAACACCAATCACATTTGTCACAAGATTTAATAATAGTTATATTATTTAATAATTAATTATATGTATTCACTAGCGCCCCCTATCACTTGCAACATTTCTAGATAGAAGGTATCCACTTTATCATTAGGGGTGCAGCTCAGCACTACAATGTCACATTTTTTTATGTTTTTTATTTAGGCTGGCGCAGAATTGTTTTATACCTGTCCATTCTGTGCGTAGGGGAAATGGTTAGCATGTCGTAGGGCATTTATTTGGCCACCAATGCCCTGGTTTATGATTTACACTATACCAATACCAGTTATTGAAGCACAAACTCAGCACAAACATATTATTATTTCAGGTACTTATATAGTGCCGTCAATATACGCAGCGCTTTACACATATATTGTACATTTACATCACATATGGTATAAGCATTTCATCAACTATAATATCTGAAACTAAACTGGCATAAACGCAGTACAAACATATGGTATATGTATAGGTCACATATTATCAAATTTAATGTGTAATAACTTCAAAACCAAACCATCAGAAACTTTAATTTTTGCAGCAGAGGCGATTCAGTTCGCATGTGCCGCGCTATATAAGTTTTCATTCATTCATTCATTCAGCACAACTCAACACAAACTCAGCACAAGAGATTGTATATTTTTATTCACATATTATGGGGTGCCAACTTCACACAGCTATGCTAAGACGGTGAATTTCAAATCACAATAGAGGAGTGCCTTTCAGAAACAGGTTTTGTTTCAGGTCTTTTGCCAACAATGAAAAAGTTTTACCAAATAAAGGGTTTAAGTTAAGAAATATTTATTGTGCTAGAATATGTTTATGTGTACTTATAGTGATAATGTACTGTTCGAAATTGTGTAAACAGTAATAATGTTAGGATGCCATCTTGTTGCTTAACATGGCAACTAAATGCTCTTGCTCTGAAAGTGCTAACTTGGCAGTGGTGGAAGCGGATTTGAAGCACTGCATTCAGTAGTGAATGGCTAACTTAACCACTTGCTTACTGGGCACATACACCCCCCTCCTGCCCAGGTAAAATTTCAGCTTCCGGCACTGCGTCACTTTAACTGACAATTGCGCGGTCGTGCGACGTGGCTCCCAAACAAAATTGACGTCCTTTTTTACCCACAAGTAGAGCTTTCTTTTGGTGGTATTTGATTGCCTGTGCAGTTTTTATTTTTTGCGCTATAAACAAAAAAGAGCGTCAATTTTGAAGAAAAATACAATATTTTTTACTTGTTGCTATAATAAATATCCCAATTAAAAAAAAAAACACATTTTTTTTTCTCAGTTTAGGGCGATGCATATTCTTCTACATATTTTTGGTAAAAAAAAAAAAAATCGCAATAAGCGACTGGTTTGCGCAAAAGTTATAGCGCTTACAAAATAGGGGAGAGAATTATTATTTTTTATTATTTTTTTTTTACTAGAAATGGCGGCGATCTGCGATTTTTATTGGTACTGCGACGTTATGGCGGACACATCGGACACTTTTGACACATTTTTGGCGCCATTCACATTTATACTGCGATCAGTGCTATAAATATGCACTAATTACAGTATAAATGTGACTGGCATTGAAGGGGTTAACACTAGGGGGTGAGCAAGGGGTTAAATGTGTATCCTAGGTGTGTTCTAACTGTGGGGGAGGGGGGGGGTGACTGGGGGGGTGACCGATGTGTGTCCCTATGTAGGAAGGAACACAGATCGGGCTCCTCCTTTCCAGAGACAGGACGCTGTCTCTGTGTAAAACGGCAATGAGAGATGATCTACTATGAGATCATCTCTCATTCGCCCACAGATCGCATCGCAAACGGCCACTCTGATTGGCCGTTCGCCGCGATCTGTGATTGGCTGTGTCCAGGGGACACGGACAACACAGGGCTTCCCCGCAGCGCGCTCTACAGCGCACGCTGGGAACGCCTGAAAGACATGCCGTCAAATGACGGCATGTTGGATATTCAGGCCCGCGCTGTTGCCGTCATCCGACGGTAGCGCGGGCCTGAAGTGGTTAAGTGGGGTACACACTATAAGAAAATCGGGCAGACGATGGTCTGATTTTCCTCATTGTTGCACAGAAAATCAGAACTGATGAACGAACAGAGGCATTTGTTTGCTGTTTATTGTTTCTGAAGATGCACAGTCTTTCTTTTCAGATTTTTCTTGTATGAAAATTGTACAAAAACAGTACGCAATCAACGAAAATTGTTCATTCTGTTCCCGCATGAGAAACATTTTGGAGTTCGTCACTTCGGAATTTTTGTACAAAAAGTCTGAATCGCCTCTCAAAAGTTGTGTACACACTATACGAAAATTCTTTGGACGAAAATTTTCTCCTGGTTTTCTTATAGCGTGTACAAACCTTTAGCCATCACATCGGCTGCTTCATTGATACTGCATTTTCTTCTCTCGAGGTGTCCTTTTATGAGGCTGGGTTGACACTATACTAAACGTCAGTAGTACGACTTTCATCCTACTTTGCTCTGCGACATCGGTCCTACATTGGTCCTACGTCCATCCGACCAGTTAAGACAGCTCTCATAGGGAAACATTTATTTTCACACGTCATGCGACATGAGCTCCCAATGTCGGAGCGTTTGTCGGACCAGTGTGAACCTGGCCTGAAACAGAGAAGAGCCAAGATCCTGATGATCACAGCTGATTTCTCAGGTGTGCCAGTTTATGAAGCTGAGATGAGGAGTGGAGAACATGTTCTTCACTTCTCAGCACAGAACACACCCTTTTGTCATTCACTTTTACACAGATGGGCAGTTTATGAAGGTGGAATCTGGAGATCTCACTAGCACATGTTTATCTCTCTGTTTGTGAAGTATAGTAGCGTCTACATTGGCTCCTCTGCTATTGCACCAGCTGTACCAGTTTTTTTGCAATTATATCTATCAAACTGTACACTTACTACTTTACAGAAAGGTGTCACTTCTTCAGTGTTGTCACATGAAAAGGTATAATAAAATATTTACAAAAATGTATGGAGTGTACTCACTTTTGTGAGGCACTGTGTATACACAGTATAAACACACACACACACACAGTATAGTTATAATGTATTGTGTTTTAGGACCTGTAACGGTCACCACCGCTTACGACCTTCCATCCAACCACGACAAGCTTATCTGACACTCCGACCACACTTCATACACGATCCATATCAATTCCCATAAACAAGATGAGACTCAGCTCTGCACTTGCTTCAAAGATATGACCCCTTTATTGATATTTTCTCAGCTTCTTATACAGTTTCAAGCATAATGCAGTTAATCACAGGACAATGTAGTCTCCACCCCCCTTCACACCATGGGGGGCTTCAATCACCTTAAAAGGCATTCAGGTAAGCTAATTATGTAGACACGTCGGCACCGCATCATCAATAGAGTTAACTCAGAGAGGATGACATCAACACCAAATACTATCACACCTGAGCATTAATACATTCCTGTATGAATAGAATTCAATTAACCTTAAATAATAACACAATAGGGTAAACAGAGAGCTTCACACAATGAAAGAGTCTTTCTTGCAATTAACACCTTTTGAACAGAATGTGTCTTTCACAGTGAATAGCCAACACCTCAAGACACTTCAATAGCCTTTATACAATGTCTTGTGAGTCACTTATCTTGTAGACCTGAATTAACACCTTTCACAAGCACGTATGCCCATATTAAATAGGCATGTGTGAAAGGGGTAGTGGCGCTGTCCCACACCCTATAGGTCAAAAGGGTATAAGTGTCAGTGTATTGACTAGTGAGATAGGTACTGCAAATTATAAATATACAATAGAGTGCAACAATATTATAACAACATTGAATAAATGGTATGTGTGAAAGGGGTAGTGGCGCTGTCCCACACCCTATAGGTCAAAAGGGTATAAGTGTCAGTGTATTGACTAGTGAGATAGGTACTGCAAATTATAAATATACAATAGAGTGCAACAATATTATAACAACATTGAATAAATGGTATGTGTGAAAGGGGTAGTGGCGCTGTCCCACACTCTATAGGTCAAAAGGGTATAAATGTCAGTGTACTGACTAGTGAGATAGATACTGCAAATTATAAATATACAATAGAGTGCAACAATATTATAACATTAAATAATAAACATTTGGTGATAAAGTGCAAAGTGCAAACTTAGTAATAAAAATAAAAAGTACAGTCCATGAAATTGCAAAAATCCAAACATATATCACGTTGATAGATGTGCAGTAATCTTAGATGTAGATTTCCATCAAAAAAGGTGTAAGTTTGTGGTATCGCTGTGGTCCGGTGCTCCCCCACCAGGTTCCCCACTCACCAGAACGAATCACCCCTGCAGGGATATTAGGCGTGTAGTCACAGATGGGTCCCAGCTTCCTCCAGTGGTGCTATCCGTCCAGGGAAGATGTGTCCTTTAGATTAATCAGATCCTCATTCCACCGGAAAAAAGGAAGAAATACGCTCCCATAGTGTAGTAAAAAAGGAGGTTTTTTTATTATGCACAATCCAGCTGCATTACATAAATGAAATGATAATGGGTACAAAATGCATGTCCAATGATAAAAAGGTTAGCAATGTGGTATGAAAGGGAACAAACACCACAATCAGCAAGGTAAAAAATGATAAAATGAAAAAATAAAAACAAAAATAGGTGTCCTGTCAGAAGCTCCCAGCACGCTGCATCAGTTTCCTCCGTCGGGAGTGGAAGCGCTAGCGTGCATTGCAAACAGCCCAGACAGCAAACCGGAAGCCTGCGGGTGCGTCTCTAGTGTGCTGACGTGCTCAAGAGCGTGAGCATAGTGACGCACCCGCAGGCTTCCGGTTTGCTGTCTGGGCTGTTTGGAACGCACGCTAGCGCTTCCACTCCCGACGGAGGAAACTGATGCAGCGTGCTGGGAGCTTCTGACAGGACACCTATTTTTGTTTTTATTTTTTCATTTTATCATTTTTTACCTTGCTGATTGTGGTGTTTGTTCCCTTTCATACCACATTGCTAACCTTTTTATCATTGGACATGCATTTTGTACCCATTATCATTTCATTTATGTAATGCACCTGGATTGTGCATAATAAAAAAACCTCCTTTTTTACTACACTATGGGAGCGTATTTCTTCCTTTTTTCCGGTGGAATGAGGATCTGATTAATCTAAAGGACACATCTTCCCTGGACGGATAGCACCACTGGAGGAAGCTGGGACCCATCTGTGACTACACGCCTAATACCCCTGCAGGGGTGATTAGTTCTGGTGAGTGGGGAACCTGGTGGGGGAGCACCGAACCACAGCGATACCACAAACTTACACCTTTTTTGATGGAAATCTACATCTAAGATTACTGCACATCTATCGACGTGATATATGTTTGGATTTTTGCAATTTCATGGACTGTACTTTTTATTTTTATTACTAAGTTTGCACTTTGCACTTTATCACCAAATGTTTATTATTTAATGTTATAATATTGTTGCACTCTATTGTATATTTATAATTTGCAGTACCTATCTCACTAGTCAGTACACTGACATTTATACCCTTTTGACCTATAGGGTGTGGGACAGCGCCACTACCCCTTTCACACATACCATTTATTCAATGTTGTTATAATATTGTTGCACTCTATTGTATATTTATAATTTGCAGTACCTATCTCACTAGTCAATACACTGACACTTATACCCTTTTGACATATAGGGTGTGGGACAGCGCCACTACCCCTTTCACACATACCATTTATTCAATGTTGTTATAATATTGTTGCACTCTATTGTATATTTATAATTTGCATTACCTATCTCACTAGTCAATACACTGATACTTATACCCTTTTGACCTATAGGGTGTGGGACAGCGCCACTACCCCTTTCACACATACCATTTATTCAGGTACTTCACTCGTGAGGTATCTTTTTCTGGGTGGCTGCAGTCCTTAATACATTTCTCCCTAAGCGCACTTTCTCACTTGTTCATATTAAATAGGCAACAGCTTGTGATATCTCAAGACATCCACTTTGTAATATTCCAGTCCTGCAATATGAATTATTATTAATGTCCCATCTTCTGCAATATATGAATTATGATTCTTTGTCACCCTATGGCCCTAGTGGACATAAGGTGACCCTAGACATAGGAATATCACAGTCTGTCACGGTTCATTCTGTTACATCTCTCCCCTTTCGGTGGAAGACGGACACAGGTGGGAACCCCAAACGGGGTTGACTCCGAAGTCCGTCAGTAGGTCCAGTCCTCCAATGCTGGTATCCATACTGTACCCCAAATAAATGGCTCCAAACTGAGCATTACTCACCCCGCCAACCTCTGCCTCTCTCAGAGAACACGCCTGCCGCTGGGGAGAAGGCAGGGTGGCTGGGCTCAGTCCATCATGCTGTTGGGGGTCTGGGCCAACTGCCCTCCCTTCCTGGGGTATACCAGTGGAGACTGAAGTCCCATCCACTGGTGCTTGGTGAAAACCCCCCGGTGCTTGCAAAGCAAAGCAGACATCCTCCTGTCCCAGTCCTGTACCATTTTCTGGGGTTGTGCCAGTGGAGACTAAAGTCCTATCCACTACCCCAGGAACCCCCTCTTCTGTTAGCGAGGAGCAGAGGCCTATGACACTCTGCTCTGTTGCCAGCTCTTCCGCTGGGTTGTTGTGAGTGGAGACCACAGTCCCGTCCACTACCACAGGGTCCACCTCTTCTGTTAGTGAGGAGCAGAGGCCTATGACACTCTGCTCTGTTGCCAGCTCTTCCGCTGGGTTGCTGTGAGTGGAGACCACAGTCCCATCCACTACCACATGGTCCCCCTCTTCTGTTAGTGAACAGCATAGGCCTGGGGCACTCTGCTCTGTTGCCAGCTCTTCCACTGGGTTGCTGTGAGTGGAGACCACAGTCCCATCCACTACCACAGGGTCCCCCTCTTCCGTTAGTGAAGAGCAGAGGTCTGTGACCCTCTGTTCTGTTGCCAGCTCTTCCGCTGGGTTGCTGTGAGTGGAGACCACAGTCCCATCCACTACCACAGGGTCCCCCTCTTCCGTTAGTGGAGAGCAGAGGTCCGTGACCCTCTGTTCTGTTGCCAGCTCTTCCGCTGGGTTGCTGTGAGTGGAGACCACAGTCCCATCCACTACCACAGGGTCCCCCTCTTCTGCTAGTTGATAGCAGAGGCCTGGGGCACCCTGCTCTGTTGCCAGTGATTCAGCTGGGGGTAAAAGCTTTACCACCTCAGCTTGTTGCTGGAGAGAGGGGCCAACCGCCCCGGCTCTCTGGAACTCCACACCATCCGCTTCGGCTTTAGGGATGAAAATCTCCATATTTTCCACTGCCAATTCATCAGCCAGGATTTCACAGTTATCTGACCTTTCCTTATAGTCCCAGGCAATGGGAGCCCCACCCTGCTGCTGAGCCGAGTCTAGCAGCTGTCTGTAGGTGACCTCCAGCTCCCATTCTTGAATGGCCAGAAATTCAAAATCTTCCTGTGACCAGTGGCCTCCTGAGATATTCAATTCTTCCTCTCTGTGCTCCATTATGTCCTCCAAGCGCCACTCCCGATCATCCCCGAAGTCGGGATCACTGGACATCCTCCAATACAACAATACCAGGCCATCATAGTCATAGCCTTCTGTGGGGCTGTCATCCGCTGACCACGGGCACTCTTGGGCTACATACCACCGGAGGGCTCTGTAGCTCTCGTCCAGCTGCATCTCTGCCCGGATCAGCCTGCTTAACTCTGCTATCCACTCCTGCTTCGGTTGTTTCCCCAACAACAGCATTCGTACGTCATACTGCGGCCAGTACCTTGCATAGATGGAGGGCAGGACCTTTCCTTGGTGTTACTGCTCCAGAGCTAACGCTTCCTTCCAGAGTTGGCACCGAATCACATCCGACCATCCCAACAGGACCTCCTCTGATACTGGTCCTCTATGCTGTATCCGCATCTCTTGTAACCTCCTTTGGAATTCCTCTTCCATGGAGACTGGTATCTGCACCTCTCCTCTCTCTTCAGCTGCTGCAGCACTTCTTCGCTGTCGCAAGGTGGCATCTACAGCCGCTATAACCCGGTCTATGATCTCCGGTGGAGGATTAGGACCATATTGTGCCAGTCCATGTCTAACAGCCCGATCAAAAAATTCTTCCTCGGGTGTCCTGTCTGTTACGCTGGGCCTCTTAGCTCTATTCATTTCGACCAGTTCTGCGATAATGTCCATTTTCTTACGGTTGCTGGCCGGTCTGCCCCGGCTCTCCAGTAAGTCCATGAGGGAAGAGAGCTTCATCCGTTCATACAGCGTCTCCATTGTCCTGTGTCCTTGTAGCCGTCCTTCTGAAGATGGAATCATCCCACCGCTGCCAACCAAATGTAACGGTCACCACCGTTTACGACCTTCCATCCAACCACGACAAGCTTATCTGACACACCCCGACCACACTGCATACACGATCCATATCAATTCCCATAAACAAGACGAGACTCAGCTCTGCACTTGCTTCAAAGATATGACCCCTTTATTGATATTTTCTCAGCTTCTTATACAGTTTCAAGCATAATGCAGTTAATCACAGGACAATGTAGTCTCCACCCCCCTTCACACCATGGGGGGCTTCAATCACCTTAAAAGGCATTCAGGTATACTAATTATGTAGACACGTCGGCACCGCATCATCAATAGAGTTAACTCAGAGAGGATGACATCAAAACCAAATACTATCACACCTGAGCATTAATACATTCCTGTATGAATATAATTCAATTAACCTTAAATAACACAATAGGGTAAACAGAGAGCTTCACACAATGAAAGAGTCTTTCTTGCAATTAACACCTTTTGAACAGAATGTGTCTTTCACAGTGAATAGCCAACACCTCAAGACACTTCAATAGCCTTTATACAATGTCTTGTGAGTCACTTGTCTTGTAGACCTGAATTAACACCTTTCAAAAGCATGTGTGCCCATATTAAATAGGCAACAGCTTGTGATATCTCAAGACATCCACTTTGTAATATTCCAGTCCTGCAATATGAATTATTATTAATGTCCCATCTTCTGCAATATATGAATTATGATTCTTTGTCACCCTATGGCCCTAGTGGACATAAGGTGACCCTAGACATAGGAATATCTCAGTCTGTCACGGTTCATTCTGTTACAGGACCCATTCACATCTGAGAAATGCAGAATTGTTGGCAGAATTGTGCAATTCTTGCCACGATTCCAAATTGCTGTAAAATTGTGTCAAAATACACAATGCGCTTTTGGGTGCCATTCATTGTTAATGGCACCCCAAATGCAGTTAGCAGACATGGATTTTGCTACACATTTTGTCATTTGATAAATACACTACTAACGTACCAAAATGCGCAACGGTCCATGCCCAAATGTTTTTTAATTTGGCTTTTTGGCCCTTTTTTGTGTGCATTTTGATATAGTTGTAAATGCATTTTTAATTAATTAAGTAATTAATTGTTAATGGAACCCCAAAAGTGGCTAGGAAATGTGCTATTTGCCAAAATATGCCTAAAAATAAACTAAAAATGCACATGAACAAAGTGTCAAACTACATGGATCTACCTTGATCCTGAATATTTTTGTTAGCCACAAAGTTACTGATGAAAACAGTACCACCTTGGGGATAGTTTTTGATGGAGTAGAGGTTCTCACTGGGATCTCTGATGTACCCAAAGCATGTGTATTTCTTATAGGACTCATTTATGCTTTTAACCTGAGCTACCCTCAAAACCTAAAATATATCTTTAAAGTTATTCAGAAGATCTTTTTAGAGCTAGATGATGGGAATCTTCAAAAGTTCACACAAGTGCAAATTACTTTCTTAAAAGGCTTATAAAAAGGTTATAACATTCTGTGTTCTATGTTCTTTACAGATATACTGTATGTTACATGTGTGTGTTTTAGTTTGATTTGTTAGATTGATTGATTTTTGATTTTTAATCAATCTAATATCTTATTATTTTCCCCCTTTCCAAAAAAAGCATAAAATATATTCTCTCTTATATATAAGTACATATTTTTTAGTGGATCACTATGATTATCATATTTAAGTGCTTATGAAGAATAATCTTTTATTTATCTTATCTGTTCTCCCACTGTTTTTAAACATATTATAACCATATATATTTTTCGGGTATCATTAATTTAATGTATATATCTATATGTTCCTCCTTAGTTCTATTACATAATTTATAAGTGGTCTTTATCTGTCCCATACATATCTTGCCAGCACTAGTGTAAGCCTCCATTGGTGTATGGAGTGCGCTAGTACTTAGCCCCAGTAGGTGGCGATACCACCACATCATATAAAAAGACTGTTTCACAGCCAATACAGATCAGCTTAACCACTTAATCCCCGGACCAATATGCTGCTAAATGCCCAGAGGCGTTTTTACAATTCGGCACTGCGTCGCTTTAACAGACAATTGCGCGGTTGTGCGACGTGGCTCCCAAACAAAATTTGCGTCCTTTTCTTCCCACAGATAGAGCTTCCTTTTTATGGTATTTGATTGCCTCTGCGATTTTGATTTTTTGCGCTATAAACAAAAATAGAGCGACATTTTTGAAAAAAAAAATATATATTTTTTACTTTTTGTTATAAGAAAGATTGAATAAACAAAATTTTAGTCAAACATTTAGGCCAAAATGTATTCAGCCACATGTCTTTAGTAAAAAAATCGCAATACATTTTTTTTTAGCTACCTAGCGGCAACAGCGACACTAATACAGCGATTAGAAAAATGATCGCTTAGTGACGCTGGCAATAGGGGGTGAAAGGGTTAACTAGGGCGGTGATCAAGGGGTTAAAACTTTATTAGGTTCAGGGTAGCCCCGTACCCCCCCCCCCTAACACTAACTGCCTGTCACACGAACTGTCACACTGACACTAAATGCAGTGATCAGTACATATATGATCACTGCATTCAGTGACACTGTGACAGGGGGGTGGGGGGGTGATCGCAAGGGGTTAATGTGCCTATGTGTACTGGTGTCAGTGTAGTGTTGGTGTGACTTACTGTGATGTCTTCTCTCCTCTTGGCGGTTTGAAAATACCGCCGAGAGGAGAGCTGCATCACTTCCTCTGCCAGTGTTTACATTTTACAGGCAGAGGAAGTGACACGGCGGAGGCGCATGGGATTGGCTGGGAGCGATCACGAGGGGGCGGACAGAAACGAACAACCGACCCCTCAAGACGGATCGCTCCCGCAGGTAAGCCGCCCGCCGCACGCAGCGGAGAGGGTCCCGAACGGACCCCCGACCCGCTAGAAGGCAGGGACGTATATATACGCCCATCTGCCTGTACGTGCCATTCTGTGGACATACATAGGCGTGCGCACAGTGATCTCATCCCCTGTGTTGCACCAAAATGTGTTGCACCACGGTCCTTTCCGCCTCACGCAGCTCTTCAGCATCTAGCCCAGACTCACAGCTTGCGCGCCAGACCTCGCTCTGGTTGCCGCCTGAGACCCGGAAGTCACCTGGAGGACAGGACACTGGCTCCCCTTTACACGGCAGAGTATTGCAGAGACTGCGTTTGGAGACAGCTGATCCGAGCGGAGATAGATACCTCACTGGATTTTTCTATGCCTTTATAAAGAATCTTCAGTGAGTCAGTGAGTGTTTTGATACTATAGTTTATTAAAATTATACAGTTTTTCTCAAGCCGTGCCTGCCTTTTGTTTTTCTCTCTTTACATGGAATATAGATATGATTATTCTTATGCTCCGCGGGAGATAATAGAGGAAAACGAGAATAAGTGGGAGGCTTGGTACAACAAAGCTGTCTGGGGCTTTCTCTATGGCCCCAAGCCACATCGGAATCAGTCCAAGCCACAGTTATTGGATACCTTCATGTCCATTAAGAGTTGGAATCTAGGAAGATCGATATACATTGATTGTGTGGAGGTCAGTCGCCCAGATAAGAAAGGCCAAGCTTGAGACATTAGTTTGTTGGGCCCTGATGGAAAGATAGTCCGGATCCCGCATCCTGACCATTATTATTGAGCTCTGTCAAGTTCCTGATCAGTTTGAAAGGGGCTGTCAAGCCTAAAGAGTTACAACATTCATTATGTTGCTATTGGGGCTAAAGGCCCTTTTCCCAAATCCCCTTCCCTTCTATCCTTGCAAATGGAAGAATGGGGCAACTGAAGCTGCTGTTGCTTCACCATTTGTGAGAAAATAACTTCTACTGCAGAGGACTATTCAAACCAGGGTCTGATGCCTGGAGGGTGTAAACCCCTTGTTACTAAAGACACTTTGCGAAGATCCTTTGGGCCCGTGGGCCAGCACAGTTGTTGAAAGCAATCTTGTGTAAATTGCTGCCATGTGAAAAAAAGGGCAGTGGCTCATTGTCTCTTTGGATGGAGGCGCCAGAGAGAAGGGCTTCCTTGAGGAGTTTCTACAAATGCCCATAAGTAGGCAAGCCAATGCTAAGACTCCAGCAAAGATGGCTGGCCCATAGGAAAAGATGTGTTGGCCCGATGCTGCAGAAAAAGGGTCACTGCAGACAGATGGACTACACACTTCTTCATCCTGCCTTGTGGGTTAACCGCTTGCCGACTAGCCAAAGCAGTTTTACAGCGACAGGTCGGCTCTGCTGGGCGAGATCACATAATATGGGCACGGGAGCACGCTCCCCGCTCGTTCCCGATCCCGGCGCGTGTGCCCGATCCCGGCGCGCGTGCCCGATCACCGCCGGTGCGCGTGCCCGGCGGGCGCGATCGCCGCCGGGCACCCGCGAACGCTCGTTACAGAGCGAAAACCGGGGCCTGTCAGGGGGGGAAATGACCTATCGTCTGTTCATTCAATGTATGAACAGCGATTTGTCATTTCCCCAAGTCAGTCCACTCCCCCTTCAGTTAGAACACACCTCGGGAACATAATTAACCCCTTCCTCGCCCCCTAGTGTTATCCCCTTCCCTGCCAGTGGCATTTTTATAGTACTGATTGCTAAAAAAAATGCCAATGGTCCCAAAAATGTGTCAAAAGTGTCCGAAGTGTACGCCATAATGTCACGGTACCGATAAAAATATATATATATAATGAAAATGCCAAAAAAAAGCCCTATTTTGTAAACGCTAGAACTTTTGCGCAAACCAATCAAACGCTTATTGCGATTTTTTTTTAACGAAAAATATGTAAAAGAATACGTATCGGCCTAAACTGAGGAAAAAAATTGTCGCTCTATTTTTGTTTATAGCGCAAAAACTAAAAACCGCAGAGGTGATCAAATACTACCAAAAGAAAGCTCTATTTGTGGGGAAAAAAGGACGCCAATTTTATTTGGGAGCTGCGTCGCACGACCGCGCAATTGTCAGTTAAAGCGACGCAATGCCGAATTGCAAAAAGTGGCCTGGTCTTTGACCAGCAATATGGTCCGGGGGTGAAGTGGTTAAGCTAATAGGAAAGAGTCAGGTACCATGGTATTTGAGAGGGACTTTGCCTATTATTAGCCATATGGTTCCCATGTGGAACAATGCAGAATATGTTTAGTTAGCTAGACTGGTAGGTTGTTCTGTTTGTCTTTCACAGGAACACAACAGGACAATAGTTCCTAGAGGTGGATGCCATGGCTGGATGACGGGCAGCAGGATGGATAGAAAGGCAGCCTGTGTGATTCCCATTAACTCTGACCAGCTTCCCTGTCCCTGCTGAAGAAAAGCATCCCCACAACATGATGCTGCCACCACCATGTTTCACGGTTGGGATGGTGTGTTCAGGGTAATGTGCAGTGTTAGTTTTCCTGCCACACATAGCATTTTGCTTCTAGGTCTCATCTGACCAGAGCACCTTCTTCCACAGGTTTGCTGTGTCCCTCACATGGCTTCTCACAAACTGCAAACGGGAGTTCTTATGGCTTTTTTTCAACAAAGGCTTTCTTCTTGCCACTCTTCCATAAAGGCCAGATTTGTGGAGTGCATAAATAATACTTGTCCTGTGGACAGATTCTCTCCCCTGAGCTGTGGATCTCTGCAGCTTCTCAAGAGTTGCCATGGGCATTTTTTTTCTCTCTGTAGCAGGGAGAAGGGGAGGGAGGGTAACCAAATGAGGTTAGAAGGAAAATGGGAAGCTTTGCGTGAACAGACAAGAGGGGGGGATAGTGAGGAGAGAGAGAGAGAGAGAGATTCCTCTCCATCATTACCTTCATTATGTGTAACAACTTATATATATACAAATAATGTTACCATGGGCCTCTTGGCTGCTTCTCTAATTAATGCTCTCCTTGCCCTGGTGGACAGTCATGTCTTGGTATGTTTGCAGTTGTGCCATACTCTTTCCATTTTTGGATGATTGAATATAAAAAGTACGAATACTTTTTCAAGGCACTGTATGTAACGATATTGTTATAGTATAGTTAGTTAGAATGCTTAGTAATTTTCCCTACCAGTCTGTTTTTGGTGGGGGGTGCACTCATACAGTGCACTTGCTAGATGCTTTCTTTTTAAAAAAAAGAAGATAAATTTCTTGTACAGCAAATGCTCTATTTTTTCACTCTAAAAGATTGTGCTTATCGGCCAAATATTGGCTTTTCCAAGTTTCTGCGATACTCCTTGTAATTTTCGTACAGGTATTTTGTAGTGGTGGTTGCCCAGAGCCAATATGGACATGACTTGTTTTGGCAGTCGGTGGATGTAGCACCCTCCTAGGTAGGTGCTAGAAGAGTATAGTTTGGGGTCTTTCTGCTTACCAGGACAGCTGCCAGGTAAATTTAGATGTTCTCTGCCTGCCAGGGAGCAGGAATCCATTTATAGGGTCTGCTTATGGTGCTCAGAGGCTGCTTATGTTGTCTGAATGTTTCACACTGGTCCAATAGGGCAGGGCATATTGGACAGTGGGAGAGAACCTGACAAGTGAGAGCATAGTTAAGGCCCTGGTCATTGGCAAAGGAAAGTGCCTCAATGCATGCTGGGTGACTATATAAATATGCCAAGGGCACATGTGCTCGAGGAGGTTTTTGGCTAGAGAGCAGGGTCCTGGAGGGAGGGGGCGGCTGCCCCTCCCCTGCACAGGCTGCCATGCAGCCTAGCCTCAGGTGATCAACCCGAGGGCACGAATCTGAGTAAAGCTACAACCCAGATGTCCTGCAAAACTGACTGGAAGGGAGACACACCGGGAAGGATTTGTTTCTGCCTACTGTGAGTACAGATCTGTGTCATGGGGCCTGTCCTGTGAGGGCCATCCCTTCAGCTAGTAGAGTCAGTGGATGGGTGTCAGCCAAAGGGAATGCTATTGAGTATACTGAAGATAAAAAAGTTCCATCAAGTCTGTTGCCAGAGCAAGCAAAGGACTTATTTCTCACATACGAGTGCAGTATGGTATAGCAGAAAGTCTGCTACTACATTCAATCTGGTGAGGCCAAGTGAGAGTTGTCCTCATCTGTAAGTAGTTCCAGTTTGAGTTTTCCACTATTCCCTTCTCACATCCAAGTTCCAACAATAAATACCAAAAAAACAAACCCCCTGGATTGATTATTGGATAACGAGCGGATGAGAGTGTGGTTGTCATGTGAAAACACCTAGTAACTGGCTGTAACATAATCAGGGGAAAGCCCAGGGAAGTCTACACACAGAAATCCCTACGGGGCAGTGCTACAACACCTATAAGAATCACAGGACACAGTTCTTCTGATTTTATGTCTTTATTGCATATATTCCAACAATTTACCAATATGTATTCTAAATTTGTACAATTTAAAAAACTTATCAAAAATAATTTTATATGATTTTATATGATAGCCTTTAAAAAATATTTCAATATTAGCCAAGTAATTATTGTATACAAAAAGAAAAATGTAAGATGACAAGATGGAGAATGAATAAAGTCAGATGAACAAGATGTAAAATGGATTCAAGTTACTTTTTAGCCCATGGTCAGAGTTTAACCTTATGTTCTGAATTCTATACTTTTTGTCATTTATTTGTTGACTAAAGCAGACCATAAACGGATACAAATTGGGCCAATCCAGCAGGGATTAGCTGAATTTAGATCCATCTATGATCTATCGATCAACTTCTGTACAACCAGTTTAATGGAAAATTGCTCCTAAATGTACTAGGGCCGCAAATTCCTACCCCACTGGATTCACTGTGAAGTCAAGGTAGCAATGAACCCAAAATCTCAGCCCTAATAGAGAAAAGTAAAATTGGTGTGAATAATTACCGTAAGTGCAAAATGTGTGAATGTGTGGGAAATCAGCTCATATCATAATACGTATTTTTAAATGAATCCTGTTTGTTTATCATGAGCTGTCTGTATACATTCTCCTCCTGAGCCACTTAGGCTGACAAAACACTGCATGGGCACTGGACCAGTATTAAATATGATGCCAATAGACTGTTTTTTGTACTGAGCAAACTTACATTTGTTTTCACTGTTGCACTTGCTCGACTCTTATAATTCTTGTTCAAGTATTATATTAAAGATCAGAAAACATTGAGTGTAATGTAGAAAGAGAAATATTTTACATTGTTCCGTTAAGATAATCTTATTACAGGAAAGTATATTACTAGTCGAATATGACATTTCAATTCATAAAACTGTTTAGTTAAAAATGTTATCAAAAAAAAAATTCTGTGTAAACAAGAGTCTACCTTATATATATATATATATATATATATATATATATATATATATATATATATATATATATATTTATTAATGTCACTAGTATATCTGGTGTTCTTACAATAGTAGAACACTATGTTTAATCTACTGCTGATGTGGGGCCTATTAACTGCATAGTATTATGGTATGTCAACCAAATATAGTGGAGGTTACCTGAATTAAAAAGGAAACATGGATAAAAGAGGAGAGGGAGGGGTTTACAGAAAGGAAGGGAAAGAAAGTAGAAATAAGAAGGGATAGAGGTTCCCCAAAGGTAAGGTTACTACCAGAGGTAAATGGAATATCTACGTATTAGATCATCATCTACCATGGTCGGCAACCCCCATAATTCAACAAAAGTACAAGAGCATGCTTATAGCAGAAAGAAGGGCACCAGCAGTATATTGATCATCTGAACAATATACAGTATGAGACATGCCTGTGTGGGTACTATCAGGTAAACAAGACCATATAAGTAGTTCACATTTACTGTCCATTCTTACATACAATGTATACAGTATATATGGTGTATGGCTAATATGTGTCAGTAGTATAAGGATAGTGTGAGGTATATCTGTATTTACATGTGTAAATACTGTATTAGTGTTAAGCATCCAAACTTTTGCGCTGAACCATTAGTTATGTTATATGTACCAGCCACATTAGCTCATTAACCACTTGAGACCCGCGCTATTGACAAAAGACGCCAACAGCGCGGCTCTCAAGTGCCAAGTTGACGTCTTTGGACGTCATTTAAAGTGCATTACCCGCGCGCGCCACTGGGTGGAGCGCAGCGGGTAAACACTGTCCCGCTGCATCGCTGAAGAGCCGATGCATGTACCTGGCGGCCGCGATGTCCGTCGGGTACATGCGATCGGCGGGAAAACAAGCAGATGACAGCAGGGACGTGGAGCTCTGTGTGTAAACACAGAGCTCCACGTGCTGTCAGAGGAGAGGAGACCGATCTGTGTCCCTTGTACATAGGGACACAGCATCGGTCACCTCCCCCAGTCACCCCCCTCCCCCCACACAGTTAGAACACACCCAGGATACACACTTAACCCCTTCCTCACCCCCTAGTGTTAACCCCTTCACTGCCAGTCACATTTATACAGTAATTAGTGCATTTTTATAGCACTGATCGCTGTATAAATGTGAATGGTCCCAAATTTGTGTCAAAAGTGTCCGATATGTCCGCCGCAATATCGCAGTCCCAATAAAAATCGCAGATCGCTGCCATTACTAGTAAA
Source organism: Rana kukunoris (assembly GCA_029574335.1). Taxonomy (NCBI): domain Eukaryota; kingdom Metazoa; phylum Chordata; class Amphibia; order Anura; family Ranidae; genus Rana; species Rana kukunoris. The sequence goes on from CM056053.1 coordinate 299,439,017, forward strand.
AAAAATAATAATAAAAAAAATCATAATTCTGTTCCCCATTTTGTAAGCGCTATAACTTTTGCGCAAACCAGTCGCTTATTGCGATTTTTTTTTTTTTTTACAAAAATATGTCGAAAAATACGTATCGGCCTTAACTGAGAAAAAAAAATGGTTTATTTTTTAAAAAATTGGGATATTTGTCGCTCTTTTTTTGTTTAAAGCGCAAAAAATAAAAACCGCAGAGGTGATCAAATACCACCAAAATAAAGCTCTATTTGTGGGGAAAAAAGGATGTCAATTTTGTTTGGGAGCCACGTCACACGACCGCGCAAATGTCAGTTAAAGCGACGCAGTGCCGGAAGCTGAAATTTCACCTGGGCACGAAGGGGGTTTATATGCCCAGTAAGCAAGTGGTTAAATATGCAGCCACTACTTTGCTTAATAGTACTGCACATTGGCTGTGGCCTAGGTCTTGGAGTAAAGCCTAGTACACACACTAGTAGATTTTTTTTTCCGTTCTAACCAGCAGGATTGAACAAAAGAAAACTGACAGCTCGAGACGAGCCACTGCACTATCTGACGTTAGTACAGCGATTTCCCCTGCTGTTCTTTTGTGTTCTGATTGGGAGTCGATTTGCAGACTTTTTTCGGTCATTTCACTATGACAGTCAGACTGACTCCAGTACACACAAGCCGAATGTCATCCAGTTTCTATTGAACCGACCGATACATTCGGGCCATGTGTACTAGACTCAGGGCCGGTGCTAGACTATTTTCCACCCTAGGCGAGACCAGCTACTTGCGCCCCCCCCCCCCCCCAAAAAAAAATCAAAATGAATTCAGAACTGGTCCAGGTGGAGAAGGGGTTCAGCCATGTGAAGGGATAGAGCCAGGTGGACAGGAGGGGGGTGCAGGTAGGTGTAGGGATATGGCCAGGTGGAGAGGAGAGGAGAGGTGCAGCCAGGTGGACAGCAGAGGAGAGGTGCAGCCAGGTGGACTGCAGAGAAGAGGTGCAGCCAGGTGGACTGCAGAGAAGAGGTGCAGCCAGGTGGACAGCAGAGGAGAGGAGCAGCCAGGTGGACAGCAGAGGAGAGGTGCAGCCAGGTGGACAGCAGAGGAGAGGTGCAGCCAGGTGGACAGCAGAGGAGAGGTGCAGCCAGGTGGACAGCAGAGGAGAGGTGCAGCCAGGTGGACAGCAGAGGAGAGGTGCAGCCAGGTGGACAGCAGAGGAGAGGTGCAGCCAGGTGGACAGCAGAGGAGAGGTGCAGCCAGGTGGACAGCAGAGGAGAGGTGCAGCCAGGTGGACAGCAGAGGAGAGGTGCAGCCAGGTGGACAGCAGAGGAGAGGTGCAGCCAGGTGGACAGCAGAGGAGGGTTGCAGCCAGGTGGACAGCAGAGGAGGGTTGCAGCCAGGTGGACAGCAGAGGAGGGTTGCAGCCAGGTGGACAGTAGAGGAGGGTTGCAGCCAGGTGGACAGCAGAGGGAAAGTGCAGCCAGGTGGACAGCAGAGGGAAAGTGCAGCCAGGTGGACAGCAGAGTGAAAGTGCAGCCAGGTGGACAGCAGAGTGAAAGTGGAGCCAGGTGGACAGCAGAGTGAAAGTGCAGCCAGGTGGACAGCAGAGGAAAAGTGCAGCCAGGTGGACAGCAGAGGAAAAGTGCAGCCAGGTGGACAGCAGAGGAAAAGTGCAGCCAGGTGGACAGCAGAGGGAAAGTGCAGCCAGGTGGACAGCAGAGGGAAAGTGCAGCCAGGTGGACAGCAGAGGGAAAGTGCAGCCAGGTGGACAGCAGAGGGAAAGTGCAGCCAGGTGGACAGCAGAGGGAAGGTGCAGCCAGGTGGACAGCAGAGGGAAAGTGAAGCCAGGTGGATAGCAGAGGGAAATTGCAGCCAGGTGGATAGCAGATGGGGGGGTTGCAGTGAGGTGGAGGGAGAATATAGCAAAGTGGACAGCTAGGTGGATGGATGGAGACAAGTGGAGGGGGTCACACACCAGTGATAAGATCATCCCCAGCGCTTCCCCCACCACCTGACAAGTTCCTACCTTGGAGCACTTCTTTCCATCTCCCTACACATGAATGAATGAATGAATGAAAACTTGTATAGCGCGGCACATGCGAACTGAATCGCCTCTGGGCGCTTGTTGTTCCTGTCTCCTTTGATATCAAAAGAGAAAAGTCTTGACCTTTTTCCTGAATGCTAGGTGGTTCTCCTCCAACCGAATGCTGGTTGGTAAAGCGTTCCATAGTCTGGGACCTTGGATCGCGAATCTTCTTTCTCCTTTGGATTTGAAGTTGGCTTTCGGAACCTGGAGCAGGTTCTGATTCGTGGATCGCAAAGCGCGATTGGGATTATGCGCTTTTATTATTTCGCATAAATAAATGGGGGCATTCCCATGGACACATCTATGCGTAAGACAGAGAGATTTAAAAGCAATTCTGTCTTTAACTGGCAGCCAATGAAGGGCTCTCAGTGAAGGTGAGATGGATTCCCAGGGTTTTTTCCCAGTCACCAGTCTGGCGGCCGTATTCTGAACGACTTGCAGACGGGCGATTTGGTACTTGGGGAGGCCGAGGTAAAGGGCATTTGCATAATCCAGCCTGGAGTTTACAATAGCTCCCACCACGACCGCTAAGTCTTCTTTGGGGATGAACGGAGTGAGTCTACGTAGTAGGCGCAGTAGATGGTGAGATCCGCTGACTACTGACCCTATTTGTGCGTCCATTGTCATAAAGGAGTCAAAAATGACCCCTAGGCTTTTGACTTTGGCGCTAGGGGTGATGAATTTGCCCAAAATAGGCGGGGGGGTCCACGCTGTTGAAAGTTGATTCCTGCGCTTGGCGTGAAACAGAAGAAGTTCTGTTTTCGCTCCGTTGAGTTTAAGATAACTCTTTGTCATCCAGTCCTCTATCAAAGAGAGACATGTCTCTAGATTGAGGTGGTGATCCTGCCTGTTGCAGATGCGGAAATAGAGTTGTGTGTCGTCTGCGTATGAGTGATAGAGCAGTTTTTGGCTGCTGATAATCTCAAAAAGAGGACGGAGATATATGTTAAACAGCACTGGTGACAGAGGCGATCCTTGAGGGACTCCGCATGTTACTGTGCGTTTTTCAGGCGTAAAAGGTCCTAACTTCACTGTTTGCGATCGGTTTTCCAAAAAAGAGGAGAACCAAGATAAATCGCTTTCTGCGACTCTGGCTACTTCAGCAAGCCGAGTCAGTAACAGATTGTGGTCTACAGTGTCGAAAGCTGCACTTAGGTCCAACAGAACCAGGAGACAAGATTCTCCTTCGTCTGCGGCCTTGAGAACATCGTCCCATACTTTCAGCAATGCTGTTTCCGTCCCATGTCCGGGACGGAAGCCTGATTGCAATGGGTCAAGTAGCTTATAGGTATCTAGATGCAGTTGCAGCTGTTGTACCACTACTTTTTCCATTATCTTAGAGAGTACGTTGAGGCTTGTTATGGGACGGCGATGGAGTGGGTCCTTAGGGTCCAGGGAGGGTTTCTTCAGGATGGGTAGGATTATACCCTCTTTCAACTGTGAGGGCACTATGCCCTCCAAGAAAGACTGGTTGATAAGCTGCGTGATGGGAGGAGCCAGGATGTAGGCGCATTCCTTCAGCAGTTTTGTGGGGATAATGTCATTTGGCGCTGTGCCATTGCGCAGAGTACAAATGACATTCTTAGTGGTCTCGATGGAGATGGGTTCCAGGGTGAACTTACCTGATCTCGGAGAATTATTATGGGTGCTGTGTGAGAGGCTGCGGGGGGGGCTGGGGGGAGAATTGTTTTGCTGAATGCTTTCACGGATTGCCTCAATTTTATTAATGAAGCAATCCGATAGCTCATTGCAAAATTCTTGTGTGTCCGAACTGGGGGCTTCAATGCATCCTGGCTTCATGGTCTGGGTGACCATCTTGAAGAGTTCGCGGGGGCGGTTTAGGGCACCGTTGATAGCCTCCGAAAAATAATTTTTCTTGGCTTGGAAAATTCCTTTGTGGTATTTTCTTGTCGCCGCATGTCGACACATGTCACAGTCGGGCAGCGTGCGGCAGTAGTTAGTCTCACCAGTCACGTACGGTTCCACCCCCGGGCTCCGGCGGGCGGCCGCGGAGAGGCTGGGTAAGCTGCAGGAGCAGCTTTGCTTTGGGCTCCACACTCCTCCAGGACAAGTGGCTTTGCGGCCTCGGCCCAGCGTGTGGCCTGGGTGGATCCATTCTGGGTGTCTATAAACAATGCCGCCCGCCCTGCTCCTCCAATGGTTGCACATCACCCAGGGAGGGAGGCGGGGCGGGCAGAGAGCTGACACCCACGGCTGCTGCTGCCTGCTGGACATCAGCATGGTCACCTCTGGCTTAGTCCAGCGAAGGGGAAGATCTGTCTGCTTCTTCTCCCTGCCTAGTCACTCTGCAGCCAGCCATATAGAGCCCTTCCGCTGCACTTTGCATCAGTCACCATCGGCTGAGGAGGAATCGATCTTCTGTAGGGGACCCAGCAGCTGTGGCAGCGCTCCCTGGCGGCAGTGCGCTCCAAGCGGCTGCTTAGTTCGCCTAGTGGGAGCGCCGGCCCTGACTAGACTTAAGGCCTGATTCACACCTATGCATTTTATCACTTTTTGCATTTTGCAGATTTGCACTACAGAACATGTTCTATAGGAAACCATGTTACATGGGCTAAATATCATACATCTAGCATGTAAACATGAAAAATTTAATATAAATCACATTTAAATTACTTTAAGTTAAACCTTACAATAAACATGAACTATGTGCTCACCAAAAATAAACTATGACTAACTTCCTAATCTCCATTTAAGACATTGTGCAAACTAATTAATGTTAACAGCATATAATGAAATGATATGCCTCTTTCCAGATACACAGATTATCAATGCATGGATGTATAATAGCCCATCGCTACAATAAATTAGTTTTGAAATCTGTCTATTATTCACTAATGAATGCTTGCCACTTGTGGCCTTTCAATCTTGAAAATGTTGGTTGCTTGACTCTGAGGCCTCATACACACGATCAAATCTGTCTGCTGGAAACGGTCTGCTAGACCGTCCCAGCAGACAGATTTGATCGTGTGTACGGGCGAGCCGACGGATTTGGCCACCCGACAGATTTCAAAGCATGCTTTGAAATCTATCGGGTGGGAATCCGTCCGCCCGACATGTCTGCTGGTTTGTACAAAATGGTTTGTACAAAAAAATTTCAAAATTGTTGCTCTTTTTTGTTTATAGCGCAAAAAATAAAAACCGCACAGGTGATCAAATACCACCAAAAGAAAGCTCTACTTGTGGGGAAAAAAGGATGTCAATTTTGTTTGGGAGCCACGTCGCACAACCACGCAATTGTCAGTTAAAGAGACGCAGTGCCGGAAGCTGAAATTTCACCTGGGCAGGAGGGGGGTATATGTGCCCAGTAAGCAAGTGGTTAAAGGTCAATGACACCCCAAAAGCAGCTTGCAAAAGCAGTGCATTTGCCTGAACTGGATCATATCGGTATGAACACCCATGCAATTCGGTTCGAGTGCGAACAAAAAAAATCTGCGTGTACCTGTTTTTTTGGATGCAGAATGAATGGCTCAAATCGCACTACATTCCTGGGCAAATCACATGTGATTCTGTACAGTGGAATTTGAGCTCATTCATTCTGAATGGGCTCAAAACGCATTGCATCCACAAGAAACAGATGCAGATAGCTTTTCTGCATTCCTGTGCAAATCAAATGCGATATGACAGTGAAAACCGGGGTTAATCTTCATGTCAAAAGTTGGTTATGTTACATTATGTGTAAAGATAGTTTGTCTGCAATCAGCAAGGTACTTTACCTTAACGAGATCCAGTACCATACTAATCTAAGACATTGACTAAGTGATGCACATTAACGTTCATTATGTCAAACACTAACCTGCATTTATTATGAATGGGTTGCACACCACAACACATGATCGTGCATTACTGTATACTGCGGTTCACTGCAAAGCATGTGTTATGTGATGGTATTCAAAATGTATTTCACCACAGAGCACCAATGCACACAATGTGCATTACTGCAAAATAAGGATGTGACTGAGCCCTAAATGTGCATACAGTTGTGTGTCTGATGTCTTTTTTGATTGATACTATGGAATGGCCTGTGTAGGATCTTTTGAAAAGTTGTGCTATGTCTAAACTAATCTGACATGCATAGTGGTGGAAGGATGCTTTGATGTATCTAAAGCTGATCACACACGTAACTGCCTAATTTTGAGGGACTACCTGATTAGATATACAGGGTTATTCAAAAACATGATTTCAACTTTTTATATCAAACAAACAGGAAGGGATAGAAGTGCATTCTGCGCATCACTGGATAGAGGAGGGTGCAAAGTTGTACGATTCTAGAGAATCAACATAAGTACCATTTGTTGTGCAACAAACACCAAAATGATAGACGATTTCTTGCCAGACATGAATCCACTGGTTGCTATTTATTGAATTCACAGCTTCAACAATTTGATTTCTCAGATCTTGATAGGTGGGACCAATAACTTTTATGTACCCCCATTGATAAAAATTACAGGGAGTAAGGTCTGGTGACCTGGGAGGCCACAGATGATGAACAAGATCATATTGTCCACCTCTTCCAATCCATGATCCTGGAATGGTGTCATTTAGATAACGCCAGACCTCCAAATGGAGGTGATGCAGGTCATCATCTTGCATGAAATTCAAGTCGTTTGAATCTTCTTGAAGTTCGGGAAACAACCAGTTTTGTAGCAAGTCCAGACATGAAACTCCCGTTACAGTTTTTTTTTTTTTTTTTTAAGCTCCATAAACGTTGTTTACAGAAATGGCGCAAAATACATTCATCTTTGACGAGTCTCTTTCATTTTTCACAACTATGCAAGGATTTTCCCTCTCAAATTCTTACATCGTATATCGATTAACCTTACCAGAGAGATGAAGCGTTGCGTCTTCTGAAAAAAATTGTCATTTGGAAAAATTAGTCAGAATTGCAGCCCAAAATTCCAGCCTTCTGTTATAATCACCGGGATGCAATGCCTGCGATAACTGCATCTTGTACAGCTTCATATGCAGATGGTTTTTAAGACTATGTCATACAACTGTGTGGCATTGAATGGGACTTCTAGGTGAGCATTTAACTTTTGAATAGCCCTGTGTATGGAATGGATTGCTTAGATGAGCACTTTCACTATATATCGTTTTTAGTCATTCTAAAGGAGAAAATCAGATTTGCATTTTTTGAAACTCCCGATTATCATAAGATCAATATGCATTCATTGGAAGATTTGTAATTAAAAAGAGTTTCAGCAGCTAGTTCAGGTTGTGACATGTTTTCTGGTAATGATTTACATTACACTGCAATTCTGTGCATTATTTCCACTTTGTTTCTCTTGTTCCAAAAATGCATTCCAGTCAGGTGGTGTTAGAGGCAGCTTGATCTGAAAATGGTTCCAGAATCTGGAAGAGATTGGCATCAATGTTGTTAATGCAGAAACCTCATTTTATATTTAAAAAAATATTACGTATTCAAACATAAACCTTGCAGGTGCTCACAAATAAACCTATAGTACAAGCAATATTTTTATATATATATTTATTATAGGCACTTAAATATCTCAGTTAATTTATGCAGCGCTTTACATTACACACACACATATATATTGTGACAGGAAGTCAGGTAAATCTGTGGGTTTTGTCACAGACGGGAGATACATTTCTGCCATGTTTAGACAATTCACCAATTACTATTAGGTGTCGGCTGCAGAAATAGCCAGAAAGGTTTAAGGCGTTGGAAAACTTCAGCTGTTCAGAATGAGACAATTAAGGCCTCTATAAGTTATCCAAAGGATGACTACCAATTGCTGCATCCTGAGGCTTTTAGAGTTAAGGAGAGCAGTCAGAAAGACTTCTGAAGAGGTGAGGTGGTTGTTGATTTTTCTGTGTGATAAAAATCAAAAAGACTATTGTTTCTCTGCTGTATGACCAGCAGTGTCTGCCCAGCAGTAGGCTGTGCCAGACTCCATAGGTAGATTCCTGTGTTGTGAAGGTAGATGCCCCAAGTGGCAAGGGTTTATTTTATGTTTTGTTTTGTTTATGCTGTTTTGATGCTTGCACTTGTATCCAGCAATATGGAAGAATAAACCATATCCTTTGTTTTCAACCATCCTCAACTGCATTTCTGTATAGTTCAGCATGTAGTGAACCCATCCAGGGGGTCACACACACCCGCTACCGAGCTAATCCCTCACAATATATATATATATATATATATATATATATATATATATATATATATATATATATATATATATATACTCAGTATATTGTACGTTCTCATCAGTTCCTGCCCTCAAGGGCTTACAATCTAAGGTCCCTCACAACTCACATTTATACATACACATACTAGGGCCAATTTAGACAGGAGATACTTAGCCTACCAGCATTTCTTTGGAGTGTGGGAGAAAACCCAGAGGAAACCCATGCAGGCACATGGAGAACATGCAAACTCCAGGCAGGTGGTGCAAAGGTTGGTATTTGAACGAACGATATAGCCTTTATGTCTATATTTCTACAAACTGACAGAAGGTTTCCCTTTTCTAAAGCTACTGTTGCAATAGCCTGATATGTAGACACTTTTAAAATAATCCACAAAATAATAAATTTGTAACTGTTGTCAGATCACTGAAAAAAAACTATTTGTTAAAGCCAAGAATGCCTGTGTCCTGAGCATTTGCCCCTTGATACATAGAACACTAAACTACAGTACAGCATTCGGCCCCATCCAGTTGCTGCATATTTCAGTCTGTCACAGACTTTGGCCAGCCATACATTGTTAGAATCTGTTAATGGGCAGGCTGAGTATACCAAATTTATAGATCAATCAACTCGGGTACAACCAGCCTCTGGTCGCAGGAAAGAACTTTGCACCTTGTATGGCCAGCCTTAGGCACGCTGCAGGCAGCAGGGTTGGACACTGCACCTGTGCCTCCCAGACCCACTACAACACCAGGATTAAACACACAGGAACTATACACCTCAGGCCCTGTACACACGATCAGACCGGTATGATGAAACTGGTCTGCAGACCAGTTTCATCGGACCAGTTCGATGGTGTGTACGGCCCATCAGACCATTGTTCGTCGGACCAAAGTTTTAAAACCTGCTTTAAAACCTGTCTACTTGGAAGCATTGAACTTCGTTTTTTCAGCACGTTGTTGTGTTCTACATCATCGCGTTCTGGTCTGATCGGATTTTGGTCCGATGGTGTGTACGCACATCAGACCATCAGACAAGTTCAGAGTTGTCTGATGAAAACGGTCTGTAAGACCAGTCTCATCAGACCGCTCTGATCGTGTGTACAAGGCCTTAGAGTGCATTTTTTGCCATCTTCAGTTTGTATTGCTAAATTTGTACACAATCATACAAAACACAACAAAGTACATGGGTAAATGCATACTGTGACAGACTCACCTGGGACATCCCTGAACCATCTTATGTCTAAAATCATCCTATGTCCACTAGAGGCATAGGATGACTGAGGAATGATATCTTGGACTACTTGAGATGGGATTATTATGTATTTATTATCAACAATATTCCAGGATATCTTTAGAGAACTATTTAATGTTTGTTGATTCTGAACTCAAAGGGTTAATTGTAGAGTGACTCATTCATAGATGTTAATGTCCTCACCTCCAGCCATCTGTCTGTTCTCTGTGCTAATTGACCCTGCTATTGTGTGTGTGAAGATGTATTGTATAGCAGGTGAATGAGGAGACTTGAAGTCTACTCACCTCGTCTGGGTAAATGATTAGATAATTAACTCATGTTACTTTATGTTCTGGTTACCTCCTCTTTACTGTATATAAGGCTGTATTCTTGGTTCTATTAAAAACTCCATTCTTATGAGGTTTTGGTAGGGGGGGGGGGGGGACAAATAAACTACACGGAAGTAGGTAAGGGGATTTTTCCCTCCCTTCGTCCTCTACATTTTTTCCTTTTTTTTTTTTCTTTTAAATTTGCACGTTGTTACGTTAGTTGGGGAAAAAGGCCATGAGGACCGACACACATAATCACGGGTGACCAATACTCAAACACTAGGCACAACGTTAACTATTATTATTTTATATTTAATATTATTTTTTTCTCTCAAATAAAAAAAGAACAGACACAAGGGCCATTAGTGGCCTCTTTGGAAGTAGAATGGTGGATCTTTTTTTCTTTTCTTTTCTCTCCCTCTCTCTTTTCTCTCGGGGTATAGAAGGACACAGTAGGGGAACACACGATTCAAGTACAGGCATACCCCGCTTTAAGTACACTCACTTTACATACACTCGCGAGTAAGTACATACCTGTGAGTGTATGTAAAGTGCCTTACAAGTACTGTACAGACATTTTGCAGCCGCAGTAAAAGGAGCTGAAGCTCAGAGAGCATAGTCCGCCCTGTTCCAGTGTGCTCCTGACACCCCCACTACAGCCCCTGAGACCTTAACTACAGCTCCTAACACCCCCCTGACCCCCCACTACACCCTATAAGTGAAAAAAGGTATTGTTTCACTTTAAGTACATTTTCGTTTTACATACATGCTCTGGTCCCATTGTGTACTTAAAAGTGGGGAATGCCTGTAGAAGGAACAGAGTGTGTAGGGACAGAGCAGACATACCCCACCGTAGCGAGGGGTGATGTGGAGGAGGGATTACCCGGTCCATATCGGGTATTTTAGGAAGATTATATATTTTTTTAAGTTTTTGGCGCTCGCCAGTATGCTTTTTTTCTTTTCCTTTTTTTTTGATGTGGGGGGTGAATTATATTTTTTTAAATTTTTCCTCTTTTTAACTGAGAATAACTGAGAAGTCTTTAATAAGACAATTCTAGTTTTTTCCTGCAATGTTCACTTGTGTCTAGTATGTAAATGAAGGAACATAAGAATGTACAATGTTGTATGGAATTTTGATTATAAAAAAAAGATAATTAACTCATGTTAATGTATGTTCTGGTTACCTCCTCTTTACTGTATATGAGGCTGTATTCTTGGTTCTATTAACCACTTTAGCACCGGACCATATTGCTGTCCAAAGACCAGAGCACTTTTTGTGATTCGGCACTGCGTCACTTTAACTGACAATTGCGCGGTCATGCACGTGGCAGGCGTCCTTTTTTTCCCACAAATAGAGCTTTCTTTTGGTGGTATTTGATCATCTCTGCGGTTTTTATTTTTTGCGCTATAAACAAAAATAGAGCGACTATTTTGAAAAAAATGCAATATTTTTTACATTTTGCTGTTTAGGCCGATACGTATTCTTCTACATATTTTTCATTAAAAAAAAATCGCAATTAGCGTTTATTGATAAAATTTATAGCTGGGGGTAGTATGGCATTTTTATTAATATTCTTTTTTTACTAGAATGGCGGCGATCAATAGGCGGACACATCGGACACTTTTGACACATTTTTGTTGGCATTTTTATAGCGATCAATGCTATAAAAATGATTGGAGCCATTGGCAGTGAAGGGGTTAACACTAGGGGGCGGGAAAGGGGTCGGAGTGTGGGACATTCCGATACACATACCTCCTAACTTTTTCCCCGCTCTGTAGATGGGAACGGGGGACACCTATTAGCAAATGTATGTAGGCATCTTGTCTCGTTGTGTGCTGAGGGCAGCTGGAATATCTGATATCTATATCCAGACTAATAGGAAGCGGTATATGACCGAAGCACTCAATCGGAGTGTGGGACATTCCGATACACATACCTCCCAACTTTTTGAGATGGGAACAAGGGACACCTATTAGCAAATGTATGTAGGCATAGGCCACACCCCATGCCACTCCCGCTTTAACCACTTAATGAAAGAAAGTATTTGCCCCCTTAATGACCAGGCCATTTTTTGCAATACAGCACTGCGTCGCTTTAACTGACATTTGCCCTGTTGTACGACGCTGTGCCCAAACAAAATTGATGCCCCTTTTTCTCCATCAGTTTATGCCAATATGCATTCTTCTACATATTTTTGGTATATAAATAAAAAAAAACGCAATAAGCGTAAATTAATTGGTTTGCACTATGTTATAGCGTCTAAAAAATAGGGGATACGTTTTTGCCATTTTTATTATTATTATTATTATTTATTTTTTTTACTAGTAATGGCTGTGATCAGTGATTTTTAGTAGGACTGCGACATTGCCGTGGACAGATCAAACACTTTTGACACCTTTTTGGCCACTGATTACTATATAAATGTCACTGGCAGGGAAGCGATCAAGGGATTAAGTGTTCCCTATGAAGGTATTTCTAACTGTGGGGACTGTCTAGTGACTGGAGGAGGAGACAGATCGCTGTTCCTAATCACTAGGAAAGGCAGATCTGTCTATCCTCCCCTGACAGAACGGGGATCTGTCTGTTTACATTGACAGATCCCCATTCTGTCTCTCTCAGGAGCGATCATGAGTGGCCGGCGGACATCACGGCCGCCGGCCACGTGCATCGGCTTCAGCAGCGCAACAGCGATTCGCCTAGGAGAGCCAAACTGCAGAGTACAACTGTGGCGGCTGGTCTTTAGGTGATTAAAGGAGAATTATACAATTATTAGCGAAACCCACAAGTGCTTTTTTTTATCACTACTATTCCTTATATTGGCTTTTGATATTTACAAATGCAGCAATTTAGACACTGAATGAAAGGTTTAGTTCTGGTAAAAACTTTGAGAGATAAAAAGTGCTTTTTTTTATACAACTACATATATAGATCAGACCAAAATGAGTAGGAACTTTGTTTCAAATCAGGGACAGTTTGGAACTGTAAAATGTACAAATATCTGCAAAAGAGAAAGAGAAATCAGAAACATACTGGTGATGGTAGATATCTGGGTCCCTCTGAATTCGTGTTTGAAATCCAATGTATAAATCATCCCAGAGTAGGCCATTTTTCACAACATGTCTCATGACGGTAGCTCTACTTCTTATCTGTCATAAAATAGAAAAAAAATGTTTTAAATATGGCTTTGAAAAAAAAAGTGTTTTTGGAAAAAGTAGTCTAACATCTGCAGAAATACTAAATATAAGATGATTTGGTTCAAAATACTGTATTGATTAGTGTTGAATTTACAACAAAATGCACCTGAACATGTACCATACATATTTTACCATTACCCCACAGGGGTGTAAACAGACAGTTGGATGTCACATTTTACTGCATGCCAGATGGTGCAGAACTTATCCATGTCATTTGGAAAACACTGAGAATACCATACTGCACCATAAGATTGAGGACATGTGGCCAGGCACAGGCAACTTTCCCTGTCGATGGGCGGACAGAAGGTTGGTGCCATTATTACACACCACTATTCCTAGCTCAAGCTTCCGTGGCGTGAAGCACATCTGAGCCTGCCCCTGCAGAGCTTAAAGAATCTCTGCTCTGGTGTCCCCTAGACAGACCAGCTGAAGCACTGCATGGCATCTTTTAGCCTGACTTGTTGAATGGCTCCTTGAACACTTAGGGGAGACTGGTTGTTCATAGGACAATCCAGCAAAAGGAGGTCATGGAGGAGGAGGGGGTGGAGCTGATAGGTCTTGCCACTGGCGTAGCGGGGGGGGGGGGGCAGGGGGGGCTCCTGCACCGGGCGAAAAATTGCGGGGGGCGAAATCCTGGCGTCCGCGGAATGCGCCGCCGCCGCCGCTGCCTTAGGAAAGGCCGCGGCTTTGGCCTAGCTCTGGAGCTGTCGGCCATCTTGGTACACCCGGCGGCGGCGCGCCTGGTTGGCTGGTGGAACTGTCTGTCTCCCTTGATGTGGGAGTGGCGGGAAACACCAGCCAACCAGGCAGAAGGGCGCGCTGAATGGCCTGGAACATGTGTTTACAGCGCGGCGGCATCTCCATCTCCAGCAAGGTAAGTGGGGGGGGGGGTCGGTGTAAATCTAAAGGGGTGCTCTGCCTGATCTCCACCTATCCACCTCAGAGCCTGTCATTTTAGTTAAACTGCTGGGACTTGTAGTTCTCCATCTTCTCCTGGGGCTCATGGAGATTGGAGAACTACAAGTCCCAGCAGGTTATACATTATCATACAATAAGGTGGATGGGTGTGGATTGCATGCACCTAAACCCCAGGAGAAGATGGAGAACTACAAGTCCCAGCAGGTGATAATATAAGGCTCCGAGGTGGATGGATGTCCGGACACCCATCCATCTCGGAGCCTTATATTATAACCTGCTGGGACTTGTAGTTCTCCATCGTCTCCTGGGCTCAGGTGCATGCGATCCACCATCTATGGGACTACAAGTCCCAGCAGTAAGAAAAACTGAACAAAGATGGTGGATTGCATGCACCCGAGCCCCAGGAGACGATGGAGAACTACAAGTCCCAGCAGGTTATAATATAAAGCTCCGAGGTGGATAGATGTCTGGACAGTGACAATTGGTGGCACAGTGGTGACAATTGGTGGCACAGTGGTGACAATTGGTGGCACAGTGGTGACAATTGGTGGCACAGTGGTGACGATTGGTGGCACAGTGGTGACGATTGATGGCACAGTGGTGACAATTGGTGGCACAGTGGTGACGATTGATGGCACAGTGGTGACAATTGGTGGCACAGTGGTGACAATTGATGGCATGATACAGTGACTGCATTTGATGGCATGGCGCCCTGTGATTGGGCGTATGTGGTTATGTGCTAGCGCCGGGGGGGGGGCGAAAAAAAAGTTCTGCCCCGGGCACCCATAACTCTGGTTACGCCACTGGGTCTTGCATCATTCCCACCAGCTGTATGGAGATGTGATGGCAAAACATTATTACCCAAATTCAATAGAAACTGGGAAATGTGTGATTGGATGCACTTTTTTGAATGAAAAGTGGCGTTTGGTGCAGTTTAAATTGAGGATTGACTCTCTGAGTCGAATGTTATGTAAAGCTGTGTTAAGCGCTGCAGTACACTAACACTATACTCACACACTATACTACAACTACACTAAAACTCTACACTCACAATAAGTCACAATAAGTACACACTAACTCGTTAGTAGCAAACTGAGCCCTGCTCTATCCATCTCTACAACACAATGCAAAAGCTTTCTACAGGAAGTTACCTTTTATTTTGGGGTGGGACTATGAGCACTGAGCCGTTTGGAAAATTTATTTTATTTTTCCAATCAAGGCTCTGACAGTGCTCTGGTGCTCTAATTTTTTTTTTTTTTTTGACCATTAGGGACAGAATGCACTGTGAAGTTTTTATTGTGGGACTTTTCAGTGGGCAAACATCCCGCAAACATACACACAAACGGAGGTTCCCCAATGGGTGACAGTACAGAGATTACAGAGGCCAAACTTTTTCTCTGCTCAACGGAATGATTGCCCACCCTACCAGAGCATATCAAAGACTTAAGAAAATTAGACATAAATTACACACATAACCGGTGATATAGAAAGCTAAGGAGATGGAAGTTTAATCACATTCCAACAACCCTGCTTAAGCCCCTCCATAGCAGTACCCCGCAAGGGTAGGGTGGATCCATTGAACCATCAGGGCACCCCCTCCAGCACCACCGACCCCCGCCCCCCAGAAAAGGGGAGGAAATTGTTCGAGGGGGGGAGGATTTTTAAAACGCCTATTTATTATGAGGGGGGGGGGGCTATAGACTCTCACATATGAAAAAAAAAACAAATGGAGGGGGTGGGGAGAGGGGGAGGGAGGGGGGGGGTAAGGAGAAGGTGAGGGGGAGCATCCAGCACCCCAGGAGGGGGAGGGGGAGATGTCACAGCTGTGGCTCTTCTCTACGCATTTCACCACACTGTACATTTTTATGATAGCTTATGATGCGCCACAGGGGACCCCCAAGTCAGTTGGTTCACTCGGCTAACCCAGATGTGTCGACAGAGCAAATCCAGTTTGACCAGTCGATATAAACTTTAAGTCTCTAAAAAATTTTCTTTATTAAAGCCGTTTATTCATATAGGCAAAAGTTTCTGATTTAATAACAAAAAAAACATACGTTAATCAAATGTAAAATAATGGGACCCCAAAACTATTCTGTTGATTGAAATTCCCAGCCAGGAGGACACAGTTGTACTGTACATGAGACTGTCATTTTATTCTTGTGCCCCGCCAACGGATAAATGTAGGATTTCCCTCCTGGCGTAGAACAGGGCAAAGGTGATGCCCAGTTTGGTATATCTGTCGCATTCAATCGAAAATCACCCAAATAGGACAATAGCTAAGGAGGAACAACTTCGGGTCCATCGTGAGTTCCACCCCGTAGCGGTCTGACAGAGTACCTGCCACCTCCCTCCAGTACGGCTCCAATTTAGGCTGTGATAACAGAACCAAACCATATGAATAAATGACCCAGTATCCCCCGAACACCTAGTGCACAAGGAGCTCCTGGAAGGGTAGATCTTAGCCAGTCTGCGGGGTGTAATAGGCCCTATGTAAGAAAAATGCGCTTACCAGTTGGATGTCTATCGTGAACACGCGTTTTGTCTCTAGAGGCGATCATGGACGGGAGGAAGTCCCTCTAGAAGAGACGCAGGGATTGTTTTTTTACCTTTTCCCAGATCTCCTTTTATTTTATTTGTCCAGATCAGGAATGTCAGCGTTTTATTCCATTAAAACCTTTACTTTTTGACCTGCCAGGATTCCCATTTTTCTGTGTCCGCGTCGTACGCCACCGTAAAGCGCAGGTAAAGGGACGAGATCTAGGGGTTTCCCCATAACACCCGAAATCAGGAGGCGCTCGACCGAGTCCCCCTCCACACTCCTTGAGCGCAACCGGATCCGTTTGGAAACAAGGTTACCAGTTTAGGATACCGCAAGCTTTTGCGTGTCTCAGTTGAGGATGGATCATATCTACTTCAAGCGAGCCCAGGGAGGGGGGAGTTTCATGCTTGTAGCGACGGGCTAGGTCTCAGAAAAGACAGCACCACACCGTCCGGCATAAGCGCATTTTATGCCGGAGGGTTAGGATGCCCCGCCGCGCCCAGGCCACTGGGTCGGGGACCATGTCCAGGTCTTTGAGGATCTAGGAGAGGGTTCCCCCAAAGCGGGGTGTGTGGATGGACATTACCATTCATTTATTGGTTCGCTTGTGTTGTCAGCATACCACGCACCCTGGAGGTCCGCCACACTGTTTTGTTCCGAATTTTTTTTATTGTCCATTTCAGTATTTTCGATTGTATTCCATAGGACCCGTGACCGCTTTTTGGATTTCACAGCCCTACTTTATCCCCCGAAACACAAGGTTAGATACTCGTCAAGTAGTGTAAGCTGCTTTAGTTTTCATTCCAGGATAGTTTTTTGTTATTTCTATTTTTTATTTATTTATTTATTTATTCTTCCGCCTCTTTTAAGGGTCACCGCTGGGTTCTGACGCGTCTGGGAAAACCACCAACGGACTGTCACCAGGACCGCCGCCCAGTAGTAGGCAAGGAAGTTTGGGAGGGCCAGACCCCCCTGGGACAGGGGGAGATAACAAAAAATGAGGAAGCGTTTGGCAACCCGGGGAGGGCTGTCAATCTACTGTAAACCTTATTCATATGAACGCCAACACTATGCCACATAATTCTCATCCTTTGAGTCGTTTAACTAAGAACTTACCCCTGAAGGACTTCGGTATGATTTTAATAGTTACAGGGGTCCAGCTGGCGAAAGAAATAGAGTAACTTACCTGGGATCCAGTATCACCATCTTTATCCAGAGGTTACCTCGTCCGACCGGCGAGTTGCCAGGCTTACTGAACAGAAGGGTACGCCAGACCGCACAACGTCCGGACAGATGTTCTAACGTCGGGAGAACTTTGCATTTTTCTCCATGTATGACCTTATTTGTTTGAATGAAGTCGAGGTGTCCCACTGTTACTAACCCCCAGATAAAATGTGAATAGTTACTCATCCACCCAGTTACATAGCAGGGAGGCGTGTGAAAAAAGTCGTCCATCAAGGGCGAGACAGCGATGGGTGGATTATATGAGGAAGGAGCACTGACTTGTATATCCCTGTAGTTGATTCTCACCCCCGAAAATGATGCAAATTTCTCAAAAAAATGGTTCTTGACAGTGCCTCACCGAGTGAAGCAGACGCATCCGCCAGGTACAGAAGGGCGTCCTTTCAGCGTAAAGTGATAATTTCTCCTCTAGGGTTTATCCCACCTTGATCCCCCGGACCCCCGGGTCGCTACCGTCGGATATGCGCGGCCAGGGGTTCCAGGGCCAAGGCAAATAGAGCCGGGGAAAGTGGGCAACCCTGCCTGGTCCCCCGTTCCAAGGAGAAGGGGGGCGACAGGGTCCCATTGGTGCGAATACGCGCCCTTGGACGAGCATATAGCATTTGTATCCAGGACAAAAACCGGGGTCCAAAACTGAAGCGTGACAAAACCGCCCAGAGGTAGCCCCACTCTACAGAGTCGAAGGCCTTCTCGGCGTCGAGCGAGGCCACCACACCGGCGCCGTCCGGGGCCGCCACCGCGAGGTGAGTGTGTAAGCGACAAAGGTTAATGTCGGTCCCCCGACCCGGCATGAAGCCCGTCTGGTCTGGGTGGACCAGGGCCGTAATAACAGTGTTAAGCCTATTGGCAAGGATCTTCGTGAAGAGCTTTGCGTCGACATTGAGGAGGGAGATAGGACGATATGAGGAGCACAGAGTGGGATCTTTACCGGCCTTGGGGATTACCACAATGACCGCGTCACACATCGAGTCCGGGAGTGCACCCAGATCCGAGGCCGACGCAAACAAAGATATTAACCTAGGGGCCAGGTCTTCTCCATAAGTCTTGTAAAATTCAACTGGGAACCCATCCGGACCCGGCGTCTTACCCCCCTGCATCATATTTAAGGCGGCCTGTATCTCTTCGAGCTGAAATGGCGTGTCCAATTTACGCGCCATAGAGGACGTGAGGACTGGGATGTCCACCTCCTCCAGATAGGTCACTAGGTTCGGGAGGTCATACTTCACTCTAGAGGTGTACAGTTGCTGGTAATACTCCGCAAAACATCGGTTGATTTCCTGCGGAGTTGAGTGTAGGGTCCCCTCCCCATCCCTCACCTGGGCCACGGCAGACGCACCCGAGTGCTCCCTGGACAGCCAGGCCAAAAGCCTCCCCGTCCGCTCCCCTTGTTCGAAAATACGCTGAGTCTGATGAAGAAGCTTCTTCTGAGTCAAGGCTGTCCGGAGGAGGACTGCCTGCCGCGTCAGGGATTGCAGGGAGGAGTAGTGTTGCGGGTCTCGGGTGTTGACATACAGGGCCTCCTGTCGAACCGCCTCCCCTTCCACCCTGGTGAGTTCCGCCCTGCGCTCCCTCCGGAGTTTCCCCCGCAATCAGTATAGACTGCATTTGTATTTTTGTCCCCGGGAGGAGGCCTTAATTTTAGGCTGTTATGATCCCACACCGTGTTCTCCGCGGCCGTATTAATCCCGGGTTTTTTTTTTTAATCGCCCAATAGGATCGACTAATTTCGAGTGTATCATGAAACTTGGGCTCCACCTCCGGATCTGAGATCCAGAACCTGGAGAGCTGATCGCCAGAGGTTGCTGGCTGGATCCGTCATCAACCACTGAGTCAGTGAGAGGAGGAGTACAAAAAACACACAAAGGTCCGAGATCCCGCGAGGGAGGATAGTAAAACTTTTATAGTCACGTACCCGGGGTAGTACTGGCGTCCCCACATACGCTAAGTCAATTCACTGGGAGAAGGATTTATGGGTGGCTACATAAACTGAAAAATGGCTGGTGAAGTAATAGCCCGAGTCCCCGGGTTCCTCCAGATAAAGCAGTCAAAAAACGTCCGTGAGCCCGTACGTATAAAAATGTGTACAGCCCATTCCGATACCAGTCCCTGGCGAGTGGTGCCTGATGAGGAGAGTGAACCTGTCCATACCAGTGTCTGGTATGACTAGGTCCCATGAAGGGAACTCACCCATTAGGACCACATTTTCACAGGGAAGTGTACTGCGCCAACTTGGTGTGGCCGCAAGTATTCCCAGGACCGCCATGCAGGAGGCAGCAAAGAGCCCTTCAGGGGCAGGTACAAGCCCACCAGTACCCAGGGGAGGTTATAGATCAAAGCATGGACCAACACAAATCTGCCATCCGGGTCAAGAACTAAATCAAGGAGCTTAAAGGGGAGGGATTTGAGCACTAAATTTTACATTTTTCTAACCCCCCTGGCATAATTAGAGTAAGTGGAATGATAGTGGTGCCCACCTACCTTTGTTCAGGGCTTTTTGAGGCTGAGGGTTTTGCTACCCACATTCAGATGTGTCTTCTGCAACACACAAACATACTGCGGGCTATGCTTTTTAATAAATTGGAACACTAGGGACCTCTTGACTGGGGAGTTCAGGCCCCGAAAATGTGTTCCAGGAAAAGAGGAATAATGACATCAAATAATGAGTAATACAATAAAGCCATTGCAAACCACCAGGCAGATCACCACAGGAATGAATGTAGAGCTACATAGGAGCCTCCAACCATTCACCCGACCCATCACCGGGGCGGGGGAAGGGCGTCGGTTTCCCATCTCCAGAGCAATCAACATGCAAGAAATCAACAGTACTGTCATAGAGCATAAAACAATCAAACCGCTTATAACAGGGCGCCAACCGGGCTTGGACCTAGACAGGCATATACCCCCCCCCCCCACCCCCCCCCCCCCCGAACATGGAGGAGGACTTGTATCCCAAAGTTGACAAACCCCAGCCCTAAGGCCGGACACCATGAGGGCAGTGTCATGCGAGCGGCTACCCGCTACTGTAGGTCAAACCTACAGTTAGTGGTCCTGAGAATCCCCAGCAGGAGGATGAACTCTCACAGGTGTGTGGATCACCCGGAGACCCGGGGGTGCAGTTCTTGAGTACTAGCAACAAGGACATCCAACAGGGAGTCAAAAAAAATAAAAATCGATATTTAATAAAAGGGGAAAAACAGATGTGAGTCAATTTTCAGGGGGAGCTTATAGAGAAAAGGGGGGGGGGCGCCCTCCATCGAAAAGTCAGCAGGATGGGAGACATGGGGGTGGTGGAGGGGGACGGAGAGGAGGATCAGCTATAGCTCCTGGCCCACTGCTGAGGAGATGCAGCCGGGGGGGGAGCCAAGACTAGTGGCAGTATCCAAACTTGAAAACTACTGGTATATGACAGGATGGGGTCCGGCCCTCCCAACCCCCCAGGGATGAATGTAGAGGAGGATATTAACGCATTCTCCGCAAAATTGTTATTCAATATATTATTATTGTTTTTTAGGCAGGGGAGCTTATGTGGTGGGGGCAGTTTTCAGTAGGCCTCATAGCTGCATCGGGGCCCGCCAGGATCATGTCCAAGGAACCCCTGATTTTCAATACCCCGGGGGGGGAAATGACATTTTTAAAATTTTAATTATTTTCCTATTACTGAATAGGTTACTTACAGTCAGTTGACAAAGGTTTCTGCAGAAGGGATGACAATTTTTTGTCACAGGTCTCTCAGCCATATTGTTATTTTAATTATAGGAGGGATTCGGCCTAATTTTTAACAGGTCGCGGCATCTCTCGGGGAACTCTGAGCCTGGCAGGGAAGAGCATTATGCTGTACTTGATCCCCATTTTTTCGTGCCTCTCTCAGCATGGCTTCCACGGACGTGGTATTTCAAAGGACTTGCGCTGGCGCTGTGTCTCCACCGAGTAGTCCAGGAAAATCAGGAGCCTGGCGTTCTGGTACTTGAGGTCTCCTTGCAGATGCGCAGCCCTGAGAACACCAACAGGGGAGAGAATGTCCCTGTCGTTCTCAATGTGCGGTAGTGGGCTTTTCAGAATTTTTTACTTGAAAATAAAGGTGCGCGGCGGCGCTCCTACAGGGCCTCTGGTCGCCGGTATGCGATGGGCTCTCTCATTAGAGAAATAGTGGGTTCTCATCCTCAGAACCGGGCGGCCGGGAGGCTTGGTTTTATAGTGGGGAGGATCTGCTCCATGAAGGTTTGAGCTTGGAGTGCACAGGATCAGTACCTTGTTTTTATTTTTCTGCCTAATTCCCGCTCCGGGAGACCCAGGACACATTTTATGAGATTATTGCGGCGGTTCCTGTTCTCGGCGTCTTTTGAATAATTATCCGCTCTGTGTTCCAGGACCTTCACCCTATCCTCCATTGCTTTCAAGGATGTTATTACTGCCTATGATGTCAGTGTGGGGACCTGATCCCTCTGGGTGTCCTCCAGGTCTTTTTGTAACGAGACCCGTCTCTCCGTTGTTCCTCCGCCTTTTTCTACGCGGTCTATTGACCTGAACGCATGTGAGTTTTTCCAGGTCGATTTTTATTACGGAATTACGTATGAGCGCTGTTCTCTTTTTCATGTCCGCCTGGACATGGTCAATCTTGATCATTAGGGCTGATTGGCAGGTGGAGATTTTTGAATTATCGCCGCCATGAGTGCCTCAAACGCCGCCGAACCGGCCTGGATCGCGTCGTCCAGCGGTATGTCCGGATGGGACGCCATGCAGACAGAAGGGGAAGGCCGCAGAGGGCCAAGCGTGTGCTTAGGCCCGGACTTCGGCGGGGTGGGCCCTGCGGCGGTGTTGCGGCGCGTCCGACAGCCCCTGCTATTCCGGCGCATTCCCCGGGAGACAAGGGAAGGATTTGCAAAAAGGTGGCCCAGAATCCACGCAAGGAATAAGGCAGAAAGGATTCTCAGAGCGGGAGCTCAGTCACTACACGTCCTCTCCCGTCGCCATCTTGGACACGCCCCCCAGGAAGTTACCTTTTATAGTGTGGGGTGGGACTATGAGCACTGAGCCGTGATTGGAAAATGTCATATCATTTTGTCCAATCAAGGCTCTGACAGTGCTCTGGTGCTCTAATTGGCAAGGCCTGACCATTAGGGACCTAGAATGCACTGTGAAAGGCGCAGCATTGTGGGACACTCAGTGGGCAAACATCCCGCCAAGCTACCCACAAATTCGGAGGTTCCCCAATGGGTGAACATGTGATCTTCGGGCCAAACTTTTTCTCGGCTCAAACCGTTCGCCCAACCCTACCAGTGACACTCAAAGACACTTACTAGAAAATTAGACCTAAATTACAAGAGGTCTAACAATGCTTGTAAGAAAAGATCCTGAGAATGGATAGATGGAAGTTTAATCACCATTCCAACAGCCAGCTGCTTAAGCAACCACTCCATAGCAGATCATATCAAGGTAATCCATTGATCAAACATAAGGCAAATATCGCAAAAGAAGGAAGTGAAATTGTTCAAGGTGTAGTTTTTAAAACGCCTATTTATTATGAGCTATAGCATCTTACTCACATATGCTAAAAAAAAACAAATGAGCATGTAAAGAATGGAGCATCCAGCACCCCAGCAAGTGTGATGATGTCACTGATGTGGCTCTTCTCTACGCATTTCACCTGAACTGATTCATTTTTATGATAGCTTATGACACATGGCTGTACACACCCAAAGTCTGTCGGTTCCTGCTGAACCCAGCTTAAGTCAGACAGAGCAAATCCAGAGACAGTCGACTATAAAATTTAAGTGCTCTAGGAAAAATGTGTTCTTTATTAAAGGTTTATTCATATAGCAAAAGTTGTTTATGTTTAATAACAAAAAAAACATAACAAGCTTTAACAAATTAAAATAAAATGACCCCAAAACTATTCCCTGTAAGGAATGAAATTCTACCACATTATGGTACATTGTACTGTACATGAGACTGTATTTTATTCTTGTGAAGGGATAAATGTAGCGCCGTGAAACCAAAAAGACGGTGATGTCTATGGGTGAATACAATCGAAAATCACTGAAATAGGACCATGAAAACAATAATGATGAACAAAATCAACAGTGAGGAGTGAAGTCCTTGCGTGGAATAGTGCTGTGATAACACAAGTCCAAACCAAACATAAATGAATGGTAATAGTCCATCCACAATAATAAAGTGAGTAGATGTGAGGTGACCTCGTAGATCCTCAAAGATGGAATGGCACTTAGATCGAATGAAGATAAAATGCGCTTACCAGAAATGTTGGACCTGTCTATCATGAACACGCGTTTTGTCCTAGAGGGACTTCAACTGGGGCATTGATGCCCCAGTTGAAGTCCCTCTAGGACGAAACGCGTAGGGAATGTTTTTTTACCTTTTCACACATTGCCTTTTATTTTATTTGTGATCACTTTTATGTACATTGGTTTTATTCCATTAAAACCTTTACTTTTTGACCTGCACCATTGGGGTTGCATTTTTCTTTTTTCTCTCTCCCCCACGGTGCTTGGAGTCATCTAGTTCCTCCCATCCCACCCTTTCAAGGGTCGTACCATCACCCCTCCACACTTTCCTTGAGAACGGACCGTTTGGAAACAAGGTTACCAGTTTAGGATACCGTGCACTTTTGGACTTCCATTGAGGATTTGGATCATCATCTACTTCAAGCGAACCCAGCTGACTGTGCCGTGGGAGTTTTCATGCTTTATCGATCTGCTGTTCATGACAGACAGGTCCAACATTTCTGGTAAGCGCATTTTATCTTCATTCAATCTAAGTGCCATTCCATCTTTGAGGATCTACGAGGTCATCCCACATCTACTCACTTTATTATTGTGGATGGACTATTACCATTCATTTATGTTTGGTTCGAACTTGTGTTATCACAGCACTATTCCACGCAAGGACTTTACTCCTCACTGTTTTGTTCATCATTATTGTTTTCATTGTCCTATTTCAGTGATTTTCGATTGTATTCACCCATAGACATCACCGTCTTTTTGGTTTCACAGCGCTACATTTATCCCTTCACATTACTATTCAATACTCGTCACATTGTAGTGTAGCTGCTTTAGTTTTCATTCCACATTAGTTTTTTGTTATTTCTATTTTTTATAATTTTTGTATTTTATTCTTCCCTTTCTTTTATGGCATTCCTGCTGCTTACTAATACTGGCAGCAAATTCTAATGGAAGGGAAGGAGGTGATTTGGGAAAGGTATTTAAAAATGTCTTCTATACCATTCGTGTAACACTAAAATGCATACAGTATACATCAACACTTGCCATAATAACAAAAAATGACAGCTGAACACTGGATCAATTACTACTGTAAACCTTATTCCATACCCAACACATATAGGCCACATAATTCTCATCCTTTGATGTGTTTAACTAAGGAACTTACCCCTGAAGAATTCCAGGTATGACATTTTATACGTAGTTACATTGGTCCAGCTTGGACCAATGTAAATATGCATATACTATACCTGTGGGATCCAAGCTTGAAATCACCTGCTACTCCAGTGACCTTCATAGTTTGCCGAGCGGTTGCCATGCTGCTTACTGAACAGAAGAGGTCAGACACTTGGCACGGGACCTTTCAGAGAATGCTTTGCATTTTCCAAATGAATGCAAAGCATTATTTGTTTGAATGAGGT
This sequence comes from Rana kukunoris, assembly GCA_029574335.1. Classification (NCBI taxonomy): domain Eukaryota; kingdom Metazoa; phylum Chordata; class Amphibia; order Anura; family Ranidae; genus Rana; species Rana kukunoris. The sequence continues at coordinate 299,464,375 of CM056053.1, forward strand.
ATGAGGTGTCCCAACCTGTTACAATGTACCCATGTATAAAATGTTACATAGTTACATATAGTTACATAGTAGGTGAAGTTGAAAAAAGATACAAGTCCATCAAGTGCAACCTATGTGTGTGATTATATGTCAGTATTACCTTGTATATCCCTGTATGTTGTGGTCGTTCGGGTGCTTATCTAATAGGTTCTTGAAACCATTGATGCCCCCCGATAAGACCACCGTCTGTGAAAGGGAATTTCACGTCCTTTTCCGCTCTTATAGTAATGAACCCTCTATGTAGTTTAAGGTTAAACCTCTTTTCTTCTAATTTTAATGAGTGGCCATGTGTCTTGTTAAACTCTCTTCCATAAAAAAGTTTTATCCCTATTGTGGGGTCACCAGTATGGTATTTGTAAATTGAAATAACATCCCCTCTCAAGCATCTCTTCTCCAGAGAGAACAAGTTCAGTGCTCGCAACCTTTCCTCATAACTAATATCATCCAGACCCTTTATTAGCTTTGTTGCCCTTCTCTGTACTCGCTCCATTTCCAGCACATCCTTCCTGAGGACTGGAGCCCAGAACTGGACAGCATACTCTAGGTGCGGCCGGACCAGAGTCTTGTAGAGCGGGAGAATTATCGTTTTATCTCTGGAGTTAATTCCCTTTTTAATGAATGCCAATATTCTGTTTGCTTTCTTAGCAGCAGCTTGGCATTGCATGCCATTGCTGATCATCTTCTAGGACCCACATGTCCTTTTCCATCCTAGATTCCCCCATCCTAGTTTCCCACCAATGTATAGATTGCATTTGTATTTTTGAGACCCAAATGCATTATTTTTAGGGCTCTTACTGATCAAAATTTTTGTGTTGTATTAATCGCTTTTATTTTAATCGATTAATCGACTAATTTCGATTAATTATAACGCACATACAGATCCAACTACTTTTAGCTGATCACCTTGCAGGCTGATTCCTAGTGCAGCTACCAACCACTGGAAAAATGGATAGCAGGATACAAAAAACACACAAAGGCAGCGCTCGATGGGAATAGCATTAAAACTTTTATAGTCTTCAAGTAGGTAACCAAATAAATATTGCACTGGAGATAAAATCGATGGAGCTACATAAACTGTAAAAATGGTGCAAGTAATAGCAGTCATAAAGCAGTCATAAAGCAGTCATAAAAACATGTAGCTAAGTATGATACTGGTATAAAAATGTGTACAACGATACCACTGCTGAATCCAGATGAGGAGAGGTTAACATCAGTCCGTCGGTATGTAGATGTCCCATGAAGGGAACTATCACAACTACTAGTGGATGGTAGTAGAATCTCAGGTTGATAGAGGGAAGTGATAGAGGGAAGTGTAACAGCCTTTGTGTGTGGCAGATAGTAAGGTCCCACCGGCATGCAGATATGAAGGCACAGCAAAGGAGCCCTTCAGATGGACACGGCAAGCCCCGCCGGTGTCCGTGAGGTCACCGGATCTCCGACGGAACTCCCTGAAGGCCCAGAAGCCGGCGGAGAGGTGAGTACCAATCAAAATCGATTAATTAAAAGTTAATTTGCACATCCCTAATTATTTTACATTTTTCTACATTGCACCTTATTTGCCATGTAGTTGCCCACCTCATTCCTTTGTTCAGATCTTTTTGCAAGGTTTCCACATTCTATGGAGAAGTTATTGCCCTGCTTAGCTTAGTATTGTCTGCAAATACAAATATTGCACCGTTTACTCCATCCGCCAGGTCGTTTATGAACAAATAAACTGGACACAGAACCCTGGGGGCCCCACTACCCACACCTGACTATTCAAAGTACTCCCCATTTATCACCGCCCTCTGAAATCGCTCTTGTATTCAGTTTTCAATACATGTACTCACCCTATGGTCCATGCCAACTGACCATATTTTGTACAGTAAACGTTTATGGGGAACTGTGCCAAATGCTTTTGCAAAATCCAGATACACCACGTCTACGGGCCTTCCTTTATCTAGATGGCAACTCACCTCCTCATAGAAGGTTAATAGATTGGTTTGGCAAGAACGAGTGTTCATGAATCCATTGTCAGGGCATCAGAACTGCCCGATCGCGCGCGTGCGCGGCTTGGGCACGCGCGTGCACATCTTAGGCGTGCACGTGCGCGGTATAGGCGCGCGGCGCGGACGCGCACACGAGCGCGCACGGACATGCTCCCCATCCGGCCAATCAGTGGCTTAGGCGGGCTATTTAAGCCATCCTCTTTCCCCTGTCTGGTTGCTGGCTTGTCACAGCTTCTGAGTGTATCTGATACCTACGACCTTTTGATCCTGACCCTTCTGACCTTTGGCTATTGTTACCGGACTGCTGCTACCTCCTGCTCTTGACCTTTGGCTTTGAACTATCGGACTTCCTGATCTCTCCAACCCTCCTGACCACAGCCTGTTTCCCGGATTAATCTTCTGCTTGTTCCCAGCTCCAGCTACTTGGACTTCCGGACTACCTCCGTGTGCTTCCTCGGCTGACCTCAGCAACATGCTTCCGGATCAATCTCTGTTCCACGGATCCAGTCTTCGTCCTCCTGTCGGTATCGGTGCCTCCTGGTGCGTCTGTCCCCACTCCAGGGGGCGGATCGCGCTAGGTCGCAAAGGGAGCCGCCCTCAGCATCTTGGCCTTGGTGAGTTTATCCTTAAATAACCGTGATATCCATGCTGATTACTGCTAATGATACTGTTCTTATTACTAAAATATTGTATATAGTGCCTTATCCCCCTCTAAGAGCTTACATACTATTGATGTTAGGCTAACTGGTCTGTAATTCCCAGGGATGTATTTTGAGCCATCTGGTCCTGGTAATGTTAAATTATCCATACAGTGTGTCAAATTCTTATTTATGTGAAACATTTCAGGAGTAGCATTTTAGGGAGACTGTCTGTGTTGCTTATGAATTCCTTCCTTTTATTGTTTATATGTTATGGGCGACTGAGGTGAGCTGTGATCCAGTACCTAGGACTGAATGGCAGAAAGCATGTGATGTGGAACATCAAAATGATATATCACAACGCCTGTTAACAAGCTTAATCAATAACACAATGCAGAGAGCAAAGCTGAAATGCAAAGTGCTTTTAAACAAAGTCAGATCAGATCTACAATTACTAAATTCAGTGATCGAGAATAGCGTTCTAGCTGGCTGCTTAAAGGGGTTGTAAAGGTTGTCTTTTATTCTCTAAATAGGTTCATTTAAGCTAGTCTATTGTTGGTTTACTTACCTTTTCCTTTGTTTTCCTTTCTAAATGTTTTTTTTCTTTGTCTGAATTTCTCAATTCCTGTTTGTCCTCAGTAAGCTTTCCACCATCATCCGAGCAGTGGAAAGTCATTTAGAACAGCTTACTGAACACCTTACTGAGGAGGAACAGGAAGTGAGAAATTCAGACAAAGAAAACAAAGAAAAAAACGTTTAGAAGGGAAATTGAAGGAAAAGGTAAGTGAACCAACAATGCACTAGCTTAAAGGAACCTATTTAGAAAATAAAAAACAAACCTTTACAACCCCTTTAAAGTGGTAGTAAAGTTTTTACTACCACTTTTACCTACAGGTAAGCCTATAATAAGGCTTACCTGTAGGTATAATAGGTATGTAGGTATAATAAGGCTTACCTGTAGGTATAAAGAATATCTCTTAAACCTGTACGGTTTAGGAGATATTCCCCTCACAATGCGCCACTGATTGCAGTGGCGCATGCGCAGCGGGGACCTGGACCAGGTAAGTTCTCTACACCTCATTTCAAGGTAAGTATTTCATAACGAGCTAGTATGTGATGCATACTAGCTCATTATGCCTTTTGCCTTTCAGGTGTAAGAAAAAATTATAATAATTATTGCGGGTATACAACCGCTTTAAAGTGTAATTTCACTTTTGTTAAAAACTAATAATAACAATAGTTATTAAAATAGGCAACACAGCATTTTGTAATTTAATTTACTAAAAATTACCTTTTGATTTCAATTTCAATTTCACTGCAGAATTCAATGCAACCTGGAGGCGTCCTGTACACAGTTTATGTACAGAACATCTTTAGAAATGTAATTTTCTGCTTGTGTGGGTGACTGACTGCTTTTCTCCTGTGTCTGCACTAAGACACACGTAACATTTTAGGCATCCTCTGCAATAGGAATTTCATTTTTAGTCAGATACGTTCTAAAGGCTAATTACTTCTACAGGGATGCAAACCCTGCAGCTTTCCTTACTGGAACACTGAAAGAACTTTTTTCACAACAGAGAAAGTGGAGTTACACTTTAAGGCCTCATGCACATGGGATGTTTGTAAAGGTCCCTCTGAATGTCAGAACTGCTTAAAGAACATGATAAATGTTGAGTTTTGTACAGTTGTTCAGGCGCACTTAGATGCATCTGACATTTAGGCGTTAATGCACTCCATTGGCCAATATTTGTCTAGCGTTTATGCATGCTTAGACGTCTTGGGTCGTGTTCTGCATTTTTTCTACTCTTCAGCTCCTCTCCTGGATTTGTCCTTTGGTGTTTTTTGGTGTCTGTAAACACCTATGTGAATGGGCTTACATAGAGGTGCATTACAGTCCTAAAAAAAATAATTCTCCCCCTCTCTCCTCTCCATGACACCTCCACCGGGCATTCCCATGTCTCATTTAAAATTTTGAAACTAATTAAACTCCTGCTGCAATCCCTAGCCCTGGTAGATACTTGGAGAGCCACACACCCTTCAAGGAAAGATTTTACCTCCCCCCACAAGAGATACTCTCGAATAGATTTGATCTTCATCTCGCAAAGAGATCTTTCTAGCCTCACTAGGGCGGATATTGGAATCATAGCCCTATCAGACCACGCCCCCACTGCCATAACCTTGAACCGTAATTCATCCCCCAGAACAGCATTTAACTGGAGACTGAATGCTGCCCTTTTGACAGATCAGACAATCCATGATGATATACACACATCTATTTCCACGTTTTTCCATGACAATGTAGATTCAGACACGAATCCTTTGAATAACTGGGAGGCCCACAAAAGCGTGATCAGGGGAGAAATTTATAAAATGGGGGGCAAGACGGGAAAAAGAAAGAGATAAAGAAATAGCCTTGTTAACTGCTACTATTGCTAAACTGGAAATTCAGCACAAACGCTCCCTTGCGGTCAGGGTGGAGGAAGAACTTCTTTGAAACAAATCCTTAACTTGCAAACCCAAAAATCTCTACTCTTTAAGAGGAGTATCTTCTATGAGCATGGTGACAAGAGCGGGAAACTGCTTGCCAGAGCTCTGAAGGATGTCACTATAGCTAACCATGTTCACTCCATCCGGGGTCGCGGGAGTGTGCTTGAACTTAAAACAGACCAGATACCAGGTATCTTTCATGACTTTTACACCAAACTGTATAACCTTCCTGACCAACACAAACCCCAGCATATAACGGCATCTAAGATAGTGACAATTAAACAATTTTTACTACATAGTAAAATTCCCTCCCTTGCCAGAGAAGAAACCCTCGAACTGGAAAAGCCCATAACCTCTGCAGAATTACAATCGGCAATCGCGGACCTAAAAACAGGGAAGAGCCCAGGCCCAGACGGTTATTCCTCCCAATATTATAAGATCTTTACACAATTACTTTCGGCCCCTCTATTAAAAGCTTTTAGCTACCTGGCCAATAACCAGCACAACTCTACCTCTCTGCTAGCAGCCAACATTGCCGTGGTCCCCAAGCCAGATAAAGATTATACGGAATGTGCGAATTACAGGCCTATTTCTTTATTGAACATAGACATTAAATTACTAGCAAAGATCTTATTAAACAGAATTAACCCCCTACTTCATAAACTAATAGGCCCGGAACAAGTAGGATTCATGCCAGGCCGAGAAGCCAGAGACAATATAAGTAAAGCACTAAGCCTAATCCATCATGCCCGGGACCTGGACCTTAAAGGCCTTCTCCTGTCCACTGACACGGAGAAGGCCTTTGACAGGGTCTCGTGGGACTACATGCTAACGACATGCCTGCACGTAGGTATGGGCAACAACATGATGAACTGGATCGGGGCTCTTTACCAAAATCCACAGGCACAAATTAAAATTAACTCCACCCTAACTTTCCCCGGACGTCAGGGGATTTAAAATTCAAAATAGAGAATATAAAGTTGCCGCTTACGCCAATTTCGCTCCCCTTTTGCTTTCCATTTCCAATGATTTACTAAAGTGGACCCCCAGACCCTTTTCTTGGTTTGGGAGAGCCTCAATCCTTAAGATGATGATCCTACCTAGGCTGCTATACTTCTTTAATGCCCTGCCAATTATGATACCAAACCTCTTTTTTACCAAACTACTACGGATACAGAGAGAATTTCTTTGGAATGGGAGAAAACCCAGACTAAGCTTCAATATACTATCCCTCCCCAAATCAGCAGGAGGTATAAATCTGCCAGACTTTAAAAAATACTACTACGCCACACATATTACAAGAATTATAGATTGGCATTGCCATGGCCAAAACAAAGACTGGGTGCACCTGGAAGACTATCACAACAACCTACATCTTCCCTATCTTCCATGGACCACCGATTCTAGATCCCCTAAATGTTCATCGCATCCCTTGGTAGCAAGTACACTGAAGATATGGCACCACGTAGCATCTAGGTTTAATCTAGCTATGATCCCAGGCCCTCTTACTCCCATTATTGACAACAGTGATTTTCTCCCGGGCCAAAACCAAAAAATCTTTCCAATTCCAGTACGTACTTCCAAATTTCTTATGTCGCATTGCATCTCTGAAGGTAGGATTAAATCTCTAGAAACACTTAGATACGAATATGGTGATGCTTCTCCTAGTCCCTGGTTTTACTTGCAATCAAAAGACTTCCTAATTAACAATAAACATAGGAGGGCATTTCTCCGGAGCAAAACCCCTCTAGAAACCATCTGTTTTAACCCCTTCCTTACCAGCCCATAGGGGAATAACGGCATGGTCATCCCCTCGCCGATGAGACTGGGCGTTGCACAACGTCCAGTCTTCACGGCGTCCTAGGGCGTGCCCGACGGCTGCGATTGCCGCCGGGCACCCGCGATTTCCGGCAATCACGTCAGGAGTGTGGATCTGTGTGTGTAAACACACAGATCCACCTCCTGTCAGCGGTGAGGAGATCGATGTGTGTTCCCTGTACAGAGGAACACACATCGATCTCCTCCCCTGTGAGTCCCCCTCCCCCTACAGTTAGAACATACTTTAGGACACATTTTAACCCCTTCAGCGCCCCCTAGTGTTAACCCCTTCCCTGTCAGTCACATTTACACAGTAATCAGTGCAGTTTTATAGCACTAATCGCTGTGTAAATGTGAATGGTCCCAAAAACGTGTCAAAAGTGTCCGATATGTCCGCCGCAACGTCGCTGTCACAAAAAAAAAACGCAGATCGCCGCCATTACTAGTAAAAAAATAAAAATAAAAATGCCATAAATCTATCACCTATTTTGTAGACGCTATAACTTTTGCGCAAACCAATCAATATACGATTATTGCGGGTTTTTTTTTACCAAAAATACGTAGAATACGTATCGGTCTATCGGTCTAAACTAAGGGGAAAAAATGTTTTTTTTTTAAAAAATATTGTGATATGTATTAAATAAAAAGGAAAAAATATTGTGTTTTTTTTTTAAATTGTCGCTCTTCTTTTGTTTATAGCGCAAAAAATAAAAACCGCAGAGATGATCAAATACCACTAAAAGAAATCTCTATTTGTGTGGGGAAAAAACATAATGATTTAATTTGGGTACAGTGTTGCCTGACCGCGCAATTGTCATTCAAAGTGCAACAGCGCTGAAAACTAAAAATTGGTCTGGGCAGGAAGGGGGTGAAAATGCCCTGTATGGAAGGGGTTAACAGAAAACTGTTTTTAAAGACAACTTCCATGGCATACACGTAGTTGAATCAATGCAGACAGGCGGTAACTAATCAGCATAAAGACAGATGGGAAAAGGATTTAGGTACTGTTTTCACCGAAGCTCAATGGTAAAGGGCATGGATCTTCGCATACAAGTGCTCACTCAGTACGAGATATCAAGAGATATCGTACAAGGTCCTGACGTAATGCTATCTCACCCCATGCAAAACCAGTAGATGGTCTGCACTGAGCTCTGACCTCTGCTGGCGATGCAACAAAGCTACTGGTACCTTCCTAAACATTTGGTGGGAATGCCCTTCAATTTCTGCTTATTGGTCCCAGGTTTCGTATTGGATTATACACATTACTGAGACTGAGATAAGCCTAAATGCAGCTGCTTGCTCCGTAGTTTTCGCCGGCGTCTCGTAAATCGCCAAGCGTAAACCCGCGCAATTCAAATGGGGCGGCTTGTATTTAAATTAAGCGCGCCCGCGTCGAACAAACTGCGCATGTGCCGGCCGGGGAAAAAGCCCAGTGCGCATGCTCCAGCTCACGTCGGGAAGCGGCGTTGAAACCGACGTCAAAGCGATGTGAGCGTCACTACGCAAGTCCCTATTCGCGAACGAGTTAGTAAAACGACGTAAGCGACGGAAAAAGCCGACGCTGACCCGACGCCATACTTAAAATGGCGTCCGACGGCACCCGACGGCATTCGACGGAACTTCGTAAGGTTACTCCACATAGAATCTGGGGTAACCTTACGAGTCCGTAAACGACGTACGCGACGACGGGGCGGCGTAAAAGCGATCGGGAATCGCCGTACTAGCCTCATTTGCATATGCAAATGAAAAAACAACGTGAAGGCCACCTAGTGGCCGGAGTTGTCATTACACCTACGATCCGAAAGTGTAATGCTTTTACACTTGTCGGATGTAGAAGCGTATCTATGCAAAAGTGATGCTAAGCATCACGCGCATAGATACGAGGACAAAATATACTCCGTCGTAACGCCTCTGAGAATCTGGCCCTAATTCTCTATCGTTGAGTAAGTATAAGAAATCCCTGACCAGATTCCTCTTACTTGCTGCCAGAACCATTATTCCGCTATACTGGAAGACCACACATACTCCGACGGTTAGAGAGTGGCTGGATAGGGTTCAGTACATATACAGGTTAGAAGAAATTGCTGCGATGAGGAAAGAAAACAGTAATGCCTTTAACAAAACATGGCAACCGTGGCTGATCTTCAAATACTCAAATACATTTCAAACTCTTACCTCTCCAGTCCCCTAGAAAATATATATATCCCTGGTTATGTTCTTGGATTGTCCTCTATGTAGCTACTATTTCAGTGACTCTTTATCGATCACGTTTCTTCATCTGACCATATTGAGCCTTCCTCCAAAGAAGTACGATACCCTGCATGATACCACTACCCTGTTACCTCCCCCTTGTTCTCCCCCTCTTTCTCCCCCTCTCCCTCCTGCCTCCCCCTCCCTGCTCCCAGTCCTCCTTTCCCCGACCACCTTGTTCATTCTAAATTTGCGTGCATTATCCTTAGGCCATGTAATAACTCATTGGGCATATTACATTGTTTTGTTCTTCCTTTATCTGTTATGCACAGTTCACTTTGAGACACTATCTGATCTTTGTTACATTACGTGTGCTCTCCTCTCTCTTTATTTTGTAACATTGCTATAATTTTTCAAATAAAAGATTGTGAAAAAAAAAAAATTCTCAACACCTGAAAAAGCAGCATTTTTTAGGTTCTGTGTGCATGAACCTAAAGTGGTTGTAAACCCCACACATGAAATATGAAAAAAGCACATTCTTCTATACTGTGTACCTGTCTTTCTCCAGAGCTCTGAGTGTAATTTTTCTTTCTACGGTAAAGGGGGAGGGAGCTGCAGCCTGTGACTCATATTCATAGCTGTGCTTGCTCTTTATACTGTGTGAAGGGTGGGGGGGGGGGGTGGGGTGGGGTCCCTTTCCTACTTTAGGGCTCAGCGCTTTCTTTTAGATCCCTGCCCCCTTCTCCTCGATCTAAGAAGAAATTCTTTCTGCTCTGACTTTTCAGATTGATTTACAGAAGAAATGGCTGCAGATACACAACTACAACTTATGCAGGAGTATTGGTTTCATGTCTGTGCATCACCTAATGTTGGTCACATCACTGGGTATATGTAAGGGTTTACAACCACTTTAAACGAGGATGCCTTTTATTTTTCTGTAAACATTATATTCAGTAGGTTACATTTAGGATATCATTGAAAAGATAGAACTAAAGTCTTACTTCTTCATAAGGATGGTCACGGTTTGGTCTTTTAGTAGGAAAAGAAAGGTCTGAGAAATCTACCAAGTAGTTGTAGCCCCGAGGCAAGTCAACAAAGTCCTCATCAGTTTCAATCATCTACAAGAAAAATAATATACTGGCAACTTTATAATACATGAACAACGAGTTTAGCACCATGACATATAGGGTCATGGGTTGTTTCCTAACATGAATATGTTAATTTTGTACTATGTTTCTGAGGAATAAACAAAAAAAGAGAGTGAGTTAGTAAAATAAACATTTTGGAAATCCTCAGGAGAAAAGTTAAAGTGGATGTAAACCCAAAATGTTTTTTTATTTTTTATGTCACAATATAGAGTATAAGATTTCCTATCATCTGTGCCCAGTCTTGCCACACAGAGTTAATCCAGCGCTGAGTAATCCTCTTTTAAAGTTCAGTGCAAATTAACAGAATTCCAGATAAAAACTTGCCAAAGTATAAAGTCAGTTTCTCTGTTATTGCTTTCAGTGACAGGTTATTTACAAATCTAGATTGGACATGTTTATCATAACAAGAGGTGATCCAAAATTCATTGTATATTACTAGGATGTGTTATGATGTTATATCACCTAATTTTATGATAAACAAAACATAACATATAATAAACATGTCCTAGCTAGATATGTAAATAACCTCTCACTCAAAGTAAGAAGAGAGAAAACTGACTTTTTATCTAGGCAGGGGTTTTTCTGGAAGGCTGTTCATTTTCACTGAACATAAAAGAGGATTGCTCAGCGCTGGATTAACTCTGTGTGGCAAGACTGGGCACAGATGATAGGAAATATTATACTCTACATTGTGACATAAAAAAAAAATAAACATTTTTTGGGGGTTTACATCCACTTTCAAGTTGAACTCCAGGCAAACAGCTAAATACACAGTTGAAAAACATATATGGTAGTTGTTTTATCTGCCAAAGGATTTGTATTTCTGTCCTGATATTTACACAACCCTAATAGACAGCATACCCAGGGTTGGATATGACTTTTTTTTGCTGAAGTTAAACAACACAACCTGGTCAATGTCTGGTCTTCAGCTTATGAATGGACAGTGAAAAAGCTACAATAAACTTAGGAGGTCATCGTTCTGCTCCCTCCTTATGTCCGAATGGGTTTGAGTTACTAAAACTGGAGAGTGCAGAATATGGTGCAGCTCTGCATAGAAACCAAGCTTCCAGTTTTTTTTTTTGTCAAAGCCTAATTGAACAAACTGAAGGCTGGTTGTCTACCATGCACAGCTGCACACGATTTTGCACCCTCCATTTTTAGAGAAATCAACCCAAATGTGTCTTTCTACAACATGTTTGTAACAGGGGGGAAAAGGATTGTGTATTCATAGTAAAAGGTCCAAGAACACATCTTTGGGTGATAAACTAGGCCAGAACATCCAATGTTTTTGCTCATACTTGCATTTGGGAAGATCCAGAACACAGGCTTCTCTTAGTACTCTAGTCCCTATTGTACAGTATACAGGTTTTATTTCCAGGGAAGGCCCAGGATGGATTTCCTCCATGTACCAGATGCACTTTCTCTTGAGGATTATACATCCTGCAAAAGACGGTTCTAACTGATTGCAAACTATCAAACTTAAAGCACTAGCTAGACTCCTACGATATGAGGACCACTCTTATCTTCTTGTCATTTACTTTCACTGACTGCTTCTTATACACAATCACCAGCCCCTTCTGGCTACATGTAAGTCCTTTAATATGGTGCTGCTGTGCTGAGGCAGGGATAACAACATAAACTCATAGAAGAAGGGCTAAACTTTATTGGGAGTTTCTTCAATATGTATATAAAACACCAACATATTTTTTTTGATGAGCAGTAATTTATTGGGCTAACTAAAAAAAAGGGAAAACTGGAGGGGTCCCCAGCTACCCCCCAATGAGATAGTAAATGTTGGTGACTACATTGTTGCATATGACTCCTCAGTACAGCGGGAATCCAGGAAAATGCTTACTCCCCTTAGGTGGACAGAACAGAGTCCTCTCACTGCAGCCATGTGATTATAGGCTCTGACTCTTGGCCATGTATTCAATATGAATGTGCCCTCTCCAGATGAAAGAAGCATGGTATTCTCTGAAACAGGCCCTTATATGTTTACATAACAGAGCCCAATTGGCCCCTAATGCTGGCTCTCCTTTTTCTAACTTGAGATATACTGTGCAGTAAATTATAAGAAGCTGAAACCAACTCAAATTCAGACATATGCATTAACCAAGTTAAATATATATACTGTATATTTTAATAAATACATGCTGCATTTGTTTATATCTATGTGGAATTCAGTTTTTAGAAATAATAGCGATAATACCGACTTACCCTGACAACCAAGTTATAGCCTTTGAACCCAGCCCACGTGAAATATTCCTTAATCCAAGACGGATAGTTAAAGATCTCATCTTTAAATGAAGTAGACATGGCATCCAGGTATGTACCAAAGTCCCAAGAATCTTTGAAGATTTTGGTACCTTCTGGTGGATCAACAAAGGCCTCTCTATCCAATGAAAAATCAGAACTTTTTATTATCAAAATTCATGAATATACAGACATAAAACAAGTACCTGGTCCTTATTTTACAAACGTATACATTACTAGAAGTGTTTTTCAGAACAACCTTGTAAAGGAAAACCATGAATAAAAGCATATACCGTACTTGTGGAAGAGGTCCAGTATGCCTGTACAGCAGTTAGTTTTGTACTTTGCAGTAACTATGTAGTCATGTAATGGGAATTCTAAGGTTTTGTCTCAGGTGTCATTTGTAAAACAGGGTGTCATTCAGGAGCGGCCAGTCCATAAGGACTGTGTGTTTTTCTTTTTTTAAGCTACAGGTTTAGAGCCGGATGCTCTAATTGACCTGAAAAAGGTTGGGCTCTGCGCCCTGAAAACCAACAATTTGTGACACTAGCAAATCAATATTCTCATATTAGATACATTACAGGCTGTGTTAATGCCAAGGACAAAATAGTATGCCCTAAATATGGGCAATGTCAGAAAACACTGGTCTTTGGCAGCATAAGCTTAGCATCCAGCAACTAAGGACACCATTCACTACTAAGGATTAATGAGGAGGAGGAGGAGGAGGAGGAAGGGCAATGCTTCACAGGATCAAGATAGATAAGTAGAGTATTGTTACATCTTTATGCACAGTAGAACTAAAAATAAGAACCAAAAATATGAACAAAATATAATTTTAGTAAAATAACAACTTCAAATTTTTTTTAAGTGTTACTAAAATCTGATTTTAAAAATAAACATGTTATATCACACAGTGGTATTGCACAGAGTGGCCCCAATCCTCCTTTTCCAGGGTCCCCAGCGGCGATCTTGGCTCCTCCTCTTGTTTTTATGTCCAGCCAGCCGCTTGCTATGGTGAGAAATGTTGTCTGCGCCCTCCCGACCTGTGTGTCTATGGAGTCACGCTCCATAGACTTACACAGTGGGACTTAGGCCCGCCCCACTTCCTCTTCACTGCATTTGATTTACAGCAGAAAGAGCCAATGGCTCCTGCTGCTTCTTGAGTGTTGTGTGAAGAGAAAGTAAGGGGAGAATAGATGCAGCCATGCACAGCGCTGATCTCTTCTCCCCTCTTTTAATCTTCACACAGGGGAAGGGGGGCACAGAAAAATGTAAAACGTTTTTTTACCTTAATGCAAACAATGCATTAACGTAAAAACATGTTTTTAGGTTTAGTAACACTCCAAGCTTTCCATAGCCCATTCAATCTCAACCATTCAAACATAGTCTACAAAAGTATTTGGATACCATCAAGTGGATTATTTGCAAATACTGAGATCAATTTCTGAGGTTTTTACTTGAGCCTAGTGACACTTTTTTGGGGGCATAAAACTCTGTTTACTATATTTATTTATTAAAGATAAGGCAAATATTGCATATTCATTACCTGCCACTTGGGTCCTTTAATACCCTGCCAACGTCCATCACTGCTCCTGGCTTTGGAGTCCAGGTAATAACATTTGACATTTTAGTTATCAGCTGATTTAATGTTGCAGCATCATTTTTAATGTTTGTCTCCTTAATATACCTGCAATGAATATAAATCACATTGATGGATCACAGGAAAGCAGGATTGTGAATGTATAAAATATAAGAAGATAAATCTGTTCCTTCACTTTTGAAAATATAACGTGATTGTATAACAACTGCATGTCATGTCCTCAGGCTGACTTATTAATGTAGAACTATATAACTATACTGTGCACATGTTTCTGGTTTACTTAATACAGGGCCGATCCTAGGGTCACAGACGCCTGGGTGCAGAAATATTTCTGGCGCCCCCCACATGGGCGTGGTCATCTTGCTAACTCCTCCCTTTTACAAATGGCAACGACTCAGAGATGCTCCTCTAAGGAGTCTGTTAGCCTGGGATCCTCCCACAATGTCTTAACATTAAACAAAATACAGGGAGAGAAGCAGAGTACTCTAATAGGACCTGGAGGGGGGTCTCTCTAATGGACACAGAGAGGGCCTCTGTTGAGTCTGTTAGAAAGAGCCCCCAGACATACTACAGGAGACGGTCAGAGACTGCAGACATGATACAAGGGATGGTCGGAGACTGCAGACATGATACAAGGGATGGTCAGAGACTGCAGACATGATACAAGGGATGGTCAGAGACTGCAGAAATTATACAAGGGATGGTCAGAGACTGCAGAAATTATACAAGTGATCAATGCATCAATGTAGCCTCATCAATGCCCATCAAATGCAGCTTATTAGTGCCCATAGAATGCAGCCTACTAGTGCCCACCAAATGCAGCCTTACCTGTGCCCATCAATTGCAGCCTTAACAGTACCCACCAATTTCAGCCTTATCAGTGTCCACCAATAGCAGCCTTCCCATGTCCACCAATTGTAGCCTACTAGTATACCAATGCCCAGTAATTGTAGTATACCAATGCCCACCAATTGCAGCCTATGAGTGCCCACCAATTGTAGCCTACTATTGTAATGAGGATGCACTGTGAAAGGAGGGGGGCTGTGTAACAAAATGGGGCAGTATGACAGGGTAGTGTGACAGGAGGGGGTAAAAATCACAGAAGGGGGCAGTGTGACGAGGGGCCAGAATGATGGAGGGGAGCAGTATGACACAGGGTTTTGTGCCAAGGGGACAGGTGGGGGAGCCAGTGTCACAGGCGGGGGCACAGGTGGGGGATCAGTGTCACAGGTGGGAGAGTAGTGTCACAGGTGGGGGAGCAGTGTCACAGGTGGGGGAGCAGTGTCACAGGTGGGGGCACAGGTGGGGGCAGTGTCACAGGTGAGGGGAGCAGGGGCACAGGTGGGGGTTCCAGTGTCACAGGTGGGGGATCAGTGTCACAGGTGGGGGATCAGTGTCACAGGTGGGGCACAGGTGGGGATCAGTGTCACAGGTGGGGGGCAGTGTGACAGGCGGGGGGACATGTGGGGGGATCAGTTTCACAGGTGGGGGATCAGTGTCACAGGTGGGGGAGCAGTGTCACAGGTGGGGGGGCCAGTGTCACAGGTGGGGGCACAGGTGGGGGATCAGTGTCACAGGTGGGGGCAGTGTCACAGGCGGAGGCACAGGTGGGGGGGGGTCAGTGTCATAGGGGGGCAGGAGAAAACAGGTGGGCAAAATTCTGGCATCTTTAGTACTTTTTCTCATGCAGAGTAGCTCAGGCATACCTCCCAACATTCTGAGATGGTAATGAGGGACAACTATAAGCAAAAGTTCTGTATGCAGGCATGGATACACCCTCTGCCACGCCCCCCTTAACCTTTTTCCCACCGCGCTATAGACAAAAGACGTCTACAGCGCGGTCGAGTTGTTCTGGGAGGATGTCCCTGAGACATCCTCCCAGAATCCTGCTCCTGCGCGCCCCCTAGAAGACCCGGCGCATCACGGATCGTGGTAAATTGCCGCTGGTAGCAGCCGTTTACCACGTGATCAATCCGTCAAATGACAGAGCAATCACTTGTTAACAAACCGGCATCATATGATGACGCCGGTTCCTCCCTCCCCTCTGTGTACCGATTGGTACAGTGTGAGAGGAGAGGGGGGAGAGCGGAAGCAGCAGCAGCACTGTGGGCTGGATCTGTGACAACTGCTGCCATCCATCCCTGTGCGATACTCTGCAATACCCTGTGCGATACTCTGCAATACCCCAAAACTCTGCAATACCCCAATACTCTGCAATTCCCTGCGTGATTCTCTGCAATACCCCAATACTCCGCAATACCCCAATACTTTGCAATACCCTGCAATACTCCAATACCTTGCAATACGTCCCCCCTCCTGCCACCCTCCTTTTACAGACTCACCGCTACGATAGAAGCCAGGATATTTTTTTTTCAGTCTTCCCAGCCTAGAGGTGAGATGTGGGGTCTTATTGACCCCACATCTCACTGTAAAGAGGACCTGTCATGTCATATTCCTATTACAAGGGATGTTTACATTCCTTATAATAGGAATAAAAGTGATCAAAAAATGTATTTTTGGGGAAAAAAGTGTAAAAATAAAGTAAATTGAACAATAATTTTTAAAAACATTTTTAAAGCGCCCCTGTTCCCGTGTGCTTGCATGCAGAAGCGAACGCATACGTAATTTCCACCGGCATATGAAAACGGTGTTCAAGCTACACATGTGAGGTATCGCTGCGAACATTAGAGCGAGAGCAATCATTTTAGCCGTAGACCTCCTCTAACTAAAAACATGTAACCAATAAAAATAATTAAAGCATCGCCTATGGGGATTTTTAAGTAGCAAAGTTTGGCGCCATTCCACGAACGTGTGCAATTTTGAAGGGTGACATGTTAGATATCTATTTACTCGGTGTAACTTCATCTTTCATATTATGCAAAAAGTTGTAATGTCCGCCATTGTATTCTCTAGGGTCTTTGCTAAAATGTATAATGTTTTGGGGATCTATGTAATTTTCTAGCAAATAAATTATGATTTTTACACGTAGGAGAGAAATGTCAGAATTGGCCTGGGTGTTCCAGAACGCCTGATGGCGTTCCCTGCATGTTGGGCCTCTGTATGTGGCCACGCTGTGTAAAAGTCTCACACATGTGGTATCGCCAAACACGGGAGGAATAGCAGAATGTGTTTTGGGGTGTAATTTGTGGTATGCATATGCTGTGTGTGAGAAATAACCCGCTAATATGACAGAAACTAGATTTTTATTATTTTTTTTACAGAATTTTTTTCTTTTATAGCGCTAAAAATAAAAAACCCAGAGGTGATCAAATACCACCAAAAGAAAGCTCTATTTGTGGGGAAAAAAAGGACAACAATTTCATATGGGCACAATGTTGTATGACTGAGTAATTGTCATTCAAATTGTGAGAGCACCGAAAGCTGAACATTTATCTGGTAGGGAAGGGGGTTTAAGTGCCCAGTGGTCAAGTGGTTAAATAAGAATTGCATGAAAAAAAATATTGATTAAACCTGCAAGTGCTTTTTTAGCACTACTATTCCTTTATGTTGGCTTTTGGAATTTACAAGTGCAGCAATTTAGAAAATGAGTAAATGGTTTAGCATTGTAAAACACTTTTTTAATGAGGGACAAATGAGGAGGAAAGAGGGACATTGTTCCAAATCAGGGACAGTCCCTCGAAATCAGGGACCGTTGGGAGCTATGGCTCAGGAATGCATAGAATGCCCTGAATGCTGCTGGAATGCCTAATTCCCGCCCTCCCGAGTGATGTCACATTCACATACAGGCACCTGGGATGGGGGGGGTTGGTTGTGATCAGAACGAGACAGTGATGTCAATGGCCCACCATTCCTCTGCTTGTGATGAACGACAGATGGTGGTGGAACTCCTAGAGACCTCTTACGGAATCCTAGGGTTTCGCTTAACCCCGGTTGAGAAACACTGCTCTGGGGGGTTGTACGGTGCCCAGAGCTGGGTTGTAAAATTAACCACTTAAGACCCGGACCAATATGCTGTTAAATGCCCAGAGGCAATTTTACAATTCGACACTGCGTCGCTTTAACAGACAATTGCGCGGTCGTGCGACGTGGCTCCCAAACAAAATTTGCGTCCTTTTCTTCCCACAAATATAGCTTTCTTTTGATGGTATTTGATTGCCTCTGCGATTTTAATTTTTTTGCGCTATAAACAAAAATAGAGCGACATTTTTGAAAAAAATAATAATATTTTTTACTTTTTGTTATAAGAAAAATTGAATAAACTAAATTTTAGTCAAACATTTAGGCCAAAATTTATTCAGCCACATGTCTTTAGTAAAAAAAAAATCGCAAAAAAAAAAAAAAAAAAAAGCTACCTAGCAGCAACAGTGACACTAATACAGCGTTCAGAAAAATGATCGCTTAGTGACACTGGCAATAGGGAGTGAAAGGGTTAACTAGGGCGGTGATCAAGGGGTTAAAACTTTATTAGGGGGGGGGTACGGGGGCTACCCTGAACCTAACACTAACTGCCTGTCACACTGTCTGTCACACTGACACTACATGCAGTGATCATACATATATGATCACTGCAATCAGGGGGTGAGGGGGGGGGGTGATCGCAAGGGGTTAAATGTACCTATGTGTGTGGTGTCAGTGTAGTGCTGGTGCAGACTTACTGTGCCTCTTCTCTCATCTCGCCATACCGCCAAGATGAACGCTGCATCACTTCCTCTGCCTGTGTTTACATTTTACAGGCAGAGGAAGTGACAGGGCGGCGGCGCACAGGATTGGCTGGGAGATCATGAGGGGCCGGACAGAAACGAACAGCCGCCCCCTCAAGACAGATCGCTCCCACAGTTAAGCCACCCGCCGCACGCAGTGGAGGGGGTCCCGATCGGACCCCCGAACCGCTAGTAGGCAGGGACGTAAATTTACGTCCATCTGCCTGTCCAAACCCTTTTGTGGACGTAAATAGGCGTGCGGTGGGCGTTAAGTGGTTAAATCAAGTGGAATACATTTCCTTTTTTTATTTGTTAAGTACAGTACTAAAAATGAAATGTATGTTTTTACATTTTTAATCGGGTAAACACAAAAGGCTGATTTTTAGATTTTAGTACAGCAGGTGAGGCCCTATGCAAGCTTGATATTTTGACTATATCTGTGAAGATTCTTTCTTTGGGCACCTGCTAAGCAGTAAATAGACCTGAACACGTCAGTAAATAGACCTTAACAGTTTAACGATGAATTATCATGGCTACAGAAAACTTAAAGCTTCCTTTACCTTACTGCAGTCCTGGTTTCATGTCCTCATTGTTCGTTTTTGCTTTGAAGTAGCTGTAATACTTCTCTGATCTCCACACTTCCTGCTTGTCTGGCTCCTTATGAAAAATCTCATGGCAGCTTTTCACTGTGGTCCAAGCTGTCATTACTGTGTGTCTAAAACTCCTCAAAACCAATCAGATTCATTTTAAAAACAAAACACTGCCCTGTATTTGTTTGTTTTTGTTCTGTGTGTCTCTTTATATCACAGAAACATGAAACCAGTTCAAAGGTGAAACTAAACTGCAGGCACATTATATGATTGATTTTTATTTATTTTTAAAAGGAATCAGTTAGCTATTATGGGCCAGATTCACAGAGCGATTACGCCTGCGCAACAGGAGATGCGAGTGCGTAAGTCGAAATGTGCGCGTGCGTTTCGATGCACGGCATCCCCAGAACAAGATACGCAAAAAATCTACTTTTTTTTGTTCCGCGTAATTTCGTTAGACTGGCGCATCCGTCCGCGCAAAAGTGCGCTAGACAGACCATTGATTTGCTAGTCAAATATGCTAATGAGGGACTTACGGGGATCCACAAAAGAACGTTGGGGAAGCGCAGGCGACGCAGTGTGCGCAACAGCAAAATGTCCTGTCTAAAATTAGACCATATAAAAGCTGGTCTAAAAAGAGAAAAAAAGTCTACTTGTTAGATAAAGCAACACTGTTAGTGAGGAGCTCAGCAGTCACACGTGTTGCACAACAATCTGTATGCCAACATGCCAGGGGCATCGTCGCACATAGCTATACTACTGACTTTAGATGAACAAAGAAGGATGAGGGCACGGAGGATGGCACGGAGGGTGGCACGGGAGAGGATATACCGCACCCGCATAGACCTGTTTGGCATGAGTGATTCTGAGGTGTTTTGCATCTTCAGATTCACCCCTCATGTCATCCTGGAATTAACCACAACCCTGCAGGAGGACATCCCCAGCCCAACACACCGCTCACATGCAGTGCAGCCACTGGTCAAGGTCATGGCAACACTCCATTTCCTTGCCAGTGGCTCTTTTCAGCGTACAAGTGGAGTGGTGGCTGGGATGTCACAATCCTCCATGAGCAGATGTGTGCACCAGGTTGTCCCTGCAATCCTCAGACGCATGGCCAACCAAATCATCAAACCCACCACTGAGGAGCTGCGGCTGAAGGCAATGACAGATTTCTACAGAATTGCCAGATTCCCACGCACTGTGGGGGCCATTGATTGCACACATGTGGCACTCCAGCCCCCCAGGAGACAGAGCACATGTACCGCAATCGGAAGCATTGGCATTCCATCAACGTACAGGTGATAGTCGATGCCCAAGGCCTCATATGGCACGTCCGTGCCAAACACCCAGGGTCCAGCCATGACAGCTACATATACAATCAATGCCACATCCGAATGGAATTCGATCAGAGCGTGTATGGGGACACCTGGCTGGTTGGTGAGTGACATGGGAGTCAGGCATGACTATCCCCTCCCATGATGCACACCTCACAAGTGGCACATGCATGACTAACATCCTCCTGTCTTTTCCCTTACAGGTGACTCTGCATATCCACTGGGACCCCATCTCATGACTCCTATCCGGAACCCCCAAACTTCAGGAGAGGAAAGATACAATCAAGCACATGCCCAAATACGAGCAGTGGTGGAGCGCACCTTTGGCCTACTAAAGTCACGTTTCCGATGCCTGGATAAGTCTGGGGGTACCCTCTTGTTTTCCCCAAACTTTGTGTGCCAGATCATCGGTGCATGTTGCATGCTGCACAACTTCGCAGAAAGAAAGGGCCTGCAGATTGGCCTACGTGATGACCTGACCCCTGAACCAGACAATCCCCCCCTAACCGAGGCTACCCCGTCTTCTGAGGGTAGAGCAGCCAGGAGACAGCTCACATTGGGCATCTTTGCACGTTAAACACACACATTAATCATGGCACAATGAGAATGCATGCATGCACACCACTGTGGTCCCTAGCACACACACCCCACATTCACATCAAATTGGATTGGCACCAGTCCACCATGCAGGACATGTGAGCAGCAACGCCACGCCAAGGCTCCAATTATGTCACTGTACATTCATACACCATTCACACGGACCTGGGGATCACTTCTCGCTGGTCCTGGGGAACCCTTCTCCACCAAAATTGAGGGTGACACCCCTTTTCCGGCAGGAATGTCACCCCCACATTCAAACAGCATTCACAACCCAAAAAAAAAAATTACATGCAAAAGCAAAAAAATTTCAGCAAAAAAAAAAAAGGGGGGAAAAAAATGAATGCCCTTTTCATGAGCCACGCCTGGGGCGCCCCCGGCCACGGCCCTGGCTTCTCAGGGGAGACACATGGGGGAGGGGTAAAACCAGGGAAGGAGGAGCAGCCCCTGATCTCTGCCCACCTGGCGGCCTGCCCTCCAAGGCCACGGCTATTCTGTCCAGGGCAGCCTGGATAGCCAGGGTAAGGGCCCTCACATCCTGCCCAACGCCTGCTGATGTCGTCTGCAGTTCGTTTAGGCAGGTTGTGAAAGCCCGGGAGTGGAAGTCCAGGTTCCCCAGCATATCCTTGATGGAGGACAGGCTCTCCTCCATCCGCACCAATGTCTGGCTGACCTGTCCCAGGTGGCGGGTCTGGAGGAACTGGTCCCTTCTCAGAGTGGCGGGCAGGAGATCGGCCACCCCCCTGGTGTTCCGGGATGAAATCCTGCCTCCAGCTGATGCTTGTGGCCGGGGAGAAGGGGAGGCCCTTGGGAGGGGAGCCATGTTGGGGGGAGGAGGGGGGGGCTCCCCCTTAGGGAGGGCTGCCTGCTGCCAGCCAGAGGGGAAGAGTCCTCAAAAACCAAACGTCCAGTGCCTGACATGGACTCCTCCTCCTCATGATTCTCCTCCTCCTCATGATTCTCCTCCTCCTCTTGAACCTCCTCCGCGGACTCTGGCCTTGTTGGGGGGGCCTCATTAGGCTGCTGTCCTGGGGTTGGTGCGGTTAGGCCAGATGGCCCTGCACCCTCCTGCACATCTGTGGATGACACAAAACATTCACAGGTTGGAGGATCCACACACTTGCCACATATTCCCTTTCACCCCCTCCCCCACACATGCTACACACCTGATATTAAAAAAAATACTTACCTGGCACCACGGGCTCCGGACTTGAGTCAAAGCCGGGCAGGCCCTCAACTTCATGCCGATGAAAGGTCAGGGCCACCGCACGCTCCTCCACTGTCAGCCTAATACGGCATGGTGGGCCCCCTCCTGTGCCCCTGGCATGGGCATGCATTCTGGCCAGTTTGACCAGACGCCGGAGGTCATTGATTTTTTTGTCAATCCCAGACCGGGTCCGTGTCTACCCCTGTCCCGCTGAATTGACCTGCTCAGTGATCATATCCAAAATCTCCCTCCTCCTGGCCGGGGTGGTGTTGGCACTGTCTGGGCCGTGGAGGAAAAGCCCATACTCGCTAATGGCCCGGGCAAGAATTCTTTTTTCCCCAACTGTAAAAATGAGCTTTCGTTTACTCTCTGTCATACTTCCAAAAACAATCACTCCAAGTCAACAAAATTCACTCACAAAAACAAGCACAACCAATCAAGCAAGAACACACACAAAGACAAAACTACTCAGCAAGAAACAGTCACAAAAACAAACAGCAAAAAAACTGCAAGAAAACAAACAAACAGAAATATATCAATCAAACAAACAGTCTCTCAAACACTTATCAAAAAACACTTTCAAAGATCTACTAACAAACACTTGATCACACAGAACACTAATCTGACAACTACAAAACACACCGCAACGAACAACAGGACAAAAGCACTTGGTTAAATGGGAAGGGACAAAGGGATGTACTTTTGCAATGCGTTTGTGTGTCTATTTATGCTGTTTGCGTAGTTCACAACGTTGCCCTAGTCCATTTCCAATTTCACTGATTGCGCCGCTCCCCAGTTGTGAGCATGCGCACAGCGGAGCTGACCATAGTCTCCTTCAAGCGCGCATGCGCGAGACGGCCGGCCCTTCATTTGCATGGGGTCACGGCTTATTTCAATGTAACCCGCTCACGTCCTTCCCAATTTGTATTACTCCGCCTTACGCCTCTGAAAAAACGTTACGCATGCGCAATTTCCTGCGCAAAAGCTATGAGAATAGGGTGATTATGCGGCAAAATTGCGCAAGTCTAACGTAAAGGCGGTGCGCTACGCCGGTCCAATAATGCGCAGATGTACCTGAATCTGGGCCTATGTCTCTATACCCTGTAAACAGTCATTTCAGCAAAAAATTTTTTTTCCTTTAGTGACCCTTTAAGGGTAGCACTGGGCTAATTATTAAAAGATCCAGCATACTTTCCATTAAGAGTCATGTATTTACTCCATAGTAATTGTTTATTCAAAAACATGCACATTGCCCTTATTTTACAACTGTAAGTTTATTTATTGTTATTTTTTGTGATACCTTAATGAAATGTTATACATTTTCAGGTTTTACTTATATAAATGTATTCTTGATTAGCACTGTAAGAGAGGGATTCTGCCACGTACGCGCTCACTAAAGCTGGTAAACGTGCAACGCTGTTCAGTCTTTGTGTATAATGAACGATGCTGCTCTGTTATAGGACCGTAGTGTGACCGATGTGCCACAGGTTATAAAGTAGAAAGTAATACTAAAACTGTGCACAAGATGGCAGTAGAAACCAAAACATGCAAAAAGCAAAAACGGCCTTCAAAATGCAACTGTGAAAATCGGTATCCAGGGGAATAAAAATCTTGTATAATAAATAATGATAAAGCAATCAGAGCTCATAGTAATAAACATCAACATCTTAATAAATAAATAATGGCCCAGATTCACAGAGAGTGGGCGCACATTACGCTGCCGTAGCGCAAACGCCGTACGCTACGCCAACGCAGCTCAGGTGAGGCAAGCACTGCATTCAGCAAGCTATTGCTCCCAACACTGCGTCGGCGTGGCATAGGTTTCGAAGGCGCAAGCCAGGGTAGGTGGAAGTGGGAGTGACCCCATGCAAATGATGGTCCGAGCATGGTGCAGTGTTTTACGCCCGGCGTATCACGAACTGCGCCCTTATGCGCATGTTCACACCCACGCCGGCACAAATGCCTAAGCTACGCCGGATCACCACGTACGCCGTAAACGTAACGTACACCCAATACGCCGGCCTGTGTTCTCTGGTGCAGACCTTTGCATGTCTGTTGCCGGGTTGCACCTCATCTATGGGTAATAACTTTACGCCGGACGTACAACTTACGCGCACCTCGCGTAGTATGCGTCGGGCGCACGTACATTCGTGAATCGCCATTATTTCCTCATTTGCATATTTGAATGCCCAATCAATGAAAGCAGCAACATGCGTTTACATGAAATGTGCGCCCACGCTAGGCCGGCGTATGTAAGCTACGTCGGCGTAGGCTGGCCAGTTTTTAGGCGTATTTTGGTTTGTGGGTCTGGCGCACAGATACGCCGGCGCACAATTGCACTTACTGGCGCAAATTTGCATTTACGTCGGCATAAGTGCTTTGTGAATCTGTGCCAATGTCTCTAAAATAACTCTGGGATGCAGGAGTGAGAAGGAGGTGTCTCTTCATTCCATGCCATGGCACCTATATGTGAAGAGGCCTCTCCCCTTACTGCTGTAAGGCAACAGCATTGGAAAAATAAATCATTTCTGAAATCCTCTGTAGGTCATTGCATTGATAGCTGGTGGCTGCTCTCTGATTCTTTTAAGGGTCCTCCTCCCATTAATCTAAGTGTACTTCCAAGTACGGACGCTGTTTAAATTTAGAGGGGGATGAGAGAATTACTCAGCTTTCATCTATGTGAATTGCGTTAGTTTAGTGCTGTGCTGTTGTTTCATTCTGTGTTCCAAAGATACCTTTTCATCTTGGAACGACAGGTGGCAGCAGTGGAGACCAGTGGGAGCTCCTTTTTGCCAGCAGCCAATCGGAGGAGTTTTTCCCTCGCGGGGCATTCTGGGGGAGGGTACTTCTTTAGGGCGTCATCTTGGCGTCGGGAGTTCGAGGTTGGATCCGGGTGCAGCAACCACCTTCAGGGTGTACGCACATCACGGGCCCCGGCAATATGGCCTACCAGGCCGGGGCGCACGTGCTACACAGAGTTCCTGACTCTGGGCCCTCATGGCCCGGAGCAACTAAAGCTGCAGAGGGGCCCCAGTGACTTACTGGGTCCCCACTTCTATGAGAAGATCCCAAGCGATCCCAAGATCCCAAGCGAGTTGTGCTGTTCGATGGGGAGTCAGTCTGAGGAGAGCCCGGAGGCAGGCGATCCAATAGGGCCTAGACAAGCCATCGGGGATCAAGGTGACTGGACACTGGGAGTTTGTTTTATGGCAACCTGTCAGTCGATCACCTAAAATCAAGGACTACCTGAAGACAATTCAGGCAATTACTTTACTGAGAAGGAATCGCTCCATCAAGTCGCATTCCAGAGTTGGGGCCTGGGGCAGAGGTACCACTCCAATTTCCATTGAGCCAAGTCTGTGGAAGAGGCTTGTTTCCTTTTCAGAGTTCCGAGTGATATTCCGGCTGCCAGTTCTGTGAGAGAGACTGTCCGGGTACACTGCACACACTCCGGCTGGAGTGGCGACGAAGCAAAGGTATCGTAGAAGCAGGACTGCTTCTGTACATAGTTAAGGCCTGAACCTGCAACTTCTTCTTTCCTCTATTCACCTGAAGTTACCTGTTGCCGTGTTGGACACAAGAATAAAAGCACAGAAAACGACACCTTGCTGTTTGGACTTTCTATCATTACTCACACCACCTACTTTCATCGTACCCCTAGACTAGGGTGACCAGACATCCCCGGTTTCAGGGGACAGTCCCTGGATTGAGGACACTGTCCCCGGACCAAATCTGTCCCAAGTTTTGTCCCCAGATTGGATTTGAATAGGGGCTGGGGCAATTTCAAAGACAGTCAGTGCAAAATTAAAGACGAGTTCCACCCAAATTTGCAACTTCTGCTTGTTCCACTCCTCACCCCCTTACATGCCACATTTGGCATGTCATTTTTTTGGGGGGGGAGTGGGGGCTTCAGGAGGAGTGGGACTTCCTGTCCCACTTCCTGCTTCCGCCGAGGGGCTGGTAAGGCGATTAGGCGTAATCGCCTTATTTCAGCCCCTCCCTGTAGGCGATGGCCTAGGACACTGACAGGTCCTAGGCAATCGCCTGTCCAACCAGTGGCGAGCCGCGCCGCGCGCGCATGCGCAGTGGGTGCCCGGCCGTGAAGCCGAAGGCTGTCAGGGCTGGGTGCCCACAGTCGGGATGGAGACGCTGGCTGGGGAGGGGGAGAGGAGCGGAGCCCCGGTCGACGCGTCGCTGGAAAGCAGGAGCAGGTAAGTGAGTGTTTAATAAAAGCCAGCAGCTGCTGACTTTTAATAAACACATTTTTTGGCTGGAACACCCCTTTAATAAAAAAAATCTGAATTTTACACCCCATCTCCGCTGCTCCTACTAGCTTGGGGGGGGTTGTCTATTTTTTTCCATTATCTGTGCTCAAGGCTGGACTTAGGGTGGTGGGGGCCCCTGGGCTTGAGTTGTTGAGCGGGGGGGGCATTTAATTTTTTGAGCGGGGGGGCATTAAAGTTGTTGAGCGGGGGGGGCGAATTGAAGTTGTTGAGCGGGGGGGGGTGGCGAATTGAAGTTGTTGAGCGGGGGGGTGGCAAATTGAAGTTTGTTGAGCGGAGGGTGCGCATTAAAGTTCTTGACCGGGACTCTCACCTGTGCACGGAATGTGTCGGCTCTCTTCCCTTCAGCAGACATCCCCACACCACTCCGGTTCCTCCTGGGGGAGGTTTTGCAGTTGTTCAGCGGAGGGGGGAGTGCCTCTCACCTGTGCCGACAGCCAGGGCCACAGACTGTCATTAGCCTGACTGTCGGCTTTCTTCCCTTCAGCAGCCACAGTCCTCCAGACACCGCTTCGGTTCCTCCTGCTTCCATGCTGCCTCCTCTTGCAGTGCGGGAAAATTAACCCTTTCGCGGGACTGCGGGAAGAAGCGGAGAGTCCCGCAGAATCCGTGCGTGTTGGGAGGTATGCGCAGGGCCGCCGTCAGGAACCGGGGGGGGGGGGGTGCTGCCACCTGAAATTGAGAAGTGGGGGGGCCGCCGCAAATTGAGAAGCAGGGGGGGCCTTTACAAAAAAAAGAAGAAATAAAGAAAAAAATTAAAATATATATATATATATATATATATATATATATATGTATATATAAAAAAAAGGGGTAGCCACTCGGGGCCTTGGGGATCTCTGGGCCCTTTAATAAAAATAAAAAATAAACCTCTGGGCCCTTTAATAAAAAATAAAAGAAAAAAATAAACATTTCTAAAAAATATAAAGAAAATGTAAAAAAATTATGAAAAAAAGGGGGGGTTGCCATCGGGGGCCCTGGAGACCTCTGGGCCCTTTAATAATAATAATAATAATAATAATATATATATAAATATAAAAAACATTTTTTTTTAATAAAAAATAAATAAAAAAAGTGGGGGTTGCAGTCCGGAGCCCTGGGGGCCTCCAGACCAATAAAAATTTTTTTTTTTATAAAAAATACATAAAAAAGGGATGTTGCCATCCGGGGGCCCTGGGCACCTCTGTGCCTTTTAATAAAAAATAAACAAATATAAACAAAAATAAAAAAAGGGGGGGTTGCCACATGGGGCCCTGGGGACCTCTGAGCCCTTTAATAAAAAAATGTATATATATATATATATATATATATATATATAAAAATTATAAAAAAAGGGGGGGGTTGCCATCCAGGGGCCCTGGAGACCTCTAGGCCCTTTAATAATAATAATAATAATAATATATATATATATATATATATATATATATATATATATATATGAAAAACATATCTTTTTTATTAATTTTTTTTTTTAAAAAGTAGGGGTTGCTGTCCGGGGCCGGGCCCCTGGGGACCTCCAGACCCCTAAAAAAAAATAAAAAAAATAAACATTTATAAAAAATACATAAAAAAGGGAGGTTGCCATGCAGGGGGCCCTGGGGACCTCTGGGTCTTTTAATAAAAAATATAAAAAAAAAAATAAAAAATAAACATTTATAAAAAAAAAAAAAATATATATAAACAAATATATAAAAAAACATTTTTTTTTAATAAAAAATAAATAAAAAAGTAGGGGTTGCTGTCCAGGACCCTGGGGGCCTCCGGGCCCCTTGGGACCTCCAGACCTCCTTTTTTTTTTAGAGGGGCCCCCTATTGGGCGGGGCCCATGGGCTTGAGCCCAGTCAAGCCCAATGGTAAGTCCGGCCCTGTCTGTGCTCCTTTCTGATGATGATCATGTGCTGGTTGGAGCGGAGGGAAAATTCTTCAGTTTCAGGTGCATGCCCATTCAGCTCGGCTCTCATGTTCTTCTGCCTTGGCTCAAGTCTCAGCCAGTCGCCTGCCTGCTTATCTCCTTGCCTTCCCTGGCAGAGTGATCTTCCTCTGGTCCCCACCGAGTAGTAGCCTTAGGCCCGGAGAGTAAGACTTGAGAGGCTCTAAAAAGGGCAGGGGCGGCAACAGGCAGAGAGTAACTTATTATCTCCTTTACTAGTAAAAAAAACATGTCCCCGGATTTCATATTATAAATCTGGTCACCTTACCCTAGACATGCTACAAAGGTGACATGCCGATCCCAAATCTAACCAGCGGCTCCTGCGGGGGTAGCGCTCAATAAGAATCAGTACTTTGTGGTGGACGGTGGGTCCTTTATACTGGACATTCACCTTCGCCATGAGAGGAATGCAGAGGAAAGAAGCTCAGTAGTGTAGTACATAGTGTAAAATGTATTGATAAAACCAACTCAGAATGCCACTCACATTAAGCAAGAAGAGACACAGTGGGGGTTATTTACTAAAGGCAAATCCACTTTGCACTGAAAGTGCACTTGGAAGTTCAGTCACTGTAAATCTGAGGGGGACATGCAAGGAAATAAAAAACAGCATTTTAGCTTGTACATGATTGGATGATAAAATCAGCAGAGCTTCCCCTCATTTCACATCTTCCCCTCAGATCGACAGCGTTTGCACTCCCAAGTGCACTTTCAGTGCAAAGTGGATTTGCCTTTTGTAAATAACCCCCAGTGTATCATCCAAGAGCACCGAGCTTGTCTCCAGTGTCACTTCTGGTGTGCCTTTCAGCTAATCCCAACGCATATCGATTTGTCGCAGGTCACATGACTTCATCATCCCCTTCATTACAGTTGCATTTTGAAGGCTGCTTTTGCTTTTTGCACATTTGGTTTCTCCGGCCAACTTGTGCACAGTTTTAGTACTACTTTCTACTTTACAACCTGTGGCACATAGGTCACACTACAGTCCCATAACAGCACAACACCATTCATTATGAACAAAGAAGATTGTTTTACAATTTCTATTTTGTTTAGCCACTTGCTCTTCGAAAGATTTACCACTCCTTCATGACCAGGCAATTTTTTGTGATATGGCACTGCGCTACTTTAACTGACAATTGCATGGTTATGCGACGCTGTACCCAAATAAAATATATGCCTTTTTTTTTTGGTGGTATTTGATCACCTCTGCGGTTTTTATTGTAATAATATTTATATACTGTAAACAAAAAACAAGGCCGACAATTTAAAAAAAAAAAACAATGTTTTGTACTTTCTGCTATAAAACACATCCAATAGAAAACTAAAAAAAATTAAAATTTCTTTATCAATTAAGGCCAATATGTATTCTGGTACACATTTTTTGTAAAAATCCTAATAAGCGTATATTGATTGGTTTGCGCAAACGTTAAAGTGTCTACAAACTATGTGATATTTTTTATTAATATTATTTATTTTTGTACTAGTAATGGCGGAGATCAGTGATTTTGTAGCGGTACTGCAATATTGCGGCGGACAGTTGGACACTCACACTTTTGACACTTTTTGGAGACCAGTGACACTAATACATTGATCAGTGCTAAAAAATATGCATTGTCACTGTACTAATGACACTTTTGTGTAGTGCAGGAGATGCTTTTACTAGGGGAAGGCGTGGGTCCGTGTCCCTGCCTTGTTGCATGTTTACATAGGCAGATTGCCATTCTTCTTCTGTTCTGAAGAATTGGTGGGCACTGTAGGACATTGAGTCCGCGGTACCCATCTGATATACTGTATAATCACAGCAGGTGCGGGCTGCTGGCGGCACGCATGCGCGCCCCTACCTAGATGTGCTTGGTCACGTACGGTCGGCAAGTGGTTAAAAAAATCTGCACACATTGCACTTGAAAGTGGATATTATAGAGAAGCTCCAGTCGTTTTATTATTTATTGAAAGTCAGCAGCTACAAAAAGTGTAATAGTAGCAACTTTACAAAAGTGTAGTAATGTAATAAACACACACTCACCTGTCCCAGAATCCAGCAATTTGATCACCTGAACCATTGCTTCTCTTCCTCTCCTCTCCCCGACTCAGACATTTCAATTGTGCACACTGCGCATGCATGAGGCACACTGCGCCTCTTGAATGTCCGGGCAGTCTTCTGGGACATGTGTCCTGTCCCAGAAGACTGCCGCGAGGGAGGGGAGAGGAGAACTTTGAATTGAGTGGAAGTGGGAACATGTACCTGTCAAAACTAGCTACCTGCTTCCCCCAAAATAATGTACTTGCCATGTGGCAGGTCGATGGGGGGGGGCAAGTGCTTAATGCGGAACTTCCCCTTTTGTGTGGAGCTCCGCTTTAAGAACTTGGTTTTTGTTTATTTGGTTTGGTTTTATGAATTATTATGGACACATTGTGAACTAAGCAGTATAAATTTGAGCACAATAATTTGTTTAGATACATTGTTGCACTTTGTTATTTATATGATCTTATTGTTTTAGGTATATTAACACTTAATTTTTAAAGTATGGTCATGCACATAATTCTTATGCCAAAGGATATCTACCTTCCTAGCTGTCTTATAAACTACCAATTGTCCTGCCCTCATATAATTGAGTTGAAGAGATATAGACATGTTTGAAGCCCATATTAGGAGAGCAGCCTAATTTGGACCCCTGTATCACCTGAAAAACCTGGCTGATCCTGCCAGTTTTGGCCCTCCTCTTTGTAAAATGACCACCGTGTATTATGGCTGCTGAGCCCCAACACCGTGGTCAGTTTTATGTGCCTCTGTCATCCACAACTCTCCTGTCTCCTGTCCTCCCTCCCCTCCTGCCGCTGAAAAAAACATTTCATATAATATATCATCCTTATTGTTTCCAAACAATAGGTGCTCCTATTTCCTCCTTTATTAAATGCAGATTATACCTCATTTCAAAGCACCACTCAGCGCTCACGTGACTGGCAAGCTCTCTCCTTCTCCCCTCTTGACTGACGTCAGCGCCAGCTGGTCACGTGAGCACCGAGCGGTGTTATGAATCGAGATATAATCAGCATTTTGTTTATAGAACACAGACACAAGAGCACCTATCGTTAGGAAATGAACAAGATTATATGAAGTTCTACAATGTGTTAACAACCACTTTACCCCCTAATGTTAAGAACATCATCGAGACTAAGATTGGTAAGTGTACCCGACTGAAAGATTTCTCTCCCAGTAATTTGATTGAAATCCCTTTGGGAGTTCCTCTCTCCTCGGAAAAATGATAACAGGAAAGGTATATCTTTCTGCTACGATGTGTTATCCTCCCAACTGTTAACCAAAAACACAAATATGCTGAAATGGGAAAGAGATCTGGACCAGATTTTTTCCCCGACTCAGTGGATTAAAGCATTTCAAACAAAAAGTAAATCATCCTCTTGCATTAAACACTGGGATAATGCCCAAAAAATAATTAATAGATGGTACTTAACACCATACAAGTTATCCAAAATGTATCCAACTGCATCCGACATCTGTTGGAAATGTAACGAGCAAACGGGAAACCTCCTGCCCACGCTTACTCCTACCAACGCATGATTAGGTATAGATCTAGACAAATACCCCACTATGTACAGGACTATTGTCTTACATATTTTGATAGCCTCAGGAATTACAGTGGCCTCTATGGAAATCCGCAGATGCATCAAACCTACCAATGGTCATTACCAGATTAAACCCCCAAGCTCAATTAGAACTATTATTAGCCTATAAGAATGATTCTATAATCCCCTATTGTAGAAAATGGATAATGTGGTTAACCCACCCGAAAGCTTCCAAATATTTAAAAGATTCCTTACTTTAATAATCCTCCTATAGTCTGAAGAATAACATTATAAAATACTGAATCTTTGGTATAGATAATGACTAACGGCAGCCTTTATTTCAGTTTTCTCCATCCCTCCCCCTCCTTTATTTGTATTTACTTTAGCTGTATAGGTGTACCACTGATCATCTTGGTGACCTACCAGTCCTACAGTTTGTACCCAATTGGGGTAGGCTGGCCTAGGTCACCGAGTACCGTATTCTTTTTCTGTTAAATGTTTGCCTGTACAAGGTGATTATACTACTTAAGTTGTATATTGAATGCAACTACCTCAAGTGTTGTAAATTGATAAACCCAATAAAAATGTATTGATGGAAAAAAATGTTTAGTTGATTGCAAAATGCAAAATAATACTGCGTGTTGCATCGGTCAACATTATAATAGACAATAAATCTTTTGTTTGTGATTGTTATCTAAATCAATCATAGATCGCTACATGTATGGCCATCATTAGGTTTAATACCCATAAGGTTCTGCTCTAAATACAGCTTTGAAGGCATTTTAATAAATATGTTTATTGATAATAAACTGCATTATTACTATTTTCTGTATGGAATCCTTTGCTGAAGACCATAACCTGGTTTTACTGTTCTTATTACACAGCAATAACTAATTTATTGCCAGTGTATTATTACAGCTGCATATTTACAGTTTTCCCACCCACCCTCCCTGTTTTTGTGTTTTTTCTTGTTCATTTGTTTTTCTTTTCTTGCAGGTATAATGGATTTGAGTCATCCTAACAGCTGTGTAATGGCGGTGTCTTCGGTCTTTGATGGTGGCAGAAAACAGATGTGATGGAAGTGGTGGGGGGCTCATCGGTGGTATGTGCCCCTCTAAAGTTTTCCAGTTGAACGGTGTCTGCTGGAATCCAGGTATTGTTGCACTGTGGGAGGGGGTTGTCCCCGAGCTGTGGCATGGCTGGAGGCCTGGTATAGTAAATTATGGTCCCGCAGTGTAGTGGTGGAAAAGTGTTTAATGTTCGGGGTCCCGTCAGAGACCAACAGAGTTAAACTGTCGTTAAAATAGTTGTAGATATGTTAATAAAAAGTTATTTAAGTGAAAGTTATTTTTATATTTGGAGTTATTTCTTTATTTGTTAATAAAGAAGCTGTAATGGCCAGTTATACTCCAACGCCGGTGTGGTCAATTTATTGTAGAGTGGTTAAGATAAAGGGTTTGTATTATAAAGGGGTTTAAATGATAGGAGGTGTTAGAAGGTTGGGAATATCTTGATTACACTGGTCATGCACATTATTACTAGGATTGCCATTTTTTTTACCTGCTATTAACAACCAACCCCATATTTTGTCACGGTACCCCATTTATCTAGTGGTTGGCAGGCGTGACTTGGGTAGCATGAAAAAGGCTTGCAGAGCAACATAGGGAGATTTTATAAAAGGTAAATAAATAAAATGCAGGCTAATTTCATTGAAGCATTGCTCATGATGTTGAGATTTCAACAAAGATATAATCAGTTTAGCCAAAATCTTTCCTTAATTACATTTTTAAATCACTCTGCTCATACCAAGTAACACCTGATGTATAAAGTCAAACATACTTATCTGATGGATGGGCCTCCACAAAGTACCCAGCAAAGGGGCAATAGATACGAGGATTCAAGTCCTTGACAAGTTGGGCTTTGTAGTGCAGCAGTTTCTTTCTTTCTGTTTTTATAAACTGTGCTTTCCATTCCTCTGCAGATAAGAACAGGAACACCATGCTTAATTAATATTTTATGAATCCGTTATATTAGTATTAGATGAGACTGAGAAAATTAAAACGTCATAAAGTCTGAGGACATACTATACAGAAGTAAAGTGTTTTAAAGAGGAAGTAAAGTATTTTTTTTAAATAACCTGCAAGAGAAAGGCATAATCAGCTAGTATGCATAAAATTATATACATCAAGTTATTCCTTTTTTCACGTTTATAAGGAAACACATTAAATATATATTAAAACCCACTTTCCTGACGGCTCCATGTCAGCACAGCTGGGTGAGGCCCCGCCCACCCCCACGTGATCAGGACTTACTTAACTATACATTTTTCACTCACCTCTGCCTCAGTGTTCTTCTCCTTTACTCCTACGTGCAGGACGTAGGTGTGCACCTCTACCTAGCTAATCTAAATGGCTGGCGGGACGTCCATAAGTGTGGATGAAGCTGGACGAAGTCCCTAGAGTCTAGTCTAAATTACCATAATCCAGGGAGCCCTGCTGCTGGTCCTCGGTGGTGGCTTTACATACCTCCCAACCCGCACAGATTCTGCAGGATTTACCCACACAGACAACATCCTCCCCCAGTCCCGCGAATGGCTTAATTATCCCGCACCCGCCCCCGCTCAACAACTTTGGTCGTCACCCCCCAACGCACTCAACAACTTTGGTCGCCACCACCACCCTCCGCTCAACAACTTCGGTCGCCAAACCCTCCCCCTCAACAACTTCATTGAATGACTTGTCTTGTCCCGCAGTGGATTTTTCAAATGATGGGAGGTATGGCTTTATCTTGACTAAAAGCCATGTCTGGGGTCCGCACAGTCTAAACAAAATGGACAGCGGTCATAGCAGAGTGCCCCCCTATGCACGCGCAGCCCGCGCTGTGCCAATGACGACGGTCGGATGACAGAGTTTGGGTGAGCTAAATGCTTTGTATCCAAATGTATGCTGCATTACTGGTGAACTACTCCACTGGGGGTACTCTACATAACAGGTTCACAAAGTAGCACTTTGTCTGTTCACACATGGCAATAATCTGTTGGTGGCTTCTCACGTTTGCTTTACTGTCATGCCAAACCCCTCCAAAGACCAGCATTTCTAAAGAAGGTAGAGGAGTCACCTGGGATGTCTACTGGAATCAGCCATGGCTTTTTGAGATATGGGATATCCTTCTGTTTTTCTATGTGACCCTTTTGGATTTCCTAAAAAAAAGTGTATGGAGAAGCATGTTTATGATGTCTACAATTCCCTTGGTTTGTGTACACTGCAGGAGATGATTGTAATTGTATTACAAATTCCTACCTTTTGCTGTTTCTGAACAAACTTTTCATCATGTCCTGATTCCTTCCAGGACTAAGTTTCAGCTAATTAACCTCCATCTGGTTGATCAGAGCTGTAGATGGAAGCTTCTGTCTCGCTTTAGTTGTGGTTAACCCCTCAGGATTTGTTACTAAGCAATCTAT
Organism: Rana kukunoris; assembly: GCA_029574335.1. NCBI lineage: Eukaryota > Metazoa > Chordata > Amphibia > Anura > Ranidae > Rana > Rana kukunoris. Next base: position 299,500,177 of record CM056053.1, read on the forward strand.
TTACTGCATTTAACTTTTTTTTTCCCCCCTTGTCCAGGGTCGAACTGGGTAGCGGGAATGAGGCTGTGCAATTCAGTTTTTTTTCTCCCGCTGGTCAGTCTCGATTCCAGGTGCGATTTTCAGAGACATCTGTGCAGATGTCAATATGGATCGTGGCTTGAAATCGCAAAGGTAGTACAAAACTGCCTTTTTGAAGTTGGTCATTCCGATTTAGAGCGGTGCAATTGCCCCCCTTTTTTACATACGATTAGACTGGTCGGGTCACATGTCAAAAAATGCACCAGTGTGATCCGGGGGTATGGGTTGGTTTGCTGAATGGTACGCAAACCCTGTGGAGAGGTTATCTATTAGTGTATTCCACTGGCTTAAACAGCCAGGGGTGAGGATGACACCTAAAAAAAAGGTTTTCACATCCAATAAGCATATTGTAAATACACTCTAAAGGGGTGTTTTTGTTTCACCCTGTGAAATAATTATCTGCTCTAACAATGAGAAGCTGCCTATCCATACCAGGTGAAGCTGCCTAGTTTCCAAACTTCTGAATGGGCATGACAGTATGGATCCCACTGGCTTAAACAGCCAGGGATGAGGGTGACACCTAAAAGGTTTCACATCCAATAAACACATTGCCAACACACTCTAAAGGGGTGTTTTTGGCTCATCCTGTGAAAGGGTTTTTCTGCTCTGACAATGAGAATCTGCCTAACCATACCAGATGAAGCAGCCCATTTTTCGAACTTCTGGATGGACATGAATGCATAGATTCTGATTTGTTCAAGCAACCAAGGATAAGGATGACGACACCTAACAGGTGTCGCATTCATTAAACATGTGGTCAATACACTCTAAAACAGTGTTTTCCACTCACCATGTGAAGTCTCCAAGCCTTCCAAGCAAACAGTCCGCTTCAAAGAGAAACAGACAAATATGACTGCAGGGATGTTGCCTAGGTCAAGCAACCTAGAATACAGATGACAATGACACCTAACCAGTTGTCACAATTAAGCAGATGGTCAAGACGCTCTAAAGGAATGACCTAGATTAGTTTCATGCGGGGACCGTCTATTTGGCAATGTCCAGCCTTCTTTCTCCAGTCTCTCCTAGACAGGGAAAAGAGGACGACCTGTGTCCAGATTGGTAAAATTGGTGAAATGCCCGTATATAGAGGTGAAGCTTTGGAAGTAGAAGACAGCTGGATGTGGAATGGATCAAGTGCTTGTTCGTCAACATTGGAGAATATCATCACAGCAGGATGTCAAAGTTATGCCATTTGAGCGAATAGGGGTCCAGGGGTTGAGGTCCCCCCTTTGGTCAGTATGTGTCCCTTGTGGGATTGGCCATATACATGACCTTACTGTCAGAAGATGTGACCTTCAAGGACAAACGCTAGCACTGGATTTATTTATTTTAATCGCAGAAGGTCAAGCCTAAATTTAATGGTGGCCAGTTTGGTTTCCTGCCACAAGATGAAGGTCTCCTGAATTAAAGAAAACCGAAAACTCAAGAGTCAGTTTTCCACGTTCACTCTCATGCCAGAGAGCTTAGCTTCTGCATTTTATGGCCGGAAGTCCAGGAAAAAATTGGAAGCCATTGCATAAACCAAGGTGTCAGTGAAACTTCCATGTCAAGATGCTTTCTGTTATTTTAGGGTTGTGCCACCCATACATGCCCTAGGGGACATAGGTGTGGCTTTGGTGATTGACACGTGGTCCCCTAAGACAAGCATTGTTGGGTCATATGTGGAGATCTTTCATCCTTCATGTCTCGGATTGAGCCATAAAAATCGTCTCGCTCCGGCAGCTCAGGTAGGCCCAGTTTAACTCTCACTTCCATCCAAGCTGGGTTTCTGGACCAGTGGCAGAAACTTGTGGTTAAAGAAACTAATCGTCTGCAATGTCATTCCCCACAGAGGACCTGGTAATGCAGTCAGACATCAGCCAGTGTAGGGGAGCCCTACTTCAAGAACTATGAGCTCGGGGCCAATGGCCTTGTGTCAAGGATCCAAGACTCCGTTCTGGAGTTGAGGGCAACCTTTTCAGGCTCTTAACCTTCAGTCACCTCATCCAGGGTAAGCCTGTCCTGGGAAAGTTGGACAGCACAACGACTGTGGTCTACATCTGGAAACAAGGCTCAGTCTCTCACTTCTGAAGTTTTCTAGAATTCACCCAAGTCAATCCTCCCAACGATCTGCGACCTATGTTCCTGGTCAGAAGAACCTTTAAGCAAACTACTTGTCCAGGACAAGTCTGGACGACAATGGATGATCCAGGCTACTATGGGTCTTCTGAGAACCAACAGAACTTTGTGTTTGTTCTGTCAGAGTTGGACCACTTACATTCCCACTAAGTTGCTGAAGTTCCATTCCAGGGCCCAGTATCCACAATGTCTTGGAGTGGAAGTGCTGACCACAGAATGAATTGCCTAGGCGGCTTATGCCTTTTCTTCTTCTCCCTCCAATATTCAGCTTCCAGCTAGGCTGTGGCAAAGGAAGGTGACAGTTCTGGTTCCAGCTACTCATCCTGATAAGTGTCAAGGAGTGACTCCCTCTACCTGGTAGATCAAATCTTCTCCAGTACCATTCATTTGTCATCCGACAGGCTCAGGCTGATGGCCGGGATCTGGAGAGGCAGAGGCTAAGGGATGTTGAATGCTCTGTGAAGATTTGAAGATTTGAGACAATGCTAAGCATACCTGTAGAGGAACATGGCATATATGCCCAGTATATGCGCTGATCAATATTTTACGCTGGACCCTCAGATGAATTCAATCATCCTGTGGTGCCACTCACTGAAACAGATTTTACTTGTGGCTATGACATCAGCATTGGTGTCCTTGGGGTTTAGAAAACCCATACTCGCCTATGTCCCAGACAGGATGGTGCTCATGCCAATGCTCAAATTTGTGCCTGAACTGACCTTTAGAGTCCATATCACACAAGAAGTTTTTCCTCCTACGTTCCCTTTGGGGAGTATTCAAGAAGTTAGCCCATCGGTTGTGGGCTAAGCTCTAAAATATTTAATCAAGGCGACTCTTGCCATCAGGAAGTCTGTGCATTTGTTTGTCATTTTCAGGTGGAACACATAATGATTTCTCTTACTAGAAGGTTCTGGACCTTGAGAGTGACAGCAGGCCGGATGTCTCAAACTATCTGCAATGCAGCTATGTGGACACCAAGATAGTCATATTCATGGCTTAATGACTATTGAGTTTTTCTGGGGCATCATGGCTTCTGTTATTGTTTTAGTCAGAGTTGTGGAGTGTGTAGCATTATCCCTCCCCTGTTTTGGCTAGTTAAATCCCAGCTATGCTGACATGGAGCTGTCAGGAAAACGGAAAATTGAATTTAAATACTTACCGTAATTTTCCTTTCCTGACGAGTTCCAAGTCAGCACAGAACCCGCCCAGTTAAGTAGTAATAGTTATGAAATGCTGAGGCTGAGGTGAGTGAAAAATGTATAGTTATATGTATAGTCCTGATCACGTGGGGGTGGGCGGGGCCTCATGCAGCTGTTCTGACATGGAGCTCGCCAGGAAAGGAAAATATGGTAAGTATTTGAATTCAATTTTCTGTTTTAATTACTATATATTTTTGTCTTCATTTGCAGTCAGGCTCTGTCCATGACCTCTGAAATCCAAGAATTGGCTTCATGGAAGATTGATTCTGTACTTTCTTCACATTTTCAAGATTTTTTTTCTAAGTTTTTTTATTTTATTTTTTTCACTTCAGACTCAACCACAGCAAGAGACTTGCTCATGATTTCATTATTTCATTCAATTAATTAGTATCGTCTCTTCTTCGGTTTTGCAGCATTTGTGGTTTTCCGAGAATTATTAAATATATCTTTACTTCATTATATGTAGCGGGGTCTGCCATCATGGACTATTATTAATAGCGATGCAGAACTGAATCCCCATCTTCCTTCAAGTTATGCTGTATAGAGGTTTATATCTGTTGGAACAGTGCATTGTGGGATTGGAAGAATTAGGAGACACGGACTCCATTGACAATTGGTAGAGAAAGACTACACTTCCCACAATGCCTTGTCCTCTGCTGGGCACACGACACCTCTGCACAGACTTATGGGGGAGGTTACTTAAAGGAAGGGCGGGATAGAACTCGCTCTCGGGACCTGCACGTCTTCCTCTGTGGAGCTGTGGAGAGCGTCACAGCCCAGTTGTTAGGCCTGAAGCCTGGGCCTATATTCATCGACGAGGAACAAGCCCAAGGGTGTCTATCCCACATTCCAGAAGATCGGACGGGTGGATCGATTGCTGATCGAAGCTGCTGAAGACAGGATATCGGAGGCCTGGTGTTGCAGTGTGGTGCGAAGCATCTTAACTTCACGAGAGGCTCAGGTGGACTAGGCCTGATCGGGTGAGAGGGCACTTGCCCAAGTTTCCATACTTAATACTCCCGCGACCTGCAGTGCCCTTACATCTTAGCAAGTACACACTGTTATTTTACTGAGGAGGGTCTGAAAGTCACGCTGGCCATACTGACTGATGCTGACCGGAGGATCAAAGCATCCCGCCTGTGTTGACCACCCCTTAGATTGACTTTTCAATACCCCTATGGATTACAAATATTCCTAAAAGTGCACAAACGAGCCTACAAATAGACTTTGTCGCTGAAGGATTTCTGGACTCTAGCAGGCTAGGCCTAACTGAGATCGGTTCAGCAGCTGCACTTCAATAAGGTCACCCACCAGGGGAGCTCGTGAGCATAGGCCATTTAAAGTTAACTGTAGAATTAGTTTGTTATGTGTTTCTTTGCTGTTTTGCTGACCCTCACAAAGGGCTCTTTGTGTGTATAACTCATTGCTTGTTTCTTTTATTTATATATATATATATATATATATATATATATATATATTAGGGCTGTTACTGATCAACATTTTTGTGTTCGATTAATCTTTTTTTTTTTTTTAATCGATTAATCAACTAATTTTGATTAATTACAACGCACATCCAGATTCCCAGTGCAGCTACCATCAACTGGAAAAATGGATAGCAGGATACAAAAAACACACAAAGGCAGCGCTCGATAGGAATAGCATTAAAACGTTTATAGTCTTCAAGTAGGTAACAAAATAAATATTGCACTGGAGATAAAATCGATGTAGCTACATAAACTGTAAAAATGGTGCGAGTAATACCAAACGGTAGCAAAAGCAGTCATAATAACATGTAGCTAAGTATGATACTGGTATAAAAATGTGTACAACGATACTACTGCTGAATCCAGATGAGGAGAGGTTAACATTAGTCCGTCAGCACAGCAAAGGAGCCCTTCAGATGGACACGGCAAACCCCGCCGGTGTCCGTGTCGTTACCAGATCTCCTACAGAACTTCCTGAAGGCCCAGAAGCCAGCGGAGAGGTGAGTACCAATCAAAAGAATTGTAATCGATCAAAAAGATTTTGATCGATCAAAAAAATTAAAGATTAATCGATCAATTAAAAGTTAATTTGCACAGCCCTAATATATATATATATACTGTATATATATATATATATATATATATATATATATATATATATATGTATATGACAAGTAAAGCTCTTTTTGATTCAACTGCATTTTATTGTGAGGTGTGTTTACTCCAGAAGCCTGCATACAAAAGAAAGGTAACAAAAATATTGCATGTCTTCCTAGATATACTACCTGCATACTATTGGGATCTCGTAGCTATACGTGGGACCCTCAATATATTAGTAAGCTTTGCCTGGTGTGCCAAGGGTGGGCTCGAGCCATTTTAAGGGGGTGGATAGATTAGTGAGAGTAGGTCCCAAATCTAACCAGCGGCTCCTTCGGGGTAGCGCTATATATATATATATATATATATATATATATAATTTTTCCCTCTTATTTTTCCCCCTCACCCCCTTTTCCCTCTCCCTGCTGTTTATTAATTTATGTATCAAATGTAATTATAAAATCATACCCGGCCTCCTCCCACCCTTGTCCCCTAATGGTTTGTTCCTTCCTTTTTATCTTCTTTCATCTTGTATTTTCCTCTATTTTTACCAGTTATTCCTCCAATGATTTAAAATCTTTCCACTGTCTCCATCTTGTATCATATATGTTGAGTTGACCGTATCACTACTGCGTAAGTATTCCATTTTGTTGTAGTTTTCTACTCTTTCGAACCATTCTTTTATATGTTTTTTTTTTTTTTTTTTTTTACACTTAGCCAGTATTTTGGTATCAATCTTTTTGCGGCATTTATCAATGGTGGAATTAATGTTTTCCTATAACTTATTTTTAATTCTGTTGATTCATGAAACACACACCACCAATCTATATTATTTCACACACGCTTGTATGCTGTTAGGTATCTTTTCTCTGGTTATTACTTCCACATAATCCCTGATTTCCTGCCAGTATTCCTCCATCTTTGGACAGTCCCACCATATCTGTATGTGTAGTTGTTCCAATCTGTCCACATTCTCTCCATCACAATGGGGTTTTGTCTTTGCTATATCTATGAATCACTTCAGGCGTCCTATGCCATCTTGAAATGCATTTGTAGTTCATTTCTATTGTATTCATTTTTTTCAGCTCTAAGGCTGCATTCACACTTGGGCGACCTAATCGCGGCGTTTTGTCCCCCGATTTGCAGCGACAAATACAGGGCGTTGTGTGCCGCGATTTGCGGCGACAAAACGCTGCGATTTCAGCCCCCATTTTTTTTCCAGATACACATCTCTATGCCCAACGCCGAAGCCGCCTGAAAAAAAAGGTCCGGGACTTGTTTTGAGCTTCAGGTGTTCGGCGTTCGGCGTGGAGATGCGAACCATCTCCATAGAGGGGAATGTTAAATTTCCCCTCTAGCGTCTTTGGGCTGCATTTGCGTTCTGCTTCAGGCGACAAAACGCCTAGGTGTGAATGCAGCCTTATAATCTAGAGATTTGTGTACTTATATCACAGGTTTTTCAGAGGGAGAGTGCCCGAGTCATCCAGTTAGAACATTTATTGTGCAATGGAATTTTCATGTGATGGGATGGTTTGGCTGACACAAATGACATTGGGCTGGGTTGCAGTACAATAAAACTCAAGTTTATTTCAGTAACGTGAGAGCCTGTCATGTCATCTCACTTCATTTATTGCAGAGCGTGTTAAGCAGAATGTGCTTTGATATGTTTTATTGTTGTTGCAACAAAGGGCTGGGGCTGAGTGCAGCGATTCTTTCCAAGGAATCCATGTGATTCGTAATGTCAGTAGTGAAATATGGCCAAGCACTGCTCCCCTCACCGCTTTCTGTAAAAGTGTACTGGACCCCTGATTTGGTCCAGGCATGGACTGGCCATAGGGACTACAGGGAGTTTCCCGGTGGGCCGATGGCTCAGTGGGCCGGTTTCAGTGACAGCCTGTCAAAGTAATGGCTGCGCAGCTCGCCATTCACTGCATGCAGTGATGTGAGAAGGATGAGAAAAATACAGAGAAGAATAAGTGAAATAATAAAAGAGGTGAGGACTCCTTATGTTATGCTACTTATAGTTTATATACTGTTTTTGTGCTTGTTAGCAAACTTAAAGTGGGCCGGTCTGGATGAAGTCCAGGGCCACATTTTGGTCTCAGTCCAGCCCTGATTTGGTCCCAGGTTCTGATCCCTTAATGGAGCAAGCAGTCAGGCACAGGGTATTTTTAGCCAGATGTATCCAAACTCACTCACTCACTCCTCAGACAGTAATCAGGCAGATTAGAGTGTATTTTTTTTGTTGTTATCATTGTTTTGTATGTAGCGCCCCCTGGGTCTATTGGGAGCAAATAGGTACCTCCCAGAGGCAGGGAGCAAGCTTACATTCACCCTAGAGCTGAGTCCATGGCTATAATGTGAAATGAGAACAGAATTTGGGTGCCAGTCCCATTATATATTTCCAATGCTTTAATGGAGAACTTGAAAGTAGTGATAGGAGAGAGGGTTAGGGGAGGTTTCTGATACCCTTTTTGCAGATCACTTACAGACTCCTTGAATCCAAAGGCAAAACGGCTTTCTTTTAGATCTTGGATACCTGGATAGGCCCCTCACACAGACCTAGGAGCCAGTAGCACTCCTGGATAAGTCTCTCTCACAGACTTAGCAGCCAGGAGCTAGTTACCTTGATTTTGGTTGGTAGAATAGGTTTCAGCTTCACAGTTAGTACACTAACCAGCAGACATGTCTTCTCGCACATGCGCCGAATGATTTCGACGCATGCGCGGAAGTGTTTTACTTCCTGGTGCGGTGACGTGGCGGCGTCAACGTCACCGCCATGTCACCGACACGTCAGCGCGCTGTCTGCTGGCGGGGATTTTGGTTTGCTCGTGTGTACACGCGAGCAAACCAAAATGCCAGCAGACAGATCTGTTCAAATCGGTCGGTCCGACCGATTTGAACAGATAGATTTGATAGTGTGTACGGGGCCTAAGAGTAGTTTGGATATAGATGTGTCCTCCAAAGGAGTCACCAGGCCCTCCTGAGAGACCAGCCTTCATCCTGGCTCTCTTGCAAGGGTCCTCCCCTGGATCTCCTCAGCTTGGCTCGGCTTCTTCCAAACAAGAAAGACAGCCCAAGGACCAGTGGCGGCTGGTGCGCAAAAATTTTGGGGGGGCGCAAACGAAAAAATAAATATTGCAGCCTCACTGTGCCCATCACATGCAGCCACTGTGCCATCAATTATCACCGCTGTGCCATGCCATCAAACGCCACCACTGTGCCATCAATTGTCACCACTGTGCCATGCCATCAAACACAGAAACTGTGCCATCAATTGTCACCACTGTGCCATGCCACCAAATGCAGCCACTGTGCCATCAATTGTCACCACTGTGCCATGCCATCAAACGCCACCACTGTGCCATCAATTGTCACCACTGTGCCATGCCATCAAATGCAGTCACTGTGCCATCAATTGTCACCACTGTGCCATGCCACCAAATGCAGCCACTGTGCCATCAATTGTCACCACTGTGCCATGCCATCAAACACAGCAACTGTGCCATCAATTGTCACCACTATGCCATGCCATCAAACACAGCAACTGTGCCATCAATTGTCACCACTGTGCCATGCCATCAAACGCAGCAACTGTACCATCAATTGTCACCACTGTGCCATGCCACCAAATGCAGCAACTGTGCCATCAATTGTCACCACTGTGCCATGCCACCAAACGCAGCCACTGTGCCATCAATTGTCACCACTGTGCCATGCCATCAAACACAGCAACTGTGCCATCAATTGTCACCACTGTGCCATGCCATCAAACACAGCAACTGTGCCATCAATTGTCACCACTGTGCCATGCCACCAAATGCAGCCACTGTGCCATCAATTGTCACCACTGTGCCATGCAACACAGCAACTGTGCCATCAATTGTCACCACTGTGCTATGCAACATAGCAACTGTGTCATCAATTGTCACCACTGTGCCATGCAACACAGCAACTGTGCCATCAATTGTCACCACTGTGCCATGCCACCAAATGCAGCCACTGTGCCATCAATTGTCACCACTGTGCCATGCCATCAAACGCCACCACTGTACCATCAATTGTCACCACTGTGCCATGCCACCAAATGCAGCCACTGTGCCATCAATTGTCACCACTGTGCCATGCCATCAAACACAGCAACTGTGCCATCAATTTTCACCACTATGCCATGCCATCAAACACAGCAACTGTGCCATCAATTGTCACCACTGTGCCATACCATCAAACGCAGCAACTGTGCCATCAATTGTCACCACTGTGCCATGCCACCAAATGCAGCAACTGTGCCATCAATTGTCACCACTGTGCCATGCCATCAAACACAGCAACTGTGCCATCAATTGTCACCACTGTGCCATGCCACCAAACGCAGCCACTGTGCCATCAATTGTCACCACTATGCCATGCCATCAAACACAGCAACTGTGCCATCAATTGTCACCACTGTGCCATGCCATCAAACACAGCAACTGTGCCATCAATTGTCACCACTGTGCCATGCCACCAAATGCAGCCACTGTGCCATCAATTGTCACCACTGTGCCATGCAACACAGCAACTGTGCCATCAATTGTCACCACTGTGCCATGCAACATAGCAACTGTGTCATCAATTGTCACCACTGTGCCATGCAACACAGCAACTGTGCCATCAATTGTCACCACTGTGCCATGCCATCAAACGCCACCACCGTGCCATCAATTGTCACCACTGTGCCATGACATCAAACGCCACCACTGTGCCATCAATTGTCACCACTGTGCCATGCCAAACGCCACCACTGTGCCATCAATTGTCACCACTGTGCCATGCCATCAAATGCAGCCACTGTGCCATCAATTGTCACCACTGTGCCATGCCATCAAACGCCACCACTGTACCATCAATTGTCACCACTGTGCCATGCCACCAAATGCAGCCACTGTGCCATCAATTGTCACCACTGTGCCATGCCATCAAACACAGCAACTGTGCCATCAATTTTCACCACTATGCCATGCCATCAAACACAGCAACTGTGCCATCAATTGTCACCACTGTGCCATACCATCAAACGCAGCAACTGTGCCATCAATTGTCACCACTGTGCCATGCCACCAAATGCAGCAACTGTGCCATCAATTGTCACCACTGTGCCATGCCATCAAACACAGCAACTGTGCCATCAATTGTCACCACTGTGCCATGCCACCAAACGCAGCCACTGTGCCATCAATTGTCACCACTATGCCATGCCATCAAACACAGCAACTGTGCCATCAATTGTCACCACTGTGCCATGCCATCAAACACAGCAACTGTGCCATCAATTGTCACCACTGTGCCATGCCACCAAATGCAGCCACTGTGCCATCAATTGTCACCACTGTGCCATGCAACACAGCAACTGTGCCATCAATTGTCACCACTGTGCCATGCAACATAGCAACTGTGTCATCAATTGTCACCACTGTGCCATGCAACACAGCAACTGTGCCATCAATTGTCACCACTGTGCCATGCCATCAAACGCCACCACCGTGCCATCAATTGTCACCACTGTGCCATGACATCAAACGCCACCACTGTGCCATCAATTGTCACCACTGTGCCATGCCAAACGCCACCACTGTGCCATCAATTGTCACCACTGTGCCATGCCATCAAATGCAGTCCCTGTGCCATCAATTGTCACCACTGTGCCATGCCACCAAATGCAGCCACTGTGCCATCAATTGTCACCACTGTGCCATGCCATCAAACACAGCAACTGTGCCATCAATTGTCACCACTGTGCCATGCCATCAAACACAGCAACTGTGCCATCAATTGTCACCACTGTGCCATGCCACCAAATGCAGCCACTGTGCCATCAATTGTCACCACTGTGCCATGCAACACAGCAACTGTGCCATCAATTGTCACCACTGTGCCATGCAACACAGCAACTGTGCCATCAATTGTCACCACTGTGCCATGCCACCAAAAGCAGCCACTGTGCCATCAAACGCCACCACTGTGCCATCAATTGTCACCACTGTGCCATGCCATCAAATGCAGTCACTGTGCCATCAATTGTCACCACTGTGCCATGCCATCAAATGCAGTCACTGTGCCATCAATTGTCACCACTGTGCAATGCCATCAAATGCAGTCACTGTGCCATGCCATCATATGGAGTCACTGTGCCATCAGTTGTCATCACTGTGCCATGCCATCATATGGAGTCACTGTGCCATCAGTTGTCACCACTGTGCCATGCCATCAAATGCAGTCACTGTGCCCTTTAATTGTCACCACTGTGCCCCATGCCACTGTGCTCATTGTCGCCTCTGTGCCCTTTTTCACTACTGTGCCCCATGCTGCCACTGTGTCCCATGATGCCACTGTGCCCCATGATGCCCCTTTCCCTGTTAAAAAAAACACTTACCTGACGCTTCCATGCCCTCCCTCGATGTCTTCTGCCGCCGTGGAGAAGCTTCAGCCAATCAGGTTCCTGATAACCAGAATCCGGGAACCTGATTGGCTGAAACGGCTGTCAGTCTAATGCAAGGACCGCAGGTTGCCTGCGCTCCGAGCATAGACTTCCGGGAGCCGGAGGGCGGTACTGGAAAAGCCTATCAGAGCCGCTGGCTTTGATAGGCAGTTCCCCTCAGCCAACCAGCTGCCGCTATTCAGGTAACCGGCGCCCTATGTCCGGTTATAGGAATAGACCAGGCAGCTGGCAACAACACACGTTCAATGCATTGAATTGAACGTGTGTTATTTGCGAGAGGGAGTGGCACTGCAGCGCCCTCTATAGACGGCCGCCAGAACTTCGGCTAAAATGTCAAAATGACATTTTAGCCGAATTAAAGTTCTTAAAGGGCCCGTTTTTTTTTTTTTATTATTATTTTTTTTTTTTACTGCGGGAGGGGGGGCGGCGCCCGTGCGCCCATATGGGCGGGCCGCCACTGCCAAGGACCATCTAAAAAATAAATAAACAAAAAAAAAAAAACACTAAAAAGACCCAAAAAATATAGAAAAAGAAAATCTTAAAAATTTGAAGAAAATACAGAATCAATCAGCCATCAAGCCAATTCTTGGATTTCAGAGGTCATTGACAGAGCCTGACTACACATGAAGACACAAATATATAGTAATTAAAGTGGTTTTAATATATATTTAATGTGTTTCCTTATAAACATGAATGTAGCACTACCCCCTCAGGAGCTGCTGGTTATATTTTGGGTGGCACGTTACCTCTCTATTCTCGCTGTCCAGGGTGAAAGGAGAGTCTGAAGAATTTTAATGTCCACCCAATACACTTATTTTCCTTGGATTTATTTGGGAGAACTTCAGTAGAAAAGAAGGATGAGGGGTAGAAGGGTAGGTAGGTTCAGGTGCATAACCAAACAGTTTTTGTCGCCACTCTAGCCAGTGGGTATTTCTCACCCGGATAGGTCCCTCTTACTGATGGCGCACAAAGTAAAGTACAGTCTCTGCCACAGACCTTCCTTACTTGATGAGACACTTTGGTCCGGAATCCTCAGCCACAGGATTCAGCACCCGGATCTCTTTAACTTTGTTTCTTTTAGAACTTTAGATTCAACAGGTGACACTGTCAAGCCTTTTGGTGTATGGTGCATCCTTCAATGAAGTTTCCAGGCCTTCTCCCAAGGTACCAGCCTCTTGCATGGCCCTCTCCAGGATAGGTCCTCCCCTGGCTTCCTTCATCAAGTGGCTTCCTCCCGCAGAACGGACAGCACAGGATCACCTTTTGAAATAAGGGCCCCAGCCAGAGAACTGGGCCCACCAGACGAAGCCGTGACCCCAGGCCAACATGGTCCCGGAACCAGGATTCAGAGCACACTCACCTCAGGCCAGGCGGCCACGAGGCGCGGACGGACAACAGACCCCAAACCAAGTGCGTCTGCCCCTTAAGTACCCCTCCCCCGCATTGCACAGCGGGGCGGCCACTCCCACTGATTCGTTGCTGAGGGGGACACTCAATACACCTTGACCTTGCTGCTGCCATCCTTATCCTGGGGTGGTAATGACACCCCCAGGCAAGCAATGGTGGACACTCTCAGAGGCCAAAAATGCCCTTAATCACTCTGGTCTGAGCCAAATAACAGCTCAGACCCCGACTAAATTTAAAGCAGCACCTGTTCAACAGGAGCACGGCGCTACATGGAAAAAAAGGATTAACTTAATTTTATTAATACATGCTAATATTTCAAAAACTTTTCTTTCTGTATATGACTAGTAATTATATATGTAAATGGGGGAAGCCATGTTCGCTTATTACATATGAAGGCTGGGAATACTGGGTGGCAGTGCTACACGGTTTGTTCTTTACTGCTTTAGCTAGTCAAATAGAGCTAGCCTCATTTCCTGACTGGAGGATATTCAGTATCATGTAGCTCTTTTCTTCCTATCCTTACTGTCCATTACCTGCCCCTTTCATTCATTGAATTTTTTATTTTTTTTCAATCATAGATACTTAGCATCATATGTGGGCATTACCTAGGGCATTCTGCATGCAAAATGCCTAAGTCTAACAGGAGTGCAATTTGTTTGAACTCCTGTGACCCGTTTTCAGCAGAGATCGGTCTGAAGTCCATTCTCTGCTGATGTCAACAAGATCAGTCCAGGTAACGTGTCATGCCAAGTTAGGAAGTCTGGATCAACCAACTGCCTGGACTGATGACCATCTCAACCTCTCAGCAAGCCGCTGAGACAGCTGCTCCCCCGCCCCTCCACAGCTCAGCGCTCTAATGAGCGTGGAGGAGCAAAGCAAGAGAGCTGCTGACTGACACGTAGCAGCTCTCCGCTCGGGGAGCTGTGAGAACTGAGCCATCGGCGGTATTCGGTGGCTCGGTACTCAGAAAAGAGGAAGCGGGGGACAGGTAAGTATGAATTTAAAAAAAAATACTTCTCTTTTAAAGCTCCTCCTGAGCCTTGGAAGGTTTAACAGCATTTCCAAGCTGGGTCACTCTCAGCAGGCAAAATTACCCTGCTACTCTCTGTCCTCAGCCTTATACACCTTTCAGCCCACCGCTGTCCATTCTTCTCAACAAAGGAGTGACTGAAGCTGTATCCAGTGCCAGCTCAGACTCTGCCCTCTCCAGCTCACAATGTTTCCAAAAACTTCTGGAAAGACAGGGGGAGACATACAGGCCTGTTTTTCATCAGATTAGGCAACCCGTCAGAATTTGTAACGGAAGTGAAGTTTCGTCGCCAACATCTTGCTACATCCTGCACTCATCCAAAGTAAGGATACAGTGAGAAGGCCAGACACCCCGACTTGCAAAAACTAATTTCAGGAAGGTGGCTTTGCGCCACGGTGTCCCCCATCCCTCCTCAATTTAACACAACTAGAGGATGATCAAATGAAATGGAATCAGTATACACAGGTTTACTTCTTCTGAGAGATATTAAAGGAACACTCCAACCATCATGACCACTTCAATGATTTGAAGTGGTCAAGGTGTTAGGAGGCAGTATGTGGGATGGCATGAATATACTAAGGTGGTCTAATGGTCAGTTTTTGTCTAATGCCATGTACACACGATCATTTTTGTGATGAAAAAAAACGACGTTTTCTGTGAAGTAAAAAACGACGTTTTTGAAACGTCACTTTCAAAGACGATGTTGCATACACACCATCGTTTTTTCACAAAAAGCAAGGTTACGTTCACCACTCTTTTCCATTGAAGCTCGCTTCATAACTAGCTTCTGGGCATGCGCGGGTTGAAAAACGTCGTTTTTGCTACACGCGGTGACTTTTTGTGAAACAAAAAACGACGTTTTGAAAAACGACACAAACAATTCAAGCATGTTGAAATTTTTTTTTGGTCGTTTTTTTTAAGACAAAAAACGAAGTTTTGCCCACACACGATCAATTTAAATGACGTTTTAAAAAACAACGTTTTTTTTCATCGCAAAAAACGACCGTGTGTACGCGGCATAACAGGGAGGGCTAAACAGAGATCACAATTTGGCCCATCTCTGCTAAACTGAATTTTAATCTGTGTGCCCCCAGCTTTACCTAATTCCTTGCTTCAGCGCCTGTGTATGTTTTACTGACTACGGTAACACTCCAGCCCCCATAGGGTTAATGTCCCTTTGTGATATGTGATGAGGCTGAGTGAAGGATGAGAGCACTGTAGCTGGCTGTAGCATAACGGGTAAGTGAAAGAGTCTATTCTCCCTCTTCCTTCCCTCCTTCCCAGTCCCCACACAAGATTGGATTTTTTTTTAAATTTCCTGGAGTTGGGCTGTATTGTGGCACCACATTCTTTGCTGTTAATGCTCAAATTCATGATGCTACATAGATATATTCTACATACACATATATTAACCACTTCAATACCAGGCTTTTATACCACCTTCATACCGGGCCTATTCTGGCACTTCTCTCCTACATGTAAAAATCATCATTCTTTTGCTAGAAAATTACGCAGAACCCCCAAACATTATATATGTTTTTTTTAGCAGACACCCTAGGGAATAAAACGACGGTCATTTGCAACGTCCATCTGTGGACGTCAAATGAAAATGGGCTGGTATTGAAGTGGTTAAAAAGAATGATTTTATGAAATGCATCTACTGTATGTAGCACCTGAAAAGTCCTATTATGCGTTCCTAACATATTCATGATTTTTTTCTTACACCATACCTGTCCTGCCAAGGTACAGGGCAAGTTTACAGCACAGGCTTATACAGTGTGGGAGGTAGTGGAGCTCACAGGAACACAAGCCTGGTAGAGATCGACCTTCTCCTTTCTGGACATGCCTCTGTATGCTCAAAAGCCACTCCTCCCTTATCTATGGACCAGAGTGGTGTCTTATCTGAGCAGTGGCGATGTCTAGGCTCCTAGGGTGACACTTTCCTCCTCTCTTGCTCGCTCAGCCCTGTGACGGCTCAGTGTTCAGTCCGCACAAGTTTTCAGTGCTTACATTTCACATCCTCCCTCCAGCTAGCTCCTCTCAGACTCCTCTGTTCGCTAAAAAATTCAGAGCTTCTTTGGAACCAATGAGAGGGGAGGGGTGTGGATTGAAAATGTGCTATTGTCACACAACTGGGTGGGCTCAGGGCGCAGTGTTCTGCGCCCCGAGCCCATCCTTTTAAAAAAAATGTAATCCAATTAGAGCCTCAGGCTCTTATCATGTGCTTCTAAAATAAAAACACTGGAATACATGTGTAGCACTACCACCGGAGGAGCTGCTGGTTTGTTTTGGGTGGCACATTTATCTCGTGGCTCTCTGAATTTCTAGGGGTGTATGGTGCATATAGCAGTAGTAAAGGAATGTCCACGCCAGGTGTCTTTTGTTGTGCTCTCTATACCGCTTGGGATCTTCAGGATTGGGAACCCAATCGACCACTGGGTTCCCTACCACAGCTCAAATGTTCCGGACCAACATGGTCCTGGAACCAGGAACTCCGCGTGGCATGCACGCCCCGGCCTGGTAGGCCATAACGCTAGGGCGCCATGGTCTGCAGGGGATTATTTTCTTTGTATGGAAGACGGAAAGATCATCTAATGCCACCTAATATAAACAGAATGCAAACATCCTGTTGCCAAGGACACATTACACACTTCTCCCTTGACCACCAATACACACCTACACTTCTCCGCTGACTTTCACTGTTTCTAAATGCACTTCATGGAGTTCCAAAGCTCATATAGCATGTTTTTCCACTGAGGGCCCCTGCACAGAAACTTTTTCACTGATCTGCATTGCAGCTGCATGCTTCTCTGCTGACTACCACTGCATTAAAATGATTCTCCATTGTTGACCATTTTATTTGCACACTTCCCCCCTGAACACCGCTGTACCAACCTGCACTCCTGACTGACTACCTCTGCAATGACATGCAATTCTCCACTGTACTTGTGCACAATGCATACATCTCCCATGACTAACACTTCACTTATGAACATTCACGCTCCATTAAAGGGGTTGTAAAGGTAAAAGTTTTTTTTACCTTTTATGCATTAAGGTGAGAAAACTTCTGACTATATCGCCCCCCCCCCACATTATACTTACCTGACCCCTCGAAAGTCCTGCGCTCGGCCCGGCATCCTCTTCGCCGCTCAACCTGGCCGTTAATTGTCTAGAGCGTATGGATTGAAAGCAGCCCATTGGCTGGCGCTGCTATCATCACATCCAATGACGCGGCGCGCCGAGAGGCGGGGCCGAGTGATACAGTGAGTGGCTATGGCCGCTCGCTGTATCATGGGAGCGCGCCCGAAAGGACTCCACACAATGCGAGGGAACATGGATTGGGGGCACTCTGTGCAAAACGAGCTGCACAGTGGAGGTAATTATAACATGTTTGTTGTTTAAAAAAAAAATATATTTACAACCCCTTTAACTACCACTGCACCCACCAATGGCGTCCCTAGGGGGGTCCAGAGGGGCCCTGACCCCCCCAACATTGTGCCCCCCAAAAAAGCAACCTTCTTTCTCTCTTTATTTGAACCTCCTTGCGCCGTGTATAAAGATGGGATCCACTGGGGCTCATGCGAACAACAAAGGGTACTCAATAGTGTAATACTGTTTAAAACTTTATTGTTTTCCCATGTACCCCCTTTTCAAAATACACGTACAAGATAAAATACAATGACAGCAGAAGTGCAAATGCTTAGATGCTCACTACACTAGAGATGTAATTACCAGTAGCGCCAGCCATCTATATGAAGCCAAACACTTCCGGGTATAGCTCGGTGGAGCGCACAGCGTCACTTTCTGGTAAAGTGATGAGACCACGTCCTGGCGCGTTTCGTCACTTCTGGACTTCGGATGGCGCCCTTAGACGAAGTACGGAAGTGACGAAACGCATCAGTACCGTGGTCTCATCACTATACCAGGCAGTGGCGGCCCGCCCATATGGGCGCACGGGCGCCGCCCCCCCTCCCGCAGTAAAAAAAAAAAAATAATAATAATAAAAAAAAAAACGGGCCCTTTAAGAACTTTAATTCGGCTAAAATGTCATTTTGACATTTTAGCCGAAGTTCTGGCGGCCGTCTATAGAGGGCGCTGCAGTGCCACTCCCTCTCGCAAATAACACACGTTCAATTCAATGCATTGAACGTGTGTTGTTGCCAGCTGCCTGGTCTATTCCTATAACCGGACATAGGGCGCCGGTTACCTGAATAGCGGCAGCTGGTTGGCTGAGGGGAACTGCCTATCAAAGCCAGCGGCTCTGATAGGCTTTTCCAGTACCGCCCTCCGGCTCCCGGAAGTCTATGCTCGGAGCGCAGGCAACCTGCGGTCCTTGCATTAGACTGACAGCCGTTTCAGCCAATCAGGTTCCCGGATTCTGGTTATCAGGAACCTGATTGGCTGAAGCTTCTCCACGGCGGCAGAAGACATCGAGGGAGGGCATGGAAGCATCAGGTAAGTGTTTTTTTTAACAGGGAAAGGGGCATCATGGGGCACAGTGGCATCATGGGACACAGTGGCAGCATGGGGCACAGTAGTGAAAAAGGGCACAGAGGCGACAATGAGCACAGTGGCATGGGGCACAGTGGTGACAATTAAAGGGCACAGTGACTGCATTTGATGGCATGGCACAGTGGTGACAACTGATGGCACAGTGACTCCATATGATGGCATGGCACAGTGATGACAACTGATGGCACAGTGACTCCATATGATGGCATGGCACAGTGACTGCATTTGATGGCATGGCACAGTGGTGACAATTGATGGCACAGTGACTGCATTTGATGGCATGGCACAGTGGTGACAATTGATGGCACAGTGACTGCATTTGATGGCATGGCACAGTGGTGACAATTGATGGCACAGTGGTGGCGTTTGATGGCACAGTGGCTGCTTTTGGTGGCATGGCACAGTGGTGACAATTGATGGCACAGTTGCTGTGTTGCATGGCACAGTGGTGACAATTGATGGCACAGTTGCTGTGTTGCATGGCACAGTGGTGACAATTGATGGCACAGTGGCTGCATTTGGTGGCATGGCACAGTGGTGACAATTGATGGCACAGTTGCTGTGTTTGATGGCATGGCACAGTGGTGACAATTGATGGCACAGTTGCTGTGTTTGATGGCATGGCACAGTGGTGACAATTGATGGCACAGTGGCTGCATTTGGTGACATGGCACAGTGGTGACAATTGATGGCACAGTGACTGCATTTGATGGCATGGCACAGTGGTGACAATTGATGGCACAGTGGTGGCGTTTGGCATGGCACAGTGGTGACAATTGATGGCACAGTGGTGGCATTTGATGTCATGGCACAGTGGTGACAATTGATGGCACGGTGGTGGCGTTTGATGGCATGGCACAGTGGTGACAATTGATGGCACAGTTGCTGTGTTGCATGGCACAGTGGTGACAATTGATGACACAGTTGCTATGTTGCATGGCACAGTGGTGACAATTGATGGCACAGTTGCTGTGTTGCATGGCACAGTGGTGACAATTGATGGCACAGTGGCTGCATTTGGTGGCATGGCACAGTGGTGACAATTGATGGCACAGTTGCTGTGTTTGATGGCATGGCACAGTGGTGACAATTGATGGCACAGTTGCTGTGTTTGATGGCATGGCATAGTGGTGACAATTGATGGCACAGTGGCTGCGTTTGGTGGCATGGCACAGTGGTGACAATTGATGGCACAGTTGCTGTGTTTGATGGCATGGCACAGTGGTGACAATTGATGGCACAGTTGCTGCATTTGGTGGCATGGCACAGTGGTGACAATTGATGGCACAGTTGCTGCGTTTGATGGTATGGCACAGTGGTGACAATTGATGGCACAGTTGCTGTGTTTGATGGCATGGCATAGTGGTGAAAATTGATGGCACAGTTGCTGTGTTTGATGGCATGGCACAGTGGTGACAATTGATGGCACAGTGGCTGCATTTGGTGGCATGGCACAGTGGTGACAATTGATGGCACAGTGGTGGCGTTTGATGGCATGGCACAGTGGTGACAATTGATGGCACAGTGGCTGCATTTGGTGGCATGGCACAGTGGTGACAATTGATGGCACAGTTGCTGTGTTGCATGGCACAGTGGTGACAATTGATGACACAGTTGCTATGTTGCATAGCACAGTGGTGACTATTGATGGCACAGTTGCTGTGTTGCATGGCACAGTGGTGACAATTGATGGCACAGTGGCTGCATTTGGTGGCATGGCACAGTGGTGACAATTGATGGCACAGTTGCTGTGTTTGATGGCATGGCACAGTGGTGACAATTGATGGCACAGTTGCTGTGTTTGATGGCATGGCACAGTGGTGACAATTGATGGCACAGTGGCTGCGTTTGGTGGCATGGCACAGTGGTGACAATTAATGGCACAGTTGCTGTGTTTGATGGCATGGCACAGTGGTGACAATTGATGGCACAGTTGCTGCATTTGGTGGCATGGCACAGTGGTGACAATTGATGGTACAGTTGCTGCGTTTGATGGCATGGCACAGTGGTGACAATTGATGGCACAGTTGCTGTGTTTGATGGCATGGCATAGTGGTGACAATTGATGGCACAGTTGCTGTGTTTGATGGAATGGCACAGTGGTGACAATTGATGGCACAGTGGCTGCATTTGGTGGCATGGCACAGTGGTGACAATTGATGGCACAGTTGCTGTGTTTGATGGCATGGCATAGTGGTGACAATTGATGGCACAGTGGTGGCGTTTGATGGCATGGCACACTGGTGACAATTGATGGCACAGTGGCTGCATTTGGTGGCATGGCACAGTGGTGACAATTGATGGCACAGTTGCTGTGTTGCATGGCACAGTGGTGACAATTGATGGCACAGTTGCTGTGTTGCATAGCACAGTGGTGACAATTGATGGCACAGTGGCTGCATTTGGTGGCATGGCACAGTGGTGACAATTGATGGCACAGTTGCTGTGTTTGATGGCATGGCACAGTGGTGACAATTGATGGCACAGTTGCTGTGTTTGATGGCATGGCACAGTGGTGACAATTGATGGCACAGTGGCTGCATTTGGTGGCATGGCACAGTGGTGACAATTGATGGCACAGTTGCTGTGTTTGATGGCATGGCACAGTGGTGACAATTGATGGCACAGTTGCTGTGTTTGATGGCATGGCACAGTGGTGACAATTGATGGCACAGTGGCTGCATTTGGTGGCATGGCACAGTGGTGACAATTGATGGCACAGTGACTGCATTTGATGGCATGGCACAGTGGTGACAATTGATGGCACAGTGGTGGCGTTTGATGGCATGGCACAGTGGTGACAATTGATGGCACAGGGGCTGCATTTGGTGGCATGGCACAGTGGTGACAATTGATGGCACAGTTTCTGTGTTTGATGGCATGGCACAGTGGTGACAATTGATGGCACAGTGGTGGCGTTTGATGGCATGGCACAGCGGTGATAATTGATGGCACAGTGGCTGCATGTGATGGGCACAGTGAGGCTGCAATATTTATTTTTTCGTTTGCGCCCCCCCAAAATTTTTGAGCACCAGCCGCCACTGATACCAGGAAGTGACGCTGTGCGCTCCACCGAGCTATACCCGGAAGTGTTTGGCTTCATATAGACGGCTGGCGCTACCGGTAATTACATCTCTAGTGTAGTGAGCATCTAAGCATTTGCACTTCTGCTGTCATTGTATTTTATCTTGTACGTGTATTTTGAAAGGGGGGTACATGGGAAAACAAAGTTTTAAACAGTATTACGCTATTGAGTACCCTTTGTTGTTTGCATGAGCCCAAGTGGATCCCGTCTTTATATACGGTGCAAGGAGGTTCAAATAAAGAGAGAAAGAAGGTTGCTGGGTTTAAAGGCAAAATACACTTATCCTTCTGGTAAGTGCATCCCCGAGAGGGGCTTCCCGTGTTTACGTGGTGATGTATTGGTGATTGGTGGACTGTGAAGAGGATTTTTCTCACCGCTATCTTTCAACAAATTATATTCCCTTGAGCACCTCTCCTTATGATTTCTTCCTTTATGTTGAGAAGTACATAAAGAAGTTTGTTCACCTCAGTGAGAACAAAAGCGCCGCTACAATAATATTTATTGGACTCATTCTGCTCTTTATTTATTGTTGTCTTTCACATACCTTTTAATTTAAGTGGCTGCTATTTTTTAGATATTTATATGTGATTTAAGGTTTTTATCATAATAAATATATATATATATATATATATATATATATATATATATATATATATATATTTTATCACTCGCACTTTAACCCCCTGAGCGCTGAGCTGTGCTGAGAGAAGAGGGCAGTCTTAGCTGTGTGAGAATGATGCCTGAGATTCTAGACTGGACCGTGGGTAAGTGTGTGCACTGCAGACTGAAGTACACTATAATCACTGAACTGCATTATCTCCACCCCTTCTCTCCCCCATCTGTCTTCCTCCCCCTCTCCTGTTCTTTCAAGACATTGGCCGTGTACACACGGCAGAGAACCTCGACGGGCAGAACACATCGTTCCGCCCGTCGAGGTTCCCTGCCGGCCGTCGAAATCGGCGACCCGCCCGTCGGGAATGGCAACCAGCCATTCATCCAGGCGGGCCATCGAGCAAATAGAGAGCGTGCTCTCTATTTCTGCTCGACGGGCTTCCCGACGGGAAGCTCGCCGAGAGCGTACACACGGCCGAGGTCCTCGCTGGAATGCAGCTTCCAGCGAGGTTCTCGCTGGTTTCCAGCGAGAACCTCGGTCGTGTGTACACGGCCATTCACAATTTACTTTTACTTTCCGTTAGACCCGGTTCACACTGGGGCGACGCGACAGGCGGCTTAGCCGCCTGATGAGTCTCGTCCCATGCACTGCAATGTAACCGTTCTAATAGGAGAGACGCAAGTCGCTCCGACTTCGAAATTTTGTTCCTGTACGACTTCGGGGGCGGCTCGGGGCGACAGAAGTCGTTTTGCAAATCGCCTCTGAAGTCGTCCTCAGGACGACTTGCAGAGCCGCCCCCCAAGTCGTGTTGCCTGTGTGTGAACCGACTCTTAGGCAGGTAATATACAGTGCAAATTTTATTCCTGCATCCACAGATTGCAGGAAAGAAACTTGCATGATTCGCCCATCAACACAGACAGTGGTGACAGGGAAATATCCCCCCTGCCCAGCAACTCTATTCTCCCCACAAACAGTGATTATCACTAGTGGCTATAGCAACCTCTGGTGATAATCATAAGAGAATCTGCTTAATGGTTCAAATCTCAGCCAGTTCCTGCTGAGCCAGCTGAGATTTAAACTGTCTATGGCTGGTCTTGGCTCTTAGGCAGCCCATACATTGATAACTTTTTTTCATTCAACTATTAGGTTGAATGAAAAAAAAAATATATATTCAATTCCCCTATCTACACATTCAAGGTGGATGGGGGAATCCTCCCAGTGTGGACCAGTGCTGGAACAACCAGAGTTGCTGTCCTGTCCCAGCTATTTACAGCGCTGGTCTCTGTCTCCATGGCAGCGACGGCAGCACATTGGAATCCAGGGCTGCTTACTTTATGGGGCTGATTTACAGGAGGACCAGCACAATTTGTTGTTAGAGATGGGCTGGGCATGTTCAAAATTCCACATGTCAGAGCCTGCCAGGAAGCCCACACTGTACAGCGCTAATCACAGGCAGTGAGACATTTCCTGGTCCGCAGCTGCACAGATCAGGACATGTCTCACTGCCGGTGATTAGCACTGTGGAGTGTCAGCTTCCTGGCGGGATCGGGCATGTGGGATTTCAAACACACCCGAGCCCATCTCTATGGTTGTAGACAGTAGAGCTCCCTGCAGGTTGCTTAGCAGCAGTGGAGCCTTCTCTGACAAGCTGATCGTGATGCAATCCAGGTGATGCTACTAGTCAAATCCTAATGTTAAATATCAGTGATTTTATTGATCAAAGCCTGCACAGGCATAGAGCCCACATGGCTGCTGAACATACGGTTGATTATATATATGTGGTTGTACTCTTGATGCTAATAAAGACTGTGTTTATTAGATGTGACTGGGAGTATCACCTGGATCACATCCCGATCAGCATATCAACAGAGAAGGTTATACAGCATTACTGCTGCTAGGTGACCAGCTGGGGGCTCGGCTCTCTATAACCAATAGTACCAGCCTTCCTCTACATGCAACCATAATGTCACCAGCACTAGGTCTTAATAGACTGCCACCACTGCCAAGGAGACAGATGCCAGACCAGCGCTGTCAACAGCTGGGGAACCCACAGTGGCAAAACTTTGCAACCCTGATAGTTCTCCCACTGCTTTGGACCCTTATATTTTCTTGTTGTGCTCGTGACATATATCTCTTGTTTTCTGCCACCCTGGGCCTCAGTATAGTAGGAAGGGAGCTCACCGCAGAACATGTGAAAGTGCCCAGTTGCGGGATCGTAGTAAAGGGCCCCAGGATATATATATATATATATATATATAATTTTATAGTTGGGGGCCCCCCTACTTTTGTCCCTGTTCCCCCATGTGCCCCCCCTAAATATGAAAGCTGGAGACGCCACTGGGCCACCCACCTAAATTTGTACTCACTCCCACTGCACCAGCTCAATTCTCCACTGACCGCACACCGCACTCTTGAACTTTTCCACAGAAAGTTACAAAACGCTTGCACTTCTCCACTGACCATTAATATAATTAAAGTGTTACTAAATCCACAACAGTAAAATCACTCTGAATATGCAGAAAAGCATGCTTGTTATACTCGCTGTGGAACCTAAGGTTGGGTTTACACTATCTTTGCATGCGGCTCACGGCAGGGGGTCCAGTGCGTCCCTGTTCTCCGTTTCAGGGACAAATCAGGGCAGAATTTTTGCCTGAATTTGGCCCTGAAATGGAGCCAAAGATGCTCAGGAGTCCTGTGCAAGCTGCAGGGCCGATCCTAGGCGGGTGCGGGGGGTGCCCCGCACCCAGGCGCCCAGAGGGGGGAAGGCGCCAAGGTGTCAGAGTGCTGCTCGCTCCTCTCTTGTTCTATGTGCTCGGAGCCTCGGAGTAAGAAGTGACCGCAACGGCAAAGCTATTGTTAGGCGCGGCGGTGCAGTCCGCCAGTGAATACAAGCCGTAACGTCGGGTGCGGGGGGGGGTCGGCGCCATGAGCCGCGGCCACCCACTAACAATTGTAGTCTCTAGAGCGTCCTCTCTCCGAGCGCGTCACGGAGGAAGCCTGGGCTAGCTGACGTCAGTGACGTCACGGCCGCCGGCCCGCCGCCATTGCTTCTGGGCATTATAGTCTGTGGCTGTGCGCACAAGCTCCCTGCTCACAGTGGGTATAGAGAGTCTGGAGAGCAGCGCAGCAGCCTCAGGCTAAGGAGAGGAGTCACGTAAAACTGTAATGCTGCGATGCTAGAATGGGCATGCTGCAGTCAATGAATTAAATAGAAATTGACCCCAGGACAGGAGCATCACTATCAACCCCCCCCCATGGAGGAGACTGTGCAACTTACAAGAAGGAGGACCTGTCCTGTTGAACTGGCAACCCATCGCTGAGGTGAGAAACCCTGACACCCCCCCCCCTAGCTGACCATCCTATCTATTTTCCCTCCTGCTGGAAGCTAGCCATGGCCCATAGGCCCGCTGCCAGCTCTGCTGGGTCCTGCAGAGAGCTGGATGACAGACCTGTGGGTCCTGCTGGGAGCTGGCTGCCGGATCTGTGGGTCCTGCTGGGAGCTGGCTGCCGGATCTGTGGGTCCTGCCAGGAGCTGGCTGCCGGATCTGTGGGTCCTGCCGGGAGCTGGCTGCCGGATCTGTGGGTCCTGCCGGGAGCTGGCTGCCGGATCTGTGGGTCCTGCCGGGAGCTGGCTGCCAGCTCCTAGCAGGACCCAGAGGTCCGCAGCCAGCTCCCAGCATGATCCACAGGCTGTAGGTCCTGCTGGGAACTGGCCACAGACCTATGGATCCTGCTGGCTACTGGAGTGGGCACTGGTAGGCTGCATTTGGTAGGCACTGGTAGGCTGCATTTGATGGGCACTGGTAGGTTGCATTTGATGCATTGATATCTTTATAATATTAGTATAATTCCCACAGTCTCTGAACATCTCTTGTATCATGTCTGCAGTCTCTGACCATCTCTGGTATCATGTCTGCAGTCTCTGACCATCTCTGGTATCATGTCTGCAGTCTCTGACCATCTCTGGTATCATGTCTGCAGTCTTTGACCATCTCCTGTAGTATGTCTGCAGTCTCTGACCATCTCCTTGTTTCATGTCTGCAGTCTCTGACCATCTCCTTGTTTCATGTCTGCAGTCTCTGACCATCTCCTTGTTTCATGTCTGCAGTCTCTGACCATCTTCTTGTTTCATGTCTGCAGTCTCTGACCTTCTCCTGTATTATGTCTGCAGTCTCTTACATCTCCTATATTATGTCTGCAGTCTCTGGCCATCTCCTGTATTATGTCTGCAGTCTCTGACCATCTCCTGTATTATGTCTGCAGTCTCTGACCATCTCCTGTATTATGTCTGCAGTCTCTGACCTTCTCCTGTATTATGTCTGCAGTCTCTGACCTTCTCCTGTATTATGTCTGCAGTCTCTGACCATCTCCTTGTTTCATGTCTGCAGTCTCTGACCATCTCCTTGTTTCATGTCTGCAGTCTCTGACCATCTTCTTGTTTCATGTCTGCAGTCTCTGACCATCTCCTTGTTTCATGTCTGCAGTCTCTGACCATCTCCTTGTTTCATGTCTGCAGTCTCTGACCATCTCCTTGTTTCATGTCTGCAGTCTCTGACCATCTTCTTGTTTCATGTCTGCAGTCTCTGACCTTCTCCTGTATTATGTCTGCAGTCTCTTACATCTCCTATATTATGTCTGCAGTCTCTGGCCATCTCCTGTATTATGTCTGCAGTCTCTGACCATCTCCTGTATTATGTCTGCAGTCTCTGACCATCTCCTGTATTATGTCTGCAGTCTCTGACCTTCTCCTGTATTATGTCTGCAGTCTCTGACCATGTCCTTGTTTCATGTCTGCAGTCTCTGACCATCTCCTTGTTTCATGTCTGCAGTCTCTGACCATCTCCTTGTTTCATGTCTGCAGTCTCTGACCATCTCCTTGTTTCATGTCTGCAGTCTCTGACCATCTCCTTGTTTCATGTCTGCAGTCTCTGACCATCTCCTTGTTTCATGTCTGCAGTCTCTGACCATCTCCTTGTTTCATGTCTGCAGTCTCTGACCATCTTCTTGTTTCATGTCTGCAGTCTCTGACCTTCTCCTGTATTATGTCTGCAGTCTCTTACATCTCCTATATTATGTCTGCAGTCTCTGGCCATCTCCTGTATTATGTCTGCAGTCTCTGACCATCTCCTGTATTATGTCTGCAGTCTCTGACCATCTCCTGTATTATGTCTGCAGTCTCTGACCTTCTCCTGTATTATGTCTGCAGTCTCTGACCATGTCCTTGTTTCATGTCTGCAGTCTCTGACCATCTCCTTGTTTCATGTCTGCAGTCTCTGACCATCTCCTTGTTTCATGTCTGCAGTCTCTGACCATCTCCTTGTTTCATGTCTGCAGTCTCTGACCATCTCCTTGTTTCATGTCTGCAGTCTCTGACCATCTCCTTGTTTCATGTCTGCAGTCTCTGACCATCTCCTTGTTTCATGTCTGCAGTCTCTGACCATCTCCTTGTTTTCATGTCTGCAGTCTCTGACCATCTCCTTGTTTCATGTCTGCAGTCTCTGACCATCTCCTTGTTTCATGTCTGAAGTCTCTGACCATCTTCTTGTTTCATGTCTGCAGTCTCTGACCATCTCCTTGTTTCATGTCTGCAGTCTCTGACCATCTCCTTGTTTCATGTCTGCAGTCTCTGACCATCTCCTTGTTTCATGTCTGCAGTCTCTGACCATCTCCTTGTTTCATGTCTGCAGTCTCTGACCATCTCCTTGTTTCATGTCTGCAGTCTCTGACCATCTCCTTGTTTCATGTCTGCAGTCTCTGACCATCTCCTTGTTTCATGCCTCTGACCATCTCCTTGTTTCATGTCTGCAGTCTCTGACCATCTCCTTGTTTCATGTCTTCAGTCTCTGACCATCTCCTTGTTTCATGTCTGCAGTCTCTGACCATCTCCTTGTTTCATGTCTGCAGTCTCTGACCATCTCCTTGTTTCATGTCTGCAGTCTCTGACCATCTCCTTGTTTCATGTCTGCAGTCTCTGACCATCTCCTTGTTTTCATATCTGCAGCCTCTGACCATCTCCTTGTTTCATGTCTGCAGTCTCTGACCATATCCTTGTTTCATGTCTGCAGTCTCTGACCATCTCCTTGTTTTCATGTCTGCAGTCTCTGACCATCTCCTTGTTTCATGTCTGCAGTCTCTGACCATCTTCTTGTTTCATGTCTGCAGTCTCTGACCATCTCCTTGTTTTCATGTCTGCAGTCTCTGACCATCTCCTTGTTTCATGTCTGCAGTCTCTGACCATCTCCTTGTTTCATGTCTGCAGTCTCGGACCATCTCCTTGTTTTCATGTCTGCAGTCTCTGACCATCTCCTTGTTTTCATGTCTGCAGTCTCTTACCATCTCCTGTATTATGTCTGCAGTCTTTGACCTTCTCCTGTACTATGTCTGCAGTATGTCTGGGGGCTCTTTCTACCAGACTCTCTTCCTGTACTTTGTTTATTGTTAAGAGATCATGGGAGGATCCCAGAGGATCCCAGAGTAATGAAGGGGAGCATCTCTGTTTTTTAGTTGTTGAGGGGAGGAGTTAGTAAGATGACCACGCCCATGTGGGGGCGCCAGAAAAATTTCTGCACCCAGGCGCCTGTGACCCTAGGATCGGCCCTGGCAAGCTGCTCCAGAGATATGTACCGGCTTCATAGAGAGCCAATCACAATCTTCTGTCATGCGAATTGGATGCAGGGAAACTGCTGAACCCAGCCTAACAAAACAAAGTTAATCCTCTGCATTGTGTAAAAAGGCTGTTTCCTAATCCACCCCTTATTTTACTTTGCCAAATTCATTTGCTGATAAAACAGAGCCTTGGAGGTGGCACTCTGCACATGCTCAGTTTGGTGTGTATTGCCAGAGTGTGTTTTTTTGTTTTGTATTTTTATGAAAGGGTGCATGAGATCAGCACAGGGCCAATCAGCACTGTCCAGACAGAGGGTTAGGAGTCATGCAGCCTCATAGGCAGTCAGAGGAGAATGAAAATTCCTCCTACAAGCTTTAACCAGTGCTTGGCCAGACACTGATAGAAGTCACAAGACTGCTATATACTGCTGATGAGAAAAGGTATTTAGCCATTTGTATTTACTAAAATAATTTCATTTTCATTTTCTGTGTACTGTGGTAGACCAGATATAGTGAATGCAGGATCCTGGGTTTAGTAACACTTTAAGCATATCTACACTGACTGTTGCCAATGTGATGAAACACTATATAACAGATATGTATACTGTGCTATTTATTACATACCTTAAACTGCTGAACTGCACATTCAATATTCATCCTGGTCATGAAATGGGCACATTTTGCTAGTTTTCATTGAGGTTTTGGATCAGCTGTCTGATACCTTCAGGAACCTCACCTTAGGTCCTCGAGGTTCAAATGCAGATTTTGTTCATCATCTCTACATGTACACTGTCATTCTATGTATTTGTTTTTAATCGCACCACTCAGTGGTGTATGTTTTGTATGTATTTAAACTTTTTTTGTATAATTTTTCTATATTTTGTATTAAATGTGTATATATATATATATATATATATATATATATATATATATATATATATACATATATATATATATATATATATATATATATATATATATATATATACAGTATATATATATATATATAGGATCTCATTCATTGCCCACAAAATCCCAATCTTTGGAGGTATTTTTTTTTTTTTTTGAGTTTTCATTGAGGTTAACTAAGACTGGAGATGCAAAATCTGGTCTAATCAGCTTTTAACTCTCGTTCACACTGAATATGGCATTGAAAACGTGCGAGTTAACCTAAACTTGCACAATTTCAAAGATGCATTTTAGACTTTGGGGGCGACTTGAAAGACATCTGTTCTTGTTCATGCACAGATGTCTATTAGAGCCGCACGATTCTGGCCAAAATGAAAATCACAATTTTTTTTTTTTGCTTAGAATAAAGATCACGGTTCTCTCACGATTCTCACGGCTTAAAATCTTTCACATTATACAAAAAAATAATTAGGGCTAACTTTACCGATTAATTATTTTTATTTTTTTATTCATTTAAGTAATTTTTTTCCAAAAAATTGCATTTGAAAGACGGCTGCGGAAATACAGTATGACATAAAATAATGCAAAAAACACGAATTTTCTAGCAAAAAATAAATAATATTTTAGCTTTAAAACAACAAATGTCAGAAAAGGTTTAGTGGTTAAACTTTCCTAATTTACATACAGAAGTCTATTCCTTTTGATGTAAATACACATTTTTACAATGTTGAGACTTAACATTCCACTGATAAAGAATGCTGTAAAACTTGGCAGACCGCCTGGACTTTAGAGCTGAGGGCAGAGAGAATTCTCTGCATACAAAAGATTGGGAAATATTTTGTCAAGATCGTAGAAAAAATCTCGATTATTGACGATAAATCGTGCAGTTGCCAAAAGTAGTGCAGGAACTACTTTTCGAAATTGTGGCTCTACAAAGTCTGTGTCGCCCCGATTAGGACGCTCCTATTTCCGGTGTCCTGCCGAAAAAGGTCCCCCAGCGGATAAGGACCCCCCTGTACTTTTGGCGGAGCCGCCAAAAATAGCCGAAGATGTAGAGCTGAGAGTTGCAATGTTGGGGATGCATTTAAACATTTATTATGTATGGAGTTTGTTGTTATTATTCTTATGACTTAACCACATTGCAAAACCTGCCCTTCATTTGTTTTAATACGCCCCTCTAGGATGTGTACTTTACAGTAAGTAAAGCACAGTACAGTAAGCCCCTTGCATAGTAACACTAGCATCAGTAGCGTGCGGCATGTGTCATAGTCATTGCGCAGGCGCTGTGTAGAGCTGACTCTCAGCTCTACATTTTCGGCGGCTTCGTTGAGGTTCGTACTGTGCAAGCGCCGCGCCTGCGCAGTACAGGGTGTTCCATCATCGGCAGGACACCAGCAATAAGCTCCAAATTTACATGCAATTTGACCTGCTGAAGTGAACGGGGGCTTATTGTAAAGCTTAACTACTACAGCCCTGGAAGAATTTGCACCTTTAATGACCAGGCCATTTTTTGTTGATACGGCACTGTGTAGCTTTAACTGACAATTGTGCGATCATGTGTCGCTGTACCCAAGCAAAATATACATTTTTTTTTCCCCACAAAGAGCTTTCTTTTGGTGGTATTTGATCACCTCTGAGGTTTTTTTGCGCTATAAACAAACAAAAGCAATTTTCTTTTTACTTTATGATATTAAAATATTCATCAGTTTAGGCCATTGATTGATTGGTTTGCACAAAAGTTACTGCGTCTACAAACTATGGGATAGATTTAGGGACTATTTTTTTATTTTTACCAGTAATGGCGGGGATTTGCGATTTTTAGCGGGACTGCAACATTGCGGTGGACAAATCTGACCCCAAATGACACTTTTTGGGGACAGTGGCATTATTAAATTGATCAGTGCTAAAAGAATGCACTGATCAATGTAAAAATGCCACTGGCAGGGAAGGGGTTAACACTAGGGGGTGATCAAATAGTTAACTGTGTTCCCTAGGTGTGTTCTAACTGTAGGGGGGGTGGGCTGCCAGGGACATGACAGAGATCACTGTTCCCGATGACTGAGAACAATAGATCTCTGATATGTCCCTGTCAGAATGGGGATATGTCTTGTTTACAAAAGCAGATCCCCATTCTGCCTCTGTATCAGGCGATCCCAGGTCGCGGGCAGACATCCAGTAATCTCGACCTACGAGCAAATGCCGCCTGTAACTGAGCCGCCATACAGCTACACCAATCCGCGAAGGAGAGCCAACCTGCCACCGTATAATGATGGTGGCTGGTCGGCAAACAGTTAATTGAACAAGTTGAAGTTAGAAGCTGATGGGCTACCATGCACAGCTGCACCCAATGAAGTTGATTTGCTAAGACTGGAGAGTGCAAAATCTATGAAGCTGTGTATGGTAGACAATCAGCTTCTAACTTTAGCTTTTTCAATTAAGTTTTGTCAATAAGCCTGGGTTCACACTGAATGCAGGGTTTGAAATCATGCGAGTTTCATTTAAACCCGCATTTCATTCTGATTTCGGGAGCGATTTTAGAGACATCTATGTAAGTTCCTGCACAAATGTCTAGTGAAATCGCCCCTAAAGTCACCAAAAGTAGTGCAGGACCTACTTTTGGGAATCGGTGCAGCGCCACAAAGCCGGTGTGGCATCGATTCAGACGGCAATAGGCATCGATTAGGGATTAGGGCATCGATTCGGTTCGCACCAGAACCTTCGAACGGACCGAACGTTCGAGCGAACATTTAGAACCCCATTGACGTCTATCGGACTCGAACATTCGAATTCAAAAGTGCTCCTTTTAAAGCCTAATATGCAAGTTATTGTCGTAAATAGTCTTTGCGAATTCGGGGCTTGCCCCAGGGAACATGTATCATTGAAAAAAAAGCTGAAAAAACTACCGTTTTTAAAAGTCTACTGAAAAACAACCGTATTTAAAACTTTTTTTCCATTGATATATGTTCCCTCGGGCAAGACCCGGGTTCTCAAAGATGTTTTCACAGGCATACTATAGACACCCAGCAGGTACAATATTTAAAGGAATTAATTTTTATTTTTTTATTTAAGCATCATAAAAATCACTGTTCCTGAATCAGGCGCAGTGATTTTAATGATGCTTAAATAAAAATAAAAAAATAAAATGAAAAATTCCTTTAACCACTTAAGACCCGGACCAATACGCTGGCAAATGACCCAAGGGGTTTTTGCGATTCGGCACTGCGTCGCTTTAACAGACAATTGCGCGGTCGTGCGACGTGGCTCCCAAACAAAATTTGCGTCCTTTTTTTCCCACAAATAGAGCTTTCTTTTGGTGGTATTTGATCACCTCTGCGGTTTTTATTTTTTGCGCTATAAACAAAAATAGAGCGACAATTTAAAAAAAAATGCAATATTTTTTACTTTTTGCTATAATAAATATCCCCCAAAAATATATAAAAAAACATTTTTTTTCCTCAGTTTAGGCCGATACGTATTCTTCTACATATTTTTGGTAAAAAAAATCGCAATAAGCGTTTATCGGTTGGTTTTCGCAAAATTTATAGCGTTTACAAAATAAGGGATAGTTTTATTGCATTTTTATTAATTATTTTTTTTTTACTACTAATAGCGGCGATCAGCGATTTTTTTCGTGACTGCGACAATATGGCGGACACTTCGGACAATTTTGACACATTTTTGGGACAATTGTCATTTTCACAGCAAAAAATGCATTTAAATTGCATTGTTTACTGTGGAAATGACAGTTGCAGTTTGGGAGTTAACCACAGGTGGCGCTGTAGGGAATGTGTGCCCTAATGTGTTGTTTACAACTGTAGGGGGGTGTGGCTGTAGGTGTGACGTCATCGATCGCGTCCCCCTATTACAGGGATGACGCAATCGATGCTCCGGCCACAGAGAAGCACGGGGAAGCCGTGTGTACACACGGCTCTCCCCGTTCTTCCGCTCCAGGGACGGATCGCCGCACTGCAGCGGCGATCGGGTCCGCGAATCCCGCGGTCCCGGTCCTGGAGCTTCGGACACCCACGGCTGGGTACTAAAACCAACGTATATATACGTATGATGTGCCCAGCCGTGCCATTCTGCCGACGTAAATGTGCAGTAGGCGGTCCTTAAGTGGTTAAATATTGTACCTGCTGGGTGTCTATAGTATGCCTGTGAAAACGGCTTTTAAATAGCACAATCACCTGCCTGAAGGTAAATTAGGAAAAACTGATCTAGCTAAACTATACAGTGTATAAATATATGTACAACACCTGGGATGTATATATATCCTCTACACACTGTAACATTAACTGACTAGCCTGCCTGCCTGCTCTATCTACCTGCAAAATATTACAAACTCTTTGTGTCTTTCTCTGTTCTCTCTGCAGATGGCCTTTTATAGTGTGGGAGGGGTACAAAACCCCCTGAGCCATAATAGGCCAAAGCCACCCTGGCTTTGGCCAATTATGGCTCTCTGTTTTTTGCGCGCTGTGATTGGCCAAGCATGCGGGTCATAGTGCATGCTTGGCCAATCATCAGCCAGCGATTCCGCAGTGAATTATGGTCTGTGAAACGTAACTCGAATTTGGCGCGAACGACCCGTTTTGTTCGTATTTCGACGAACGATTGAACATACGATGTTCGAGTCAAACTCATGTTCAACTCGAACATCGTATGTTCGATGAAATACGAACAAAAAGGGTCGTTTGCACCAAATTCGTGTTACGTTTCACAGAAGCTCATCCCTAGCAGCGATATGACGGCCCGATGTGAAAGGAGGCTAAAATCTGGAAGTTGATTACTTTTTATGCAAAGCTGCACCAGATTTTGCACACTCCGATTTGAGTAAACTAACCCCATTATATAGAAAGCAAACTGCTACTACTCAGGACCTGCAAAAGTCACAGATTTTAAGACTTACCTGTAAACTTTCCACCACTGAATGTCATTGGAAATCCAGACGCACCTCCAGCAAAGTCACTCATCATTACAGCAACATCTGTGGGGAGCTTTGCACCATTAGGCCGAGTGCAATCCACCGTATTAAGGATTTTATGGACCTATCGATACAAAATTCATATACTGGCGTTTGAGTTAAGAATAACTATCATTTAACAAAATACAGTATGGAAATTAAAACTTTACCTTTGTATTCTACAATAATACAAGTGTCCATTTCAGGATGAACTCCATCCATCAGTATCATAAATCTGAGATCTTCATCCACCTTAAGAGAAAAAATTAAATAAGTTGGAAGGGTTTACAAAATGGTTAGTTGTACAATGCGTGTTTTGAGTATGTTTTGTGTGGCAAACCTAGCCACTTCTGGAACGCTGGACGTTACATGTCAAAAGGTTGTCTGTATTATATGCTATGTATTCTGCTGGGTCTTATGTGGGCATAGTTATTTGTATGCTGGCAGCCGTAAGCCACTAGCATTCAAGTACTTTGTTTTATGTTGCCCAATCGGTGTTCGGCAGTTTTAAACCAAACTCCCACAACACATAACCCCAGACCCCAGCTATCAACCGACTTTTCCCTCGTGCAGCAATGCCTGATGGGAGAATTATCCAAAATGTTAAGTTCCCCATGTGGTCCTCCCTGTATTACCCCTGCTAAATCTATTTGGCTGTTTGGAAACCCCTTGCATGGGGAATTATATAAATATTGAAGCCTGTGAATAAAAAGTCAGTCGACTCTCAGAGCTGTGTTTCGTCCGGTTACTGGGGGGGATTTGGGACATTGCCTTACTTTTCAATGCTGACTGAGGATTTACCCTGGTTACCAGCAGAGATCGTGGAGTTTAATATTGTACTCCGCTACAATTGCTGGCAAGCGACGGGATCCAACCTTACAGCCGATAAGCGCAATTCGTGCAATGTGAACTACCGATGTAAATGGAGACGGATTATTCTAGGCTAAAGTGGCAGACATTAAAGGAACTGCTAGAAGCCAGGGGTAAGGTAGCCAGCAACAAATCCAAAGCTGTACTAACTGCCGAGCTGATGGAGGGAGACAGAGCCCGCAGCGCTACACCACCAGCAGCCATGGAAGAAACCTTCTACCAGAATGAAATGAGGACCAGGCTGGAATTTTTGCCACAGCCTATATCAGATGCCATGCTGCACATGGTAATGGCGAATGAGCAGGAGTACATGATGGCAAACAGTCCGCAGTATACACAGTCTCGAGCAGAATCCACTACTGGGTCACTCTACAACCAGGTAAAACCCCAAATTCCCTATCATGCCTTTAAAATGTCGAGGAGAAGGATGAGATTGATAGGTATTTACAGGATTTTGAGAGACTGTGTGATTTACATGACTTGGAACGGACAGTATGGGTCCCATTGCTAGCAGGCAAGCTGGCAGGTCGGGCAGCAGAAGCATATCGTGCTGTACCCAGTGAGGACAGCAAGGATTATGATAAAGTGAAGCGAGCAATATTAGAGAGATACGCCATTACTCCATAGGCATACCGGCGCAAGTTTAGAAACCTGCGCAAACCAGAGATGGATTCACATGCTGAATGGGCACACAAGCTGGACCAAGCTTCCCAAGGGTGGATACAAGCCAGCCAAGCCACTACTATGGAGGAATTGCGACAGTTAATGCTGTTGGAGCAATTCTTCAACGGTTTGTCCCCAGAGGCACAAGAATGGGTGCGAGACAGGAAACCTCTCACCCTAACCGAAGCGGCTCGATTAGCGGATCAGCATTTTGATGCAAGGAGACATCATGGGCCCCTAACCAAGAGTTATCCTCGACCCGCGGGACCACCCAGTACTCTACCACCCACTATCACAGCCTCCCCTTTTCGTCAATCCCAAGGGACTTTACCACCACCCTCCAGATATAACGGATGTGCCAACATCCAATGCCACACCTGCAAACAGTGGGGACATATGGCACGTGAGTGCACCCAAAACCGGGGCAGACCCGCCTGGAACCAAGGCCGACCGAACCCGGCACCAAGGGCTGCTGCCCATCATTATCAATGGGAGCCGGCCATTCAAGAGATGTTGAGCATTTGTGATGACCTGGGAGGATGAACCCCACGGCCACACACATGCGCTTGATGGTTAGCTGCTTGATTCTTGGGCTAGGAGCCCAGGGTCTGGTGGTGTTAACCCTTAGTGAGGGTCGGATGGTATTAACCCTTTCTGTCACGTGACGCCCCTGTAGTCTTGATATACCCCAGGAAACTACAGCTCCGGGGGCATCCGTATCCCCGCTAGCTAGGATGGTAATAACACAGTCCACAACAGGGGTATAACAAAGGCTTTACTGGCATGAAGACAGGTGTCAAAATCTTCACAGCGTTCACACAGAGTGTCGCAAAGGTTCCACAAAACAGTCTCTAGAGGACCACACAGCTGACAATGCCTGGGCTTGGCTTATCATATATCCTTGGCTTTTGCGGCCAGATTAGTAATACTGGGCCTATGCTTGACTAGGCTGAAGAATAGATACACTTACTGAAGTGTCAGTAGACTTGAGGCTTCTCGTCGGAACGACGGATTGATTCGATAATTTCGCTGAAGTACTGATCCTATAGTTTTTTAGAAGTACTCAGCGAGTTGCTGTACTTTCTCCTGAACGGGAGGTCTCTGGCCTGCACTGCTTCTCCTCTGACTGAACTCTGCTCTGACCTGCCAGAAACTGTGTGTAGCGCTAGACCCTCCTAAACAGGAACTCCCACCCCTTATATAGACGTGAGGAGACTGAAGCCCATTGGTTGAGAGCTGAGGGAGACTGAAGCCCATTGGTTGAGAGCTGAGGGAGACTGAAGCCCATTGGTTGAGAGCTGAGGGAGACTGAAGCCCATTGGCTGAGAGCTGTGGATCATAGAGACTTATCTGTATTCCCCTTGGAACTTACACGTTACACTTAGGCCTCGTACACACGAGGGGATATGTCCGCTGAAAACGGTCCGATGGACCGTTTCAGCAGACATCTCCGATCGTGTGTATGGGCTAGAGGACAGATTTGTCCATCGGACAAATTTCAAAGCATGCTTTGAAATTTGTCCGCTACAAACCTGTCCGTCGGATATGTCCGCTGGTTAGTACGGGAAACCAGCGGACATATCCTCCCACACATGCGTCGTATCCTGTGAATGGATCCGACGCATGCGCGCGGAAGTGTTTACTTCCTGGTGCGTGACGTAGCGGTGACGTGGCGGCGTCAACGTCACCGCCGCGTCACCGACACGTCACCGCGCCGTCCGCCGGCAGGGAATTTGATCCGATGGTGTGTACACGCCATCGGATCAAACTCCAGATCGGACATATCCGATGGAAATGGTCCGCAGACCGTTTTCATCGGATATGTCCGATCGTGTGTACGAGGCCTTAAACTTTAAAGTTTGTTACACGTTAAAGTATAATACAACACCATAAAGTCTTGTCTAGCACTTAGTCCTACTGACTCTCATACACTTTGACTAAACATAAAATGGCGGACTAAACCTCTTAAAGCCATACGCACCTAATAAATGTATTATCAACCATAACAGTATAAATCACATCATGACTAGCTGAGTCCCTGCAGGGGAGGCCCCACAAGCCGAGGGTCTCAATCTGACAGGGCCTACAGCAAATACCTGTACTGGGACACCACACATTCCAGCGGAAGAACCCCTGGGAATCTTGCATGAGGTGATGACAGTCCGAGCCACAGATAACTGGCAGCATCATCGACAGCTGGTGACCTTGGAGGGGGAAAGAAGTCCAGGGGCTTCGGGATTCAGGAGCTACTTTAAAATTGATAGCACCCCATTTGGTCCCTGACTCGGCACACACTGGCGGATCCGTGGCAGTACGAGTGGCAGAGGGAGCAGTGTACCGACTACCCACTGCCAAAGTACATTTGGATTGGGGTGTGGGAGGGGGGACGGTAGAAGTGGGCCTCATGCAAAATTTACCAGCAGATGTTGTGCTGGGAAATGACTTGGGCCAGATGACCTCTGCTTTTGTACCCCAGGCCCCATACCAGGAAGCCCATCCAGTGACCACACAGCAACAGGCTCGCACCACGGTTCCACCGACACACTCTGAGGCTCCGGTAAGAGACCATGATCCCCACACGACACGTATGTCCTGGGATACCCCGACTAAGTTTGAGGCCGAGGTGAGGTCAGACCCCACGCTACAGGTATACAGGGACAGGGTACACGCTGACCAGGCTGGGCTAGAGGGGGAGCGGTACACCTGGGAGAAAGGGCTACTTTACCGCATTGCTGAAAGAGGAGTGGGAGGGTCAGCCACAGTAACGACTAAACAGTTGGTGGTTCCCCAGAAGTATAGGCAAGAACTGCTTTGGATTGCCCACGACATTCCCCTGTCTGGGCATCTGGGGATGACACGTATCGATACAGGTTGACCCACACTTTCTTCTGGCCAGGGATCTCCAAGGATGTGAGGCAATACTGCACCTCCTGTGACATTTGCCAACGAGTAGGCAAGCAAGGTGACTGCCACAAAGCCAAGTTATGTCCTCTTCCCATTATTGAAGAACCATTCAGTAGGGTGGCTGTAGATATAGTGGGGCCCTTACCAAAACCCAGTCCCTCCGGGAAAATATATATTTTAACTGTAGTGGACTATGCTACCTGGTACCCCGAGGCTACAGCCCTCACCAACATTCATGCCGAAACTGTGACAGAGGCCTTAATGAAAATATTTTCCAGGGTGGGGTTTCCCCAAGAAATCATATCCGATAGAGGCACCCAGTTCACCACCGAGGTAACCCAACAACTATGGAAGATATGTGGCATTAAGCCAATAGTAAATTCGGCGTACCACCCCCAGTCCAATGGTCTATGCGAAAGGTTTAATGGTACGCTGAAGCAGATGCTCCGTACATTTGGAGAGGCTCATAAAGACTGGGAGCGCTTTCTACCCCATCTGCTCTTCGCTTATAGAGAGGTACCCCAAGAGTCAACAGGGTTTTCCCCTTTTGAGTTACTGTTTGGGAGAAAGGTACGAGGGCCACTAGACCTAATTAGAGAGCATTGGGAGGGGGAGAGTAGCCCAGATGGCGCTAACCCAGGCTGTGCGCACCAACCTCCAGGCGGCCCAACAACGTCAGCGCCGCTGGTACGATAGGAGAGCCAGAGACCGCAGATTTCAGGTGGGACAAAAGGTTTTGATTTTAAAATCAGTCCGCACAGATAAGCTGCAGGCCATCTGGCAAGGCCCATACCAGGTGGTGGAACAGAGATGTGACACCACCTATGTGATTGGCCCCTGCTCAGGGGTAGGGGAGAGACGCATGCTCCATGTGAATATGCTCAAACCATACCATTAGAGGATAGAGGACGTGGCCGCCATATGCGCTTCCGCCTCGGAGGATCAGGAGAATCTGACACTACCTGACCTCTTAGAACAGGAGGGACAGATGCAGCCCTCCAAGGGGGTTCAGCTGGGGGAGCGGCTAAGCCCTCAGGAGCATGCCTAGGTACAAGAGCTGATTGTAGCTAAAGGGGCTACCTTCTCCAATTTACCTGGGTACACTCCGCTGGCCACTCACCGAGTCAAGACCCCGGGACAGCTACCTATGCGGCAAACCCCATATCGTGTCCCTGAAGCAGTCAGGACGCATATGAAGACTGAGATTGACGAGATGTTGCAGCTGGGGGTTATCGAACCTTCCGATAGCCCCTGGGCATCGCCAGTAGTGCTGGTACCAAAGAAGGACGGCACGACACGTTTCTGTGTCGACTAACGGAGGCTAAATGACAAAACGGTGTCTGATGCCTATCCGATGCCCCGGATAGACGAGCTGCTGGATAAGATGGCACGGGGCCAGTATCTCACTACCATAGACTTATGTAAGGGATACTGGCAGATTCCACTGGCTGAGGAGGCCATCCCCAAGTCGGCGTTTGTCACCCCGTTTGGCCTGTATCAATTTCGGGTCATGCCATTCGGGATGAAGAACGCTCCGACAACTTTTCAGCGGATGGTCGATCGGTTATTGGATGGATTCCAGGAATACGCATGTGCCTATTTAGACGACATCGCCATATTTAGCCAGACCTGGGCAGAGCACCTACAACACATAGGGGCCATTCTAGATCGTATTGGAGAGGCAGGGTTAACACTGAAACCCAGCAAGTGTCATATAGGGATGGCCGAAGTGCAGTACTTGGGCCACCGGGTGGGGAGCGGGCGACAGAAACCCGAACCAGCTAAAGTTGAAGCCGTAGCTAAATGGCCCACCCCCAGGACGAAAACTCAAGTGCTAGCGTTTCTAGGTACCGCGTGGTACTATAGAAAATTCATACCCAATTATAGTGCCCTGGCCAAACCCTTAACTGACTTGACACGTAAGAACCTGCCCCGACAGGTTGTCTGGGCCCCAGAGTGTGATCAGGCATTCCAACAACTAAAGACTGCTCTAACTAATGCGCCTGTACTTGCTGCTCCTGATCCAACTAAAAGATTTCTTGTCCACACGGACTCTTCAATGTTTGGATTGGAAGCAGTGCTGATTTAAGTGGGAGCCGATGGCGGAGAACACCCCGTAGCTTACCTGAGCCGAAAGTTATTGCCACGAGAAGTAAGCTACACCGCCATTGAGAAGGAATGCCTGGCCGTGGTGTGGCCCCATAAAAAGTTGCAGCCGTATTTGTATGGACAACCTTTTTCGCTACTCACAGATCACAACCCGTTGGTGTGGCTAAACCGTGTGGCGGGAGACCATACCCGGCTGCTGCGCTGAAGTTTGGCGCTGCAGCCGTTTGACTTTACAATCCACTACCGACCAGGGAAGCAAACCGGTAACGCCGACGGGTTATCTAGACAAACTGAACTTGAAAAGTGATCTGTGAGTACTTCCCCGGACATCCCCAAGCCGATCTGTTGGGATCAGACTGTGTATGCCGGCTTGGTTCTGGGGGAGCATTGTGGCAAACCTAGCCACTTATGAAACGCTGGACGTTACATGTCAAAAGGTTGTCTGTATTATATGCTATGTATTCTGCTGGGTCTTATGTGGACATAGTTATTCGTATGCTGGCAGCCGTAAGCCACTAGCATTCAAGTACTGTACTTCGTTTTATGTTGCCCAATTGGTGTTCGGCAGTTTTAAACCGAACTCCCACAACACATAACCCCAGACCCCAGCTATCAACCGACTTTTCCCTCGTGCAGCAATGCCTGATGGGAGAATTATCCAAAATGTTAAGTTCCCCATGTGGTCCTCCCTGTATTACCCCTGCTAAATCTATTTGGCTGTTTGGAAACCCCTTGCATGGGGATTTTATATAAATATTGAAGCCTGTGTTTCGTCCGGTTACTGGGGGGGATTTGGGACATTGCTTTACTGACTGTGGATTTACCCTGGTTACCAGCAGAGATCGTGGAGTTTAATATTTTACTCCGCTACATTTTGTAACACAGGCAACTAAATGTATTCCTATTATTGCAATGGACTGTGACAGGCTTAGGTGAACCTGTCACTAGCTGGCAAAAGGTATAGCAGAGTGGCAAGGGAAACCTTTATTCTTTTCATGAGCTACAGCTGTTCTGACTATCCAACACTTTCCCATGTATTGGATAGTGTGCTGCACGTTGTGGTTTCCATTGTCTACTCCTACACCACTACAAGACACAGGGTTGGCAGAAGGAACCACAGGGGGGGGGGGGGGGGCTAGCTATGTCAGTTAGCAGCGATGGCCATAGCTTATGAACAGAATAAAGATTTAACACTGAATATGTACATATAAGCCTTCCTCTTTATAGGGTTATTCTGCTCTAGCCAGCTACCAACAGGATGATCTACAAAAGATAAACAAGGGAGCTTTCATTTCTGGCCTTTATTATCTGCAAGTTCCCATGCAGACATCCACATCCTTCAGTTTATATTGATTTAATGACCTAATAAGTAGAAATATTAGATGACAAGATAGCCTAAAAAAATCTAAATGTAGAACAAGCAATATTATCTTGTGTGATTATAGATTTTGTTTAACCCCCCTGCCGGTATCCCCGAGCGCGACTCGGGGTGGATTTTTCATGTAAATATCGATATCCCCGAGTCGCGCTCAGGGTGAATGCAGAGCCTGCAGCGCGCGCTGGCTTGCCTTTTTATCCAGGCGGGGTACTGTACTTACCTTGTCCCTGGATCCAGCGATGCATCCCCGCTGTGTGAGCGAGTGGCGTCCTCCATTCGACTCACACAGTGCCCGCGCGCCGCCGATCTCCGTTCCCTGCGACGTAACGGCGCACGGGGGCGGAGACCGGCGGCAAATTCAAAAAAGTAAA
This sequence comes from Rana kukunoris, assembly GCA_029574335.1. Taxonomy (NCBI): domain Eukaryota; kingdom Metazoa; phylum Chordata; class Amphibia; order Anura; family Ranidae; genus Rana; species Rana kukunoris. The sequence goes on from CM056053.1 coordinate 299,543,548, forward strand.
CAAACACATTACATACCGAATACTGTAATCTTATAGATTACAGTACTGTATGTAAAAAGTACACACCCCCCCTGTCCCTAGTGGTCTGCCCAGTGCCCTGCATGTTCTTTTACATAATAAAAACATTTTTTTTTGTGCCTGCAAACTGTAGATTGTCCATTGCAACCAAAAGTGTCCCTTTATGTCAAAAGTGATTTTAGAGCAGCTAGAAAACAGCGATAATAAATGATAATCACTTGCAGAATTGAGCGATAGCGATTTGTGGGGAAATTCGTCATAAAAAAATAAAAGTAATGACAGCGACAATTCTGCAACTGAGCAAATTTCAGTGATTTTGATTTGATTACATTAGTGAATCATTTTTATTATAATTACATTATTATTTGTTATAATTATTTATAGTTATTTATTATATTATAATTTTATGATTTTGTGTTTCAAACTTTATCATACCCGGGATGTGTACTAGACTCTGGTTTGGACAAATTTAAGTGAGTTATTCCTAAAAATTGCAGGCCTACAGTATAAAACGCAGAATTTCCATGCAAAATACCGCTTTTGGTACGTAATTCCAGACAGAATCATACCGCCAGGGAGGTTAAAGCAATAAATGTTGGAAAATTAATAATTGAATGTGCTGCTTTACCTGCTGCCAGATTCCAAAAGGGACAACATTGACATTTGATAGGTTAACACCGCTCTGATCCAGGTACCAGAAGACAGGTCGTTCTGTTTTTCCAACAAATATTGGTATATCTGGTCTCCTCTCTGCAAGCTTTCTTAGCGTAGGATAACTAGATTTGGGGAAAATAACGGCTTTTTGCTATTATATTATATGCCATAAATATAGCTCTGCTTTATGATAAAAAATAAGCAACAAAATTACACACTTATTAAGATTTTATTTACGAGATGCATATGATATCAAGTGCTTTTTTATAAAGTTAGGCCAGGAGGAGAAAATGGATGAAGGGGCAACATGATGAGGAACAGGGCCAGGGAAGAGTCTACTAGGTTAGAGTGGGGGGAAGGGGGGTAGTCCCTACCCAATTGGAGGCAGAGGCTGGATGGGCATGGAGCAGCTGTTACGGTCAGTGCAGATAGGTGGGTTTTTGTTCCTCCCACCTGTCCTTATGCTAAGGGTTGCTGAAGTGTTGCACATTTTGTCACAGCAGTTGGCGGGTCAATGGGGGGTCTTTGGGGGGTCAGTGATTAATTTAATACATTGTTACATAATGGTGGGACCCATCTAGGGTGTGGCGATCCCACTTGGTTAGTGGTGGTTCTCCCAGGAGCTAAGTCCCTTGGGGGGGAAATGGAAGTATGTGCGGTGTTGTAATGTCTTATAGCCGGTTTGGATGCAGCTGAGCACATGGACGATTTCAGTTAAAATTCTTCCTTACGGACACACAAAGACCCCTATTTATGTTATTTTGTAGTTTCACCTGGCTTGTTCTAATAAAACTGAGATCAAAGAAATATGGTATATGAAGTTTATGGGAAAAGAAGGTTAAGCTATATGTCCTTGCGACAGAACAGGGGGATACCTGCTGCATGCTTGCCTCTTCCAGGATGGCCTAGGATTTTACTACACACCTGCTAATAATGAAAGAGTGCACCTGTTTAACACAGTTACCTTAATAACAGTCTTGATGCACAGTGCAGGAGTGCTGGGCCAGGCCGGGATCATGTAACTCCTGTACAAGCGCACAGGAGTACATTCATCTTGGAAGGAAGGTATGCTGAGAATTTACACCAAGCTGTGTATGCACAGCTCAGTGTACATTCAAAAACATCTTGTGAGGATGAATGTAAGAAGCCTTTATTGCAGAAGAGACGGATAGTATGTCTCTTCTGCATCAAATATGCTTCAGGGGTAAGTTTCATTTTAATACATTATATGAAATTGATGAAAAATAGTAATATTTATATACATTTTAGTGCACACTTACCTAAGGTGATCAGAGTGCATGTGACTTATATAAACCAAGTCAGCACGACACAACCTCTCCAGCCAGTCAGATGGAGGTTCATGAAGCAGCCACCAACCTCGAGCAAAAGAAGGACCAATCAACCAAGGATCAAATACCATATACTTCTGCCCCAGCTTCAGTTCCATGCAGGCATGAGTTAAATAGGTAATCTGCAAATCATTAAATCAAAATGTTACAAAAGTTGTTGCAATATATCAATAGATTTGTAACAGAAACTGCCAACAAGATCAAATATGGATCAGCAATTTGTTGTCTCTTGGACACACAGGACATATCATTAACCCCTTTCATACAAGGCATTTTCATCCCCTTCCTGCCCAGACCAATTTTTAGTTTTTAGCGCTGTTGCACTTTGAATGACAATTGCGTGGTCATGCAACACTGCAACACTGTACCCAGAGCTTTCGTTTGGTGGTATTTGATCATCTCTGCATTTTTTTATTTTTTGCCCTATAAACAAAAGAAGAGCGAATTTTTTTTTTTTAATGCAATATTTTTTAGTTTTTTATTTAATAAATATCACATTTAAAAATAAAAATAAATACATTTTTCCTCAGTTAAGGCCGATGTGTATTCTTCTACATATTTTTGGGGAAAAAAACGCTAAAAACGTATATTGATTGGTTTGAGCAAAATAATAGCGTCTACAAAATAGGCAATAGATCTATGGCATTTTTATTTTATTTCATTTTTTTACTTGTATTGGCAGCAATCTGCTTTTTTTTTTTTTGTGACCGTGACATTGCGGCGAACACATCAGACACTTTTGACATGTTTTTGGGACCATTCACATTTATACAGCGATTATTGCTATAAATATACACTGATTCCTGTATAAATGTGACTGACAGGGAAGGGGTTAACGCTAGGGGGCGCTGAAGGGGTTAAAATGTTCCGTAAAGTGTGTTCTAACTGTAGGGGGGAGGGGATTCATAAGGGTAAGAGACCGATATGTGTTCCTCTGTACTGGGAACACAGCATTGGTCTCCTCACCGCTGACAGGAGGTGGATCTGTGTGTTTGCACACACAGATCCACACTCCTACCGTGATCACCGGCAATCGCGGGTGCCCGGCGGCAATCGCGTCCACCCGGATCGAACCATAGAGAGTAAATTTATTTGGAAACCAAATGTGAGCAATTGTTTGTCTATAAATGATGCTATATAGAGATATAGAGCTACCCCTGCAAAGACCGCTGATTTTTAACTGGTTCTCCCCAAAACAGTACAGAGGCCACCAGTCACCCAAGCAACTGTCCATTCAATACGGCCCCAATAAACCGCCTAGGGCTTGTCTTCTTTTTTTTTTCTGCTGATAAAACTTGTAACAGGGGAGGGGTTATGGCATGGGATACTCAAATTGTTAGCAACTAGCTGTGAGAGGACAATCTTCTCCTTAAGCAACTCACATTTGTGAACCATAAGCTAAGTCTCTTTGGCATCTGGTTACCCTGTACCACTGCAGAGTTATTGGTACCCAGTGAGATCTCAGAAACAATGCACAGTACTGGGGGTCATTCTTCTCTAAGCTCACAGTCCAAGACACGACTGAGGATAGAGAATAGCCAATATCTGATGCCGCGTACACACGATCATTTTTTGTGATGAAAAAAAACAACGTTTTCTGTGAAGTAAAAAACAAAGTTTTTGAAACGTCACTTTTCAAAGACGATGTTGCATACACACCATAGTTTTTTTCACAAAAAGCAAGGTTACGTTCACCACTCTTTTCCATTGAAGCTCGCTTCATAACTAGCTTCTGGGCATGCGCGCGTTGAAAAACGTCGTTTTAAACAACGTTTTTGCTACACACGGTGACTTTTTGTGAAACAAAAAACAACACAAAAAAATTCTACGACGGCAGGTCGGCTCTCCTGGGTGAGAGCCCGTAGCTCTAAGTCGGTACTTTCGACGGCCACTAGGGGACGCGTGCGCGCCGCCCGCTCGCCCCCGAGTCCCGCGCGTGTGCCCGGCGGGTGAGGCCACCCCCCAATACAGTTAGAACACACCCAGGAACACACTTAACCCCTTCCCTGCCCCCTAGTGTTAACCCCTTCACTGCCAATGGCATTTTTATAGTAATACAATGCCTTTTTATAGCATTGATCGCTAAAAAAATGCCAATGGTCCCAAAAATGTGTCAAAAGTGTTCGAAGTGTCCACCATAAGGTCGCAGTACTGAAAAAAAAACACTGATCGCCGCCATTACTAGTAAAAAAAAAAAATAATAATAAAAATGCCATAAAACTACCCCCTATTTTGTAAATGCTATAACTTTTGTGCAAACCAATCAATAAACACTAATTGCGATTTTTTTTTTACAAAAAATATGTACAAAAATACGTATTGGCCTAAACCGAGGAAAAAAACGTTTTTTTATATATTTTTGGGTGATATTTATTACAGAAAAGGGTAAAAAATATTGCATTTTTTTCAAAATAGTCGCTCTATTTTTGTTTATAGCGCAAAAAATAAAAACCGCAGAGATGATCAAATACCACCAAAAGAAAGCTCTATTTGTGGGAAAACAAGGACGCCAATTTTGTTTGGGAGCCACGTCGCACGACTGCGCAATTGTCAGTTAAAGCGACGCAGTGCCGAATCACAAAAAGTGCTCTGGTCATTGGACAGCAATATGGTCCAGGGGTTAAAGTGGTTAAAGGGATCCTGTAGATATGGATTCTCTTATGTAACGTTAAAGCTGAACAAATGAGCAAAACATGTCTAAATACACGAAGCATGTGTGTTCTTATTTATAACTTAGTATGTTTTGTATATTTGTGTATATCATCAGCGAAAATAAACTGAGCTCTTAAATCCAACCTCAATATCATTAAAGTGGATGTAAACCCACTCTCATCCCTTCTAAATTACTGCCATAGTGCTGATCTATAAGGATATAGATGTCTCCTGCATGTTTCCTTACCTGTCAAATGTCTCCCCTCTGTCTGTTATAAGAACTGAAAAATTGCAGATTCTGTGTGTGGATCTGTTGTCTGGAGCTCTGTGGGTGAAGTTGTGATGTCATTAGACTCCCCGCCCGCCTCTACACTCCCCATGTCAACATGCATTTTTTCCTATGTCTTCCTTACACTAAATTCTGCTATGACCCCTAACATCCAGTCATTATCCAAAAAAGTAACCACATGACTTCAGAAAAGGAGTGGGGGTGGGAAATAAAAAATAATGCCTGTCTCCAGGCTAGTGCATGAGATATGTAAATAACCTGTCACTCACAGCAACGGGGCGGAACGGACTAAGGTTTTTCTCTGTCCGTTTTATTTCACTGAATAATAAGAGGCTTGCTCAGAGCTGGATTAACTCTGTGTGGCAAGACTGGGCACAGATGATAGGAAATCTTATACTCTACATTATGACATAAAAAAAATCAGGTTTACATATAGACAAGGTAACAGTATTGGCCCCAGAGCTCCTGGGCACACCACTTTACAACTTTTAGCAAATGAGTAATTTATCGCTTCTCCCATTCATGTAATCAGCTTCCTATCCACATACATACAATTTCATCAACATCAATATATCTTGTAGGGAGATGTCACTGCTCCATCCCTGTAGAAAAATCCCTCACTTCTGGAACGCTAGGGAATTATTATCATTGTTTTACAGAATATATATAGCACCAAAAGTTTACACAGCATTTTACAACACAAGGGCAACTTACAATCTAAAAGGGAGGGTGAAGTGATGCAAAAAGGTAATAACTGTGAGGGATGAGCTGAAGAGAAGGGTTTTCAGGGATCTCCTAAAAGTGGACAGAGTAGGAGATAGTCAGACAGATTGAGGAAGAGTATTCTAGAGGATTGCAGAGGCTGGAGAGAAGTCCTGGAGGTGAGCATGGGAGAAGGTGACAAAGGAGCTAGAGAGCAGGAGGTCTTGGGGGGGGGGGGGGGGGGGATGAAGAGAACAATTTGATTTTGGTGAGGGAAGCGAGAGGTGTAGCAGACACCATGCTCCACAAACTCAGCAGGAAAGTAGTAAGTCACAGAAAAGCCAGATAAAGCACATGGCAGCCCCTCTACGGGGTATTAAATGCTTTAGCAAAATATTCTACATCCACTGGCCTTCTAAATTTCCACTTACTTCCTCATAGAATGTTAAAGAGATTGTAAAGGCAGAAGGTTTTTTTTATCTTAATGCATTCTGTGCAATAAGATAAAAAACAGTCTGTGTGTAGCAGCCCCCTTCAGCCCCCTAATACTTACCTGATCCCGTCTTTAACCAGCAATGTTGCAGGAGTGTCTAAGCTGCCCGGGACTCCCCTCTTCTTTGGCTGAGACAGCAGCGCAGTGCGATTGGCTCCAACTGCTGTCACTCAAAATCAGTCAGCCAATCAGGAGAGAGAGGGGGCGGGGTCGGGTCGCAGCTCCCTGTCTCAGTGGACACAAGGGGCTGTGACTCGGCTTGAGTGTCCCCATAGAAAGTTGCTTGCTGTGGGGGCACTCAACAGGAGGGAGGGGCCAGGAGCACAGAAGAGAGACACGAGAAGAGGGGGATCTGGGCTGCTCTGTGCACTACACAGAGCAAGCACATATAACATGTTTGTTATTTAAAAAATAAAAAACGAGACTTTACAATCACAATGAATGGTCTTTTATAAATCTATGTTGATTATTACCAGTGTTAATTTTTACATCAAATTTAAATTTAGTTTTGACTTAAATGCCATTTTAGTTTTAGTCGTATCTTAGTCTTTAGTCATCTGCATTGCTTTAGTATTTGTTGTAATTTAGTGAAGTAAAATCTCCTACCTTTTTAGTAGACTAAAATAAAATTGGTTTATTTTAATTGTAATGCATTATTTATATATATATATATATATAATTTCCAAACTCAATATAAACTCCTAGAATAAAAGTCTAAACACATGTTATTATCTAATGTTTGAACATGCACTACAGAGACAGATTTGGCGGTTGTGCTATATATAATGTCTTACAGATGTAGGCAGCTGTAGTGCAGGGCAGCCTAGCTGGCTGCAAGTGGAAGTGGGTTAGCAAGTGTATCTACTCACTTTTCATACAATTTGATGTTTTTGTGTATATATGTTCAGAGATGTTTGGCCTCTATAATTGTCTCCAGCACCATTTTGGAGAAGCCTGGTGTTCTGATAGGACAAGCAAATCTCAGAAAATTTGGTCGGCCATTTTTGGGTGGATATCTTATATATAGGAATGCCCAGCCACGTTTTGGTTAGAACAGGCATGGACTGGCCATAGGGACTACAGGGAGTTTCCCGGTGGGCCGATGGCTCAGTGGGCCGGTTTCAGTGACAGCCTGTCAAAGTAATGGCTGCACAGCTCGCCCTCCACTTCATGTAGTGATGTGAGAATAATGAGGAAAATACAGAGGAGAATAAGTGAAATAATAAAAGAGGTGAGTGAGGACTCTTTATGTTATGCTACTTATGTTTTTTTGCACAATTGCGTATAGTTTATATACTGTTTTTGTTATTGTTTGCAAACATAAAGTGGGCCGGTCTGGATAAAGTCCAGGGCCAAATTTTGGTCTCAGTCCATCCTGGGTTAGAACACATATGTGTGTGTGTGTGTGTGTCGGCAGGAACAGAGAACCCACTTGTGAGGGAGAGTTAGGCGGTAAGGAAAGTGTTTCCGGCCTGTGAGGGATAGCTCTGGGTTTCTACAGAGTTCTGTATCAGCAATCCTAGTAGGATGAAAGACTCCCTGTTGTGGATATATCCCTCTGCTGAAGGAATACCATTGTTACCGGGTAACGTGTGCATACAGATACGCATTGTGTGCTTGAGTTTATACTGTGTCAGTCAGTGGAAAGTGCCTATAGTCCTGACAAATACAACTACCACTTACATCAGAAGTGACTGTGCTGTGTATGTATCCGTGCCTCCATGCTTGGAGTGAAACTACTTGCAATACTTCTGTAAAAACTCTCTCTACTACCGTCTCTCCGGTAATAAACGTTGCCTGGTTTATAAAGACAGTACGTGTGATTCCCTCTGTGAAGCTGCTACACCCTATCCCTGCTTACACTGAAGGTCACTAGTTGTGACGCTGCAGGAAAGCACAGATACGTTGTACACCAGGATGTTTAAAGGGCTTGGAGTCATGAGCCTATTTAAGAAGCTTAGAGCAGTGGGCAGTCACCAAAACGATCTCACCGAGTGGGAATACGATTGGAAGGAATAATGGGTTCCAGTTCAACATGGCACTCAGAGTCAGCAACTTCAAAATAATCTGAAAGGGCATTAGCACAGCCATTTTTGGAGCCAGGTTGTCAAAGTTAAACCTGGCAAAAAAGAGAGACCATCATCCTTGTTTATTCCCTAAAGTTTCCAATCCCAGATGGTATAATTCCTTTTGGCATCTAAAACCTTTTTAGAGAAGAAGGCACACGGGCAGAGCTTGCCAGGTATGCACTTGGAGAAGAACGGCCCCCACACCGAAGGATGAAGCATCAACCTCCAAGAAGAAGGTGTCTGAGAATGTTAGAATGTATGAGAATTGATGCTGAGAGAAAGGTTGTTTTGAGTTTGTGGAAAGTTTTGTTTCAGGAGGCCAGGCACCAACACCCTTCTGGGTCAAAGAAGTGATTGGGGCCACCAGGGTGAAATAACCAGGAAAGGATTGGTGATAGAAATTGATGAACCTCAAAAAACTCTGCATTAATTTCAGACTGGAGGGCTGAGGCCAGATGGTGATGGGCTGAATTTTGACTGGGTCCATAAGCAGTCTCAAAATATTCCAATTGCACACCTTCCTGGATAGCAGCCAACAAGAAAAAAGGGTGCTGAAGCGATCACCAGCAGGGAACTGGAAAGGCAATCATATGAACATATTCGCCAGCACACCAAGGATCGTTTAAAAGAACGTCCAAAAAAAATTTAATGCAGAGAAACGATCACAAAAACAGCAACGTTTCAAGGTCTCGCAGGGCCTCTTCGTCAGGCAAGTGACGAAGAGGCCCTGCGAGACCTCAAAACGTTGCTGTTTTTGTGATCGTTTCTCTGCATACATATGCTGACGATGAGTGTTCAGATCTGGAGAAAAAAATTTGTATTTTGTCCAGATACACAGCAACAAATGTACAAAAGTTCAGAGAAAATCGAATTAACAAAGAGAGTTCTGAAAAACCTTTTGGGGCATTACACAAGCCAAAGGGTATCTCAAGATACTCATAATGCTCATCTCTGGTGTTGAAAGCGGTCTTCCACTTGTCACCAGAGGCAGCTCTTTAATTAGGCGGTCGCCTAAGACCTCACACTTACAGGGGCCTCACAGCCGCCTAACTTGCCCAATGCATTACCCCAGTTTTGAGGGACAGGGGACCTTAACGTTGCTGTGCCCAGGCAGCAATAAGAGCCCTGATTTAGGAGTGGGGCCGCCAGCATCCCTAACATCCAGTAAATATCGGTGACACCACCCCTTGTGATGTCAATGACCCAGCATGCCAGCAGTCAATGACGTCACAAGAAACGGGTTCAGCAGGTAACATCGCCGGGTGGCCCCGCCCCTAGTTATTAAAGAGCAGGATCTGGGGGCCACCTTGTTAAAGGGGGCTTCCAGATTCCAATAAGCCCCCTTCCCGCAGACCCCCACAACCTCTGGCCAGGGTTGTGGGGAAGAGGCTCTTGTCCTTGAACTTTTTTTCCCCATCATCGTTGTGAGTGGGGCCCCATATCAAGTTTTGCCTAAGGCCTCACAAAGCCTAGAGCCACCCCTGCTTGTCACCCTTTTGGATCCTAATCAAATTGTTAGCTCCTTCAAATAAACAGAATAACTTGGTAAAGATTCAAGCATTCTAAAGCCTACCAAAAAGTTCAGAGTTAAAGTATAGCAGGTACCTATTCCTAATGGTCATGGCATTGAAGCCTCTATTATCAATGCAAGGTTGGTGCATACCATCCCTTTTTCTACAGAAGAAGCTGGCCATAGTGGGAGAATTGGACTTTCGGGTGAATCCTTTTTGTAGATTTTCCTTATTGTATTATTTTCCTTATTGTACTGAGGCATGGCTTGACTCTCTGGAATGGAGAGAAGGTAGACTCAACCCTAAGGTGAAGTAGTCCCAGGTGAATAAACTTAATTTAAATAATTTAGTGTAATAAAAAAAAACACATCATTCAGTGTAATAAAAAACACACAAAGTCCAATTAAAGGTAGCTGAAAACGCAGCCAACTGTGATGAACGGTATGGGCAAGAAGCACTCTTTGTCTAGACTGCAGAAATGGTGTATAGAAAAGCCATTTACCAGATCTGAAGGATCCCTATCACAGAGATCATAAAGTCTCGGCAGGTCTCCACAGGACTCCACGGCAAACGATCGTTTTCTCCTCCCATTCGATCCAGTCTTACTCCACCAAAGGGCATCTGGAACAGGTGCATGCGATCGTACCACAGACAGGATTACTCTCGACGTTTGGAAATTACTCCCGGCAGAGGAAGTTTTATAGAAGGGTATGGTAGGGGGAAGAAATAAAGAGCTTCTTGGTGCAGTATATCAAAAACAAACTTTTCATATAGTAAAACAGTTTAAAAAAACACTGCTGACATCCACCTGCTGTTCAAGCCAGGCAGCTGGGGGCGTGGTGACGTCAGATAGTGTTGCTCCGCCCGATGCTGCGTTTCTCCATAGGAGGCTTCGACAGGTATAGAAGGCACTCATCTGATATCTGCTTATTATACCCTGGCATGAATGGATGAATGTCTGCAAACCCGGGCTGTTTTTATATTGCACTTGACAACTTTGTCATGTATGCTTTTACCTTGGGTTGGTCTAGGTTTTGTGTTTTTTTTTTATACATTATAATTTTTGTGTTCAATAAACTTATTTGCTACATTTACAGTATGCCGTGGTGAGTTTCTATTTGGAGTTCTTTTTGCCTTTCTTTGTAAGCTTTTGGTTCACCAGAAAAGTGAGGCAGCGGAGAAAGCTGGAGTTTTGATTTGAGGAACTGTCCAACACAGGAAGAACAATGGGAGCTGGAGCAGCAATAACTGGAGCATGAGTAGAAATGGAAGGAGGAGAATCTGCCGCAACTTGCAACTGGTCCAAATGAGAGGATTTTTCCTCTAAACATTACATGATCCACGCTTGATAGGCCTGCTGGATGTCAACTCTCTTCCCCAAACACTGAAGTTGTTCATGTAGGGGGTGCATTGTGTCTGAGACGCTTGTAGCTTGAGTAAACTGTCAGGTTTCTACAGTAGTGATCTCTTGTAGAAAGTCAACTCAGGGTTTCCTACTGTGCAGAGTCTGCTTCTTCACCAGGGCCCCTAATGGTGGGGATGGACTTGCAGCCAACTGGAACCAGGTTAAGCCCCCAGGTACGCCCAGCTAATAATGCAGAGACCGCTCGTGTGTGTAGAATACAGATGTCAGGAGAAAGAAGAGAATCAGTATGGGTGGTAGGTAGAGCTGCACGATTCTGCATAAAATGAGAATAACATTTTTTTGCTTAGAATAAAGCACAATTCTCACGGTGTAACATCTTCTTTCACATTATACAAAAAAAAAATTGGGCTAACTTTACTGTTTTTTTTTTTATTATTCATTAAAGTGAAATTTTTCCCCAAAAATTGTGTTGATTTTTACAAATGTCAGAAAAGGTTTGGTCTTTAAATGGTTAAACTTCCTTCATCTACATACTGGAGTTCTTTCCTTTGATAAAAGAACAAACAGATACTTTGTTTCACGTGTTGTAATAAAACTTGACAAACTGCCCTGATTTTTTATTTTTTTTTAGCTATGAGAACTCTCTTGAACTTGTTAGAAAGATTGTGATATGCTGTTTTGAAGATTGGAAAGGTAAAAAAAATTGCAATTTGGATTCTTAACGATTAATCGTGCAACTCTAGTGGTAGGCAAGCAAAAACACTAGACAAAGCCGTGGACGGTACATGGATAGTCAGACACAGAATACAAGTAATACAAGGTAAACCAGGAGCATAGATAAACTAGGAAGTTGCTCAGACACCAGCCTTGTTCTGGATTTACTTAGTGTCTGTTTTGGCAGGCATTTTTTTATTACGGGAATGTCCCCCATGTTCTTTCATCCAGAGTGGGAGTCTGCTAATGCCCCGTACACACAATCAGAATTTCCTATTTTCCGGTCGTGTATAGCCCCATCAGAGTTTTTTCATTGGAAATTTCAATGAATTCCATTGGACTTTACATATAGAACATGTTCTATATTTTTCCGATGGAATTCTGTCGGAATTCCATTGTGAGTTGCCCGGGCAAAAGCCAGATTGTGTGTTTACGCGTCCGATAATTTTCCGTTTTTTTTTCCCCTACTTTTTCCGATGTCTTACCTGTCTATTTCTGATATTGCCTGTGCAAAGTTTCCTGTGGTTTTGAATAGTCTCCATTGGTCCCAGACGGTTCTACTACTATCCCCCTCTTCTTCTCTCAGGTCTACCCTTCTCAGGTATTCCATCTCTGAAACATGATTGACCCGGTGTATCCATTCTTTTATGGATGGTCTCTGAGGGTTTAACCACTTTTTAGGGATTAGGCCCTTTGCTGCATTCAGCGAACACCGGAACCAATGTCGATCCGTTCTTTTTTTTTGGCCCCATGGCAGGTCCGTGAAACAAACAGGTCAAGGGAGTTCATAGAACCTCTTCTCCTGTGATTTTCCTCTATAAACTCTAAGACCTCCTTCCAGTATTCCTGGATTCGCGGGCATTCCCACCAAATATGCATTGTGGTGCCTGCTTGATTGCAATTTCTCCAACAGAGGGCAGAGTTGGTTGAGTGTATTTTGTTCATTTTTACCGGTGTCAAATGCCAACGCATCATACATTTGTAATTGGCTTCAACTGTATTGATGTCGTTTGCATGATTATACACAGCTCTTATCATGTGCGAGTACATACATCCTGACACTGAACAGCACCTTTCATGCATGCAATGCAACAGCACAGACAGGCACATTAAAATCAATGTTCAATGACTATTTCTAAAAATGTTATTCCTTTTTTCTAAAATAACAAGCATACCTGTAACTCCCCTGGATCCAAGTCTAATGGAATTTTTGCATCTGAGTCCCATGGATTTGGAGGATTCAGTTCTACAAGTGAAAGCCCGTTGTCCTCGTCTCTTTCAATGACTACACAAAAATGTATGTTTTAATTAATGCAGAATTTTAAATGTTTTAAATAATTTTTAAATAATCCCAAGTGAACACATGATAAATTGTAATGTAATTGGTAAACTTTTACTGAATAATATACAGTACATTTAATAACTATATTTTTCTAGTACTCTTACCAATAGCAATACCATACAGTAGCTCATTCACAGTTTTTCATGACTAATGAAAATTCATTTTGAGATTTTAATGTCACTTAATGTCACTTTGCAATGCATTCCAGACAGCAAAGCTGTCTTTTAAGCCCTGTACACACGATCGGTTTGTCCGATGAAAACAGACCGATGGACTGTTTTCATCGGACAAACCGATTGTGTGTGGGCCCCATTGTTTTTTTTTTCCATCGGTGAAAAAAATAGAACATGTTTTAAAATAATGGATAAAAAAAACGATCGAAAAAAATAAACGATCGTCTGTGTGGAAGTCCATCGGTCAAAAATCTATGCATGCTCAGAATAAAATCCACGCATGCTCTGAAGCATTGAACTTCATTTTACTCAGGATGTCGTAGTGTTTTACGTCACCGCGTTTGGACACGGTTGGATTATTGACCGATGGTGTGTAGGCAAGACTGATGAAAGTCAGCTTCATCGGATATGCGATGAAAAAATCGATCGGATTAGATTCCATCAGATATCCGATCGTGAGTACGAGGCATTACTCTTTTCTTTTTCTCTACCACACTTAGGTAGTAGTTTGGTTACAGTATGTTACATGACACTGAAGTAGCACACTGATTAGCTCATCCCTCTGTGCAGTCTGCTTTAAGATAATAAGCTAGGCTCCATTGCTGTGGCAAAGATTGGGCATTTTTTTTCCATTGTGACTGGGGTGTTGCAAGATTATAAAAGACCTGGGGTGTTTTTACAAACCTCAAGTGGAGTAGTAAATTGGCGCACCACACGCGATGCAGCGAGTGACTATTATGGCCCAATTGTGTTCACAGCGGGAGGGACTTAAAGGGGCAAGCTTAACTAAAACCAAGGCATTCTTGTACCCATAAAATAATTGTGGTGGAAACGGCGTTGTTGAAAGAAGTTTTAAAAGATACGTTTTAAACTTATGTTGACATCTATAAATTTACAAGACAAATTTCCTTGGAGTACCCTTTTCAGAATACCATTATAAAAAATTCACAAGACATAGGGAGTGTCAGGAGCTCCAATTTGAGGAATGCATATTTGTGTCAGGGCCTGGACTTAAATATCTGCCGGGAAATGACTGATCTTACTGAGCTACCAGAGATGCTGGACAGCACCCTGTCTGATCCATTGGGCAACCCTACTTTATGCCTTGACCTCTGCTGAACCTTGAACTCTTTGCTCCTCCCACTTCCTGATGTGAGCCATGTCTCTGCACTTCCTGTGTGCCAGATTATTGTGCTCTCTTAAGCCAATATCTCGCTCTTGTCTTCCCTGCTGTCATCCATATTTTGCTACCACTTATTATCAACGCTTGGCTTGTTCCTTGACTATGTTTCTGCCTGATCCCAACCTGCAACTACTGTGTACCGACTACACTTCTGTTTGATCCTTCCCTATATATCTGCTACTGGACCCCGGATTGCTCACCTCCTGGTGGGGCGATCATGAGGACTGTGACCTGGTATTAACACAGAGCAAAATCTATCTCCACCATCAGAAGCTCTGGTGAACACGGTTAGTACTTAGATTCCACGCCTCAGATGAGCCCACGTCATCCACAAGGGTGGCTGCCTGTGTAGCTATCCTGCTGGTCAGTGGTAGTCGGGCTACTGCTATAGCAAGTAGTCTTAGATCCTCACCCATGATTGTGACAATGTGTTTAACCCCCCTGCTGTCACTAACCCTCAGCTTACCACCTTTAAGGATATTAGTGCTAAAAATATACACTGTCACTGTACTAATGACACTGGCAGGAAAGGGGTTAACATCAGGGGTGATAAAGGGGTTAAATGTATTCCTAGGGAGTGCTTGCTAACTGTGGGGAAGGTACTTTTACTGTAGGAAGGCAGAGATTTGTGTTCCCGCTTAGCAGAAACACAGGATCACTACCTTTCCTACTGACAGAACGGCAATCTGCCTTGTTTACATAGGCAGACCACCAATCTGCCTTACTTGAGAACAATGTCCCGATGGACATTGAGTCCGCCGGACCCACTGATTGGCTCCTGCTGTGTCAATCACAACGGGAGCGGGTTGCAGACAGGGTATTATCACTAAAAAATAAAGGGATTTTCTTTGTCCTTCAGCCCCTCACATGCCCATTATGTATTGCCTCCCTAAGGCACATAAAAATCAATCCCATCCCCCTGAGGCCGCATACACGCGATCGGTCCAACCCGATGAGAATGGTCAGACGGACCGTTTTCATCGGTTCACAGACTGATAGTCTGATGTGCGTACACACCATCAGTTCAAAAACCGATCGTGTCAGTACGCAGTGACGTAAAACACAATGACGTGCTGAAAAAAATGAAGTTCAATGCTTCCAAGCATGCGTCGACTTGATTCTGAGAATGCGTGGGTTTTTGGACCGATGCTTTTGCGTATTAACCATCGGTTTGGACCGATGGTCAGGTGTCCATCGGTCTGATTTTAAAGCAAGTTTAAAAATGTTGGTCCGACGGACGATGGACCATACACGCGGTCGGTTTGGACCGATGAAACTGGACTTTTTCATTTTCATCGGTTTGGACCGATCGTGTGTACGCGGCCTGAGAGGCCTATCATTAGTGGCATTGGTTTCCTATTTTGAAGGGTGGGTGAATATATACAATTTTTTTGCAGCTGCTGGTGGCTGAAAGACCTGCCTTCTTAAAAAATACTAAACATGTTTTAAATGACTTGTGTAATATCATGACTGATTCTTTCACCTGCCTTGTGATGGCGGATGTAGCCTCACTGTATAGCAGTATTGGACATGAGGATGGGATGGTGGCTGTGGATTATTATTTAAGTGGAGCTAAATATATACCAGAAATCCAAAAACTATTTCTTTTACAATTGCTTTATCTCACTATGACACATAATTATTTTTTGTACAACAAGATGTTTATTTACTAACGAGGGGTATGGCCATGGGAGTTAAATTTCTCCCACCTGGCCATAAAAAGATTGGCCAGGTGGGAGGAAGACATCTTTTATTGTAAAGATTGCCCAAAGTTAATATTCTACCAGCAATATATATGTAGTGCCCCCTTACTTTCAGAAGGGACGCTATTGTAAATTAGTGGGGTGAGAGACTTACCTGCTCTCACCCAGGTTGATTTGTGGTAAATTTGGGCTGCTGTCAGCCCTGAATTGTCCTATGGGTCATTCTATGCTCCAGAGATGCGGTCTCATCTCCATATTTGCGCAGCGGTCTTACAAGCACACTTTTTTTGGAAAGAATTCACTTTTTTAAATTAAAAAATAAGACAACAATAAATTTGGCCCAATTTTTTTACATATTGTGAAAGATAATGTTACGCCGAGTAAAATGATACCCAACATGTCACGCTTAAAAATTGCGCCCGCTCGTGGCATGGCGTCAAACTTTTACCCTTAAAAATCTCGATAGGCGATGTTTAAAAAATTCTACAGGTTGCATTTTTTGAGTTACAGAGGAGGTCTAGGGCTAGAATTATTGCTCTCGCTCTAACGATCGCGGCGATACCTCACTTGTGTGGTTTGAACTAGATGCAGCTGTCTCTTTCCTAAATAAAAGTCTTACTTGTCCAGTTGACAATATTCAGGTGTTTAAAGATCCAGCAGGTTTAAAGGCTAAAGTCATTGCTTAAAGCCTCATTTGCTATGGCCGATGCTGTTGCACAGCCTGCGATAGCAGCTATTGGCTTCTGTTCTGTCAATTCCTTAAGGATAAGGTGAAAGAGGCTGTCAGAGGGGAAGAAATCCCGGACCTTCTGGAACTTCCCAAGGCCCTTCGTTTTGCAGTTGACGTCATTAAGGATTCCATTCATCAGACATCACGTCTCACTCTTCTGCTGGTACACATGCGAAGAGTGCTATGGCTTAAGCATTGGTCAGAAGAGTTGTCTTGTAAGAAACTCTTGACTGGGTTTCCTTTTCATGGAGAGCATTTATTTGTGGATGACTATGATAAGTACATCCAGAAGATCTTGGGTGGAAAGAGTACCCTTCTTTCAGTAAAATGAAGAAGTAAGCATGTTCTGCCTCTCCATCGCCTGGAGCATCAGCCTCCAGGCAGTCGTAACGGCCTCCGCTGTCAACCCCAAGAGGCAGGCCCCAAAGCCAGGCTCAGGGCCAGAATAAGTCCTAGAGGCAAAAATCTGCAAAGCAGAGTCCCAAGGCCTCCTTATGAAGGAGCACCCTGCATGCACGAGGGGAGGGCTCCAGTTTGCAGGAGCCTAGCAGGAGGAGATCCAAGACAGATGGGTCATCTCCATAGTTTTTCTAGGCTACAAACTAAAATTTCGGGAATTTCCTCCACCTCTTTTCCTAGAATCGAGTGATCCTGTCAAGGACTTGCCAGGACAGAACGGAGGTACGTTCGTGCGTGCATATGCACACGTGTTCCTGCTTGCGCAATAAGCGTGCGCGTGCACGCTAAGCACCACTTGGCACCAATGGGCCTTTAAAAGGACGGCAGCTGGGGCGTGGCTACCGCGCAGCAGTATGGACGCCTGAGTCAGGAGCTCCGCTTCAGCGTTAGGGATATCGGCTCCCTGAGGCACCGAGGGCTTCTATAATTCACCCGTGAGGCAAGCTACTAACCCGCACGTCTCCCGGGGATGACAAAAAAACGGAAAAACGCCGTTCATCCGGCGAAACTGGAGGACTTTTTCTCCCCCAGGCCTAGCAACGTGATCCAAGATGGCGCCGACCGCAGATCTCCGGCCTCAGGAGGATGCTCCTCCGTTTCAACACCGAGCCCGGGATCGAGGGCTGGGACGCAGCGCCGTTCCCCAGAGGCATCCACCCCGCTCTCCTGCAGCCCGGTTAAATCGAAACTCCGTCTGTCGGCTGAGCCGCACGGCTCTCAGGTTAGTGCACTGCAGGGGTCCATGGAAGACACACGTGAGCTCTCAGCTCCCATAAACACCTTCCCTACCTCCAATCTCCCGGTCTCTGACACTACCCTAAAAGACATGCTGGTCTCCCTGCGGAGCTCACTACACTCAGACATGATGGAGTGCAAGAGAAGCTTCAAGACGGAGATGGGGGAACTAGGGGGCAGAGTAGACCATGTTGAAAGGAAAATGGGAGAATATGCTTCCTCCTACAATTCCCTGGTGGACTCCCACAATGACCAGGCAGATGAAGTCGCATGGCTCAGGGCTAAAGTCGCAGATCTCGAAGATAGATCTCGTCGGAACAACGTCAAATTACGGGGGGTCCCTGAGACTGTCCTACCTGCCCAGCTCCAGGAATACGCCCGTGAGCTTCTGGGGTCAATTCTGCCTTCCATACCTGAATCTGAGCTGATAGTTGACCGGATACACCGTCTGCCCAAACCTGCCCACCTTCCGGAGAATATTCCTAGAGACGTCCTGATGCGGGTACATTTCTACCATGTTAAGGACCAATTTATGCTGGCTTTCCGCAAAAATCCCCACTCATCTGATCGATTCGCCAATCTACAAGTGTATGCAGATCTCTCGCAGCACACTATGCAGAGACGCAGGTCCCTTATTCCAGTGACGAAAGCTCTCCGTAACCACAACATCACCTATAAGTGGGGCCAACCAACCAAGCTTATTATAACCAAGGACGGTACTTCTAATGTAGTCGGGACCCTAGAAGAGGGACTTGCACTCCTGCGCAAATGGGACATTCTCCCTGAGCATCCCTCACCTGAAACAGGTCCTACCTCCTCCTCTCCTAGAGCTCAGTCCCGTGACGACTGGACACTGGTGTCGCGAAAACGCAATAATAAGAAGAAATCTTAAAGCCCTTGTGCCTCAGGTGTTCTGTTACTCTGTGCACTACTTGATTCCCTGACCCCACTGGAGCTCCTTACCACGAACTTCCCCTCCTTGAAATATGTGCAGCTACCCTGCATCCGGATCCCGGCCGGGATCTCCCTTTTTATGCTCATCGTTTTTTGTTTATGTTATGACCTTACTTCTTTCAGTTCTCATGTCTTTTCCCCATTTCCTTGTTTCCCTTGAGATGGATCCTGCTCTGTTTTCAATGAAGACGCTCCAACCATTGCCTACACCTGCCTCCTGGACCTGGCTGGACACGGAGGACCCGCCGTGGTGTCACAAGGTACTGTTTTCACTTTCCTGCTTGACCAATTATGGCGCTGATAGTTACCTCCTTTAATGTCCGAGGCTTGAACCACCCGGTCAAACGGGCTTCTGTGTGGAGAGAGGCACTGAAGCTGCATTCGGACATCCTTTGCCTTCAGGAGACACACCTGATGGCGTCAGGGGCACCTCCCTTCTCTCACATTAGATTCCCCCACATCTTCCAGGCTCCCGCCCCCAAAAAGCAAAAAGGGGTTCTCATCGCTATCAAGGACACTGTTAATTTTTCCCTCCAGGACTCACTGGCCGATCCTGACGGCAGGTTCTTGGTTCTAATTGGTTCCTTTAACAACAAATTGTACACACTGGTCAACCTCTATGCGCCCAACACCCACCAGCTCCGTTTCCTGAGGAAACTTTTCTGCAAAATCAACAAGATACGGAAAGGCGCGCTGGTTATATGTGGGGACTTCAACTTGACGGTTGACTTTGAGATGGACACCACCTCTAGAGCCAAACGCTCCATGCCTACCTTACATTCCCTGTTACAAGCTGAAGATGTGTTTGATGTCTGGAGATGTCAACAATTATCCGAAAGGGACTACTCTTTCCACTCCTCCAGACATAACTCCTATTCACGTATTGACTTGATATTGGTTGACAAAATGTTACTGCAAAGGGTGTCCTCGTCCGCCATCCACGACATCACTTGGTCTGACCACGCCCCGGTGTCGGTGGTGGTGGACGGAGGAGCCCCGGTCTCCTCGCCCTTTGTGTGGAGGGCGGACTCCTATGTGCTTCAGCAACCCTCCCATGTGGCCTACCTCTCCACTCTGCTGAAGGAATTTCTCACTGTAAATTCAGGCTCGGTCTCTAGTCCGTTCTCTGTCTGGTGTGCGCATAAGGCATATGTTAGAGGCCTTCTAATCCAACTTAGTGCACGGGTAAAGAGGCAGAGGGCACAGAAACTAGATTCCATACTTGCTGAAATTTGCTCTCTTGAGTCACAGAACAGGCAGGCTCCCGACGCCCTAACCGCGGCCAAACTATTTGGGCTGCGTTCGGACCTCAGGAGACTGCTTCTCGAACGCTACGACAAACATGTCCAATCCCTTAAATTGTCCCACTATGCCTCCGGTAACAGGGCGGGTAAGCTTCTGGCTCAGCGACTGAAAAGTCGCAGGACGAAAACTACTATCCCCTTTCTTGTTAAACATTCAGACAAAAGTAAAATATATAACCCTCAGGATATAGCAAACTCTTTTGCAGAGTTCTATTCCTCCCTTTATAATCTCCGAGAGGATCCCTCCACCCCTCAACCTACGGAGGAGGCCATTCGCTCCTTCCTGGCTGAGCTAGCGCTGCCTGCCTTGTCTCAATCCCAACTAGACTCCCTCAATAGGCCGATTACGGAACCTGAGATCTTACGGGCAATTAAGACTCTCCCTACTGGGAAGTCCCCGGGCCCGGATGGACTCCGTAATGCTTATTACAGGGCTTCTCTAGCCTCTTTCCCGAGTGAAATGCTTAATGCTTTTATTGTAACCATTCCAAAACCAGGGAAGGTACCTACCACACCTGCTAACTTTCGACCCATATCTTTGTTAAATACAGACGTGAAACTCTATGCCAAGATTTTGGCATATAGACTGCTCCCTATTCTACCTTCCTTAATCAACCCAGACCAGACGGGGTTCACTTCGGGTAGACAGTCATCGGACGCAACCAGAAGAGTACTTGGGTTGGTGCACCATGCCGGGACCTCTCGGACGCCTTCTCTGCTCCTCTCTTTGGACTCAGAGAAGGCGTTCGACAGGGTGCATTGGGGTTACATGACCAGAGTCCTGGAGAAATTTCGGTTCACTGGCCCCATCCTATCGGCAATTTTAGCGCTTTATTCCTCGCCTTGTGCGCAGGTTTACACCTCGGGCATGCTCTCCTCCACCTTCCACATTACCAATGGCACCAGACAGGGGTGCCCCCTGTCTCCCTCCATATTCAACCTCCTCGTAGAACCCCTTGCGGAAAAAATTAGATCCCATTCGGGTGTTTCGGGCTTCGAGCTGTCGGGTCGTTCCCACAATATAAGTTTGTTTGCGGACGACATTATCCTCTTTCTGACTTCACCTCATTCTTCCTTGTCCCAAGCTCACGGGGTTCTTGCAGAGTTTAGCCGCGTTTCCTACTATAAAATTAACTACACTAAGTCTTTTATACTGGGTCTTAATCTTCCCCCTCGTCTTCAGTCCCATCTGCAAACTTCTTTCCCGTATTCCTGGGCAACATCCAGTATACAATATTTGGGGATCCAAATTACGACAGACTTAACCAAATTAGCCGATGTAAATTATGCCCCACTAATTGACAAACTCACCAGGGAGGCTGATCGCCTGGCCAAGGTCGACTTGACGTGGTCGGGTCGCTTAGCCTCCTTTAAATTGTTGCTCCTACCTCAAATCCTGTACGTTTTCCGCACGCTCCCTATTCCTCTAAAACGTAACCATCTCCAGGCCCTGAATAAAATCCTTAACCGCTACGTCTGGGGCACTAAGCGCCCCAGGTGCGCGAGATCCCTTTTGGTTAAACATAGATCTGTAGGGGGCATGGGCCTGATCGATATTAGGGACTATCATAGAGCAGCCATACTTACCCAACTTAGATGTTGGATATCTCCTACCCCTGACACCCTATGGTGTGGCATAGAACAGGCTCTATGCCCGACCAAGGATCTCTATAGTGTCCTGATTCTTGACACTTGGCAGCCCCTCGCCCTGCGCCACCTACCGCTAACGTTCCAGGCCTCGTTGTTGGCTTGGAGGGAACTGCGCCGCTTGGCATGTACGTCCTCCAACGCTACGCCTATTCCTATTCCCATTGACTCTCTTTCGTGCGTTATACCATACACCTCCTTTTCCAACTGGGCAGCCAAGGGCATCACTTGGATTGAAGACCTATTCTGCTACAATGTGCTCAAGCCCTTTGATACGCTTGCTGCGGAGTATGGTTTAACGCATGCAGATGGTTTCAAACATGCACAGGCCTCCCACTTCCTCAAAACCTCGCAATCACGCCATTTATTGCTTCAGGATGTCATCTGGCAATTCTACACTAAAACGATCCCCTAAGGGTATCTCCCTCTTCTACAACCTTTTTCAGGATAAACTACTGTTCAAGGAATCCCCCCCCCTTTCGTAAGTGGGAAACAGATGGGCAAAACGTTCTCTGCTGACCAATGGCAATACTCGTTTAAACTGATATACAAAGCCCCAGGTGTGTTAACCATTGGAGCTCTCCCAAAAGATAGCCCTGAGGTGGTACCTTACTCCGTATCGCATAGCTCAATTTTACCCCTCAGCATCCTCGCTTTGCTGGAGAGGCTGTGGAGAGGTGGGTAACATTTTCCACATTTTCTGGCTCTGTAAGGGCCTCACTAGCTATTGGAGGGGTGTATTTAGATGTATCTCCCGTATAACAGGCATATTGACTCCCCCCACCCCCGAGCTGGCGCTTTTGAACTTAGGAATAGAGGGATTCCCCCAGGATTTCCGAATTGTAGTCACTCACATTTTGCTAGCTGCTAGGCTGCTGGTGACTAGAGGCTGGAAATCTAATAAGGTGCCAAACGTAACGGAGGTCCTCGAGATCACGCAGACGAACTTCACTTTTGAATCCTTGTTGGCAAGCAGGGAGGGCAGGAGAGCGAAGTTTGATATTCATTGGAGGCCCTGGACAGAGTGGTTCCGATTACAACAGAATTGAAATGTCTTCTTACGTCTTGTTTCTTTGATGTGTCTTAAGCAAATGCCTACTGTAGATTTGTATTTATATTTGTCTCACAGGTATCCATCCTTTCCCTTTCCCCTTGCTCCCACTTTCCCCCTCCTTTATCTTCTCCCTTCCCTTTCGTACTTGACTTTCCCACTATACTCCCGTATTACCCAGTCTGGAGTGGGCAGGAGAGAGGGACGGCTTGTCGCCCTCCAGCCTTTATGTGTTGACATGTTGTTTTTGTCTTTGTCCATGACTTATGTATCCCATTATGGTTACGGAATTGTTACCATTATACGATTTCTCCTGCTGTTCTCTGGTAATATGGGTGTGTACTTACATATCCTTTTGTTTGTACTTTAAAAATTTCTCAATAAAAACTATTGTAAAAAAAAAAAAAAAAGGACGGCAGCTGCACTTGTGCAGTGTTGTTTGATCTGCAGCTCTGTGCCTAGTAACCTGTAACCTGCCAGCTTATCACCTGTACCGACCCGGCTCTGTTGACTTACCTGTTATCTCTAAACCTGACCTCGGCTTGCCTTGACCCAGCTTATACCCGGGGCTTTTTTTCTAGCAGAACGCACCGGAACGGCGTTCCACCACGTATTTTCAGTGTCCGTAATTATACTCGCTCAGTAAGTAGAACAGTATAGCCGGTGGCGCGCCCGTAAAAACCTCAGTAGCGATGTGTAGTCCCGGGCCGGCTCCTCCTCCTGCTCCTCCGTCTGCCCTGAGAGTTTGTGTGAGCGGTAGGCGGATTAATCTGTACTCCGCGGCCCTGCCCCACCACTCAGTGCTGTGGGGTAGATCGCCTGTAAAAACCTCTGTAGCCCTGTGTAGTCCTGGACGGCTCCTCCTCCTGCTACTCTGTCAGTCTGTCTGCTCTGAGGGATCAAACAGCGCTTGCAAGGGTGGTAGGCGAGTAATCTGTACTCCGTTGCTCTGCCCTGCCCCTCAATACTCCTCCCTAGCCCCAGGCCAGGTCTGTGTGTTAAAGAATAAAATGCTCAATGAGGTTGTGCCTGGTGGTCTCCTGACTGGTTGGGCACTCTCTTTTCTAGGCACTGTTTTCTGGGCACTCTCTTTCCTGGGCAGTGGGAACTATTTGCTGGGCAGTCTCTTTCCCTGGGCAATCTTTGCTGGGCTGTCTCTTTCCCTGGGCACTCTTTTCTGGACAGTCTCTTTCCTGGGCACTATTTGCTGGGCAATCTCTTTTCTGGGCACTGTTTTCTGGGCAGTCTCTTTGCTGGGCAGTCTCTTTCCCTGGGCACTGTTTGCTGGGCAGTCTCTTTCCCTGGGCACTGTTTTCTGGGCAGTCTCTTTGCTGGGCAGTCTCTTTCCCTGGGCACTGTTTTCTGGGCAGTCTCTTTCCCTGGGCACTGTTCGGGCAGTCTCTTTCCCTGGGCACTGTTTTCTTGGCAGTCTCTTTCCCTGGGCACTCTGTTCTGGGCAGTCTCTTTCCCTGGGCACTGTTTCCTGGACAGTCTCTTTTCCTGGGCACTGTTTGCTGGACAGTCTCTTTTCCTGGGCACTGTTTGCTGGAGAGTCTATTTCACTAGGCACTGTTTGCTGGGCAGTCTCTTTCCCTGGGCACTGTTTGCTGGGCAGTCTCTTTCCCTGGGGACTGTTTGCTGGGCAGTCTCTTTCCCTGGGGAAATCTGGGGCATCTGGGTTGGATTATCAACCTAGAAAAATCATCCTTGCGCCCAGTAAAAAGGCTGGAGTACTTGGGTCTGGTAGTAGACACAGCCCACAAGAAGGTGTTTTTACCCCATGCAAAGGTCTGCACAATAAGAGATCTGGTTCACACGGTCAGGACAAGGGAAGAGTGTCCTGTCCGTCTCTGTATGAGATTGTTAGGGAAGATGGTAGCTTCATTCAAAACAGTTCCCTATGCTTAGTTCTAGACATGTGCATTCGTTTTCGTTAGAATGCATTTTCGTCCGGGAATCAGGTATTTTCGTTATCGTTTTAACGGACGAAAACGAAAGCGCAAGAAACGAAAACCGAAAGATCCGACATAAAAAATGCTTTATTTTCGTTTTCGTTCAGATCCGACGATTTTCGATGCTTTGTCGAATTTCCGTCGTTCAATTTCACAAAGTCATCGAAAATCGCCCTCCCCTCAGATGGCATTGCTTTGGGACATCCCATATAGCCATTACTGGAGCTCTGTGTCCCGTGATGTACAGTAAAGAAAATCTGATTTTTTTAACAGCTTACCTGTAAAATCCTTTTCTTGAAAGTACATCATGGGACACAGAGGTCCCTCCCCTCTTTTGGGATTATCATATATTGCTGTGCTACAAAACTGAGGTACTCCCCATGTGGGAGGGGATATATAGAGGGGGACTTCTGGTCTTGATTATGCCAGTGTCCATCACCTGAAGGTGGCCCATAACCCATGTAATAATTACTGGTGCTCTGTGTCAAGTGATGTACTTTCAAGAAAACAGTAGGTCCTATTTCTGGCACTAATTTACCATCTTCACAGCACCATAAGCTTCTTCATTCCTTGTCTTTGTTCCCCTTTGCAGAGACTCAGGGCATGGTGCTCTAACTTTTGACCAACCTGGGCATATTAGAACACTATGTGTGTATCTATACCCCTAGCCCTTTTTACATATACAAATTCTTTGCTTTTGATACAGTTTATTTAATGTTGTTTTTACATTATGAGTTTGAGGTTTAGCCTGTCTGTTTCTCTTATTAGGACCGATTGTTGGATGCCATATACAGTAAGGCTTACATGTGATGCAGTGTTGCTCTAACCCAGGGGGCAAAGGGCCAGTTTACGGTCTTTCTGAATTCAGGGGAGGCCGGATTCTGACCAATAGAAAATGCCCCAGGGCCTAACATCAGTGAGAACAAACATGGCCCCAGTGTTGGTGGGCAGTAGGAGGAGTAATAGTACGCCATCATTGCTATTAGTCTAAGAAGTGGTGCCCCATTGTTGGTGCCATTGGGAGGAATAGTGTCATGTAATTGGGAGCAATACAAGGGCCGGATGAAGCCAAAGAGCCAAATCCAGCCGCAGTTTGGAGACCCCTGCTCTAACCCATAAGGCAGCAGGCACTTGCTTCATGGTGATTGGCACGGTTTCGCTGTATGGGAGGATTCTCGATTTTCCCTTGGATTTTCCTCTCAGTGGAACAACACAGACCGAGGTTGAAAAACTGTCCATCTTTATTAACTTCTTGCCTTATCTAATTTAATACATTTAGATGCTTACTTGCTATCTATAAGCTCTACCTATTGTTTTTCTAGTGTAATTTTTGTGCGTGAACTCGAGAGAGAGGAGCCAGACTGCGGGAGTTGGGAGTAGGCAGACGGAGGCAATCGCCATCCTTCTCCATGCCCCTGGTGGCAATGGCGGGTGTGACCTTCCACTCACCCCGCCCTACCTGCTCCTCTTGGGAGCCCACTGGGGCCCAACGGGACCCCAATGGGGCTCCCCCTATGTTTAGGTCCTTCGCCTCTCTTTATTTTAAGAGACCGCATGGCCAAAGTGCATGTGTTTTAAACCAATTTTGTGTGCGTGCATGTGGTCGTACTAAGCAGAGGCGTACCTTGCATAGTGAGACCACCAAACTCAATTCACATGTAGCCGAGACCGGGATCCGAACCCTTTGCAGAGGTGAATGGCTTGTCAGCGCAGTGCCAATCACGTTGAGCCACCACAGCTCCCTGTTTTTCTATATATTTATTATTGTCTTGTGTGTATTTATTGCAGATCATTTACTCCCGTGTCTCCCTGAAGAAGCCTTGTACTCGGGCGAAACATGTAGGACTGCTAGCACAGGTTTTACAAGGAAGCTTTTTTGTACTAGGCTGTGAAATTTGCATTCTTGTTATTTTTAGATGTGTATATCTCTAAAACATTTGTATGAATAAATTATTGTTTTTTAAACAATTTATTTGACTTTTCTATGGAATTCTGTGGTTTTGGTCAAAGATATTGGCATCTACGCAAATAATAGTTTGAATATTCCAAACTTGCATCTTTAAAGTCCCATGCCACACCCTGGTTTCGGGGATTCTTTTGATCATAACCTTATATAGGGATATAGATGCAATTGGACATAACTGTATAGAAGTGCATGCTCTATAATTTACTTATCTAGAAAAATATATCTGCAAATATCTACAATAACAAACATGTAGCTTATTATCATATTACACTATGGCAGTATTTACATGTTGCAGGAACATACACTAGATGA
This sequence comes from Rana kukunoris, assembly GCA_029574335.1. Lineage (NCBI taxonomy): Eukaryota > Metazoa > Chordata > Amphibia > Anura > Ranidae > Rana > Rana kukunoris. Next base: position 299,570,876 of record CM056053.1, read on the forward strand.
TTTTAGTGCTAGTTATGACCCTGGATTTGATATTTATTACCTGCAAGATACATGGGACATATTACTCTGGGATAATAGGGTGCAACTGAAAGAAGTTTCCACGAGAAACGTGTTACTGCTTTTTCCTTTCCACCTGCTGTGTACGCAGTGTTTTAGGAATTGTGTCCCCTTTTCAGAACAGGATTTTGTTTCCAGGCTGATACTGCTGAACATATCATCTAAACTATATAATATAAACGTTGTTTTTGAGGGGTTTCTATTGTTTACATCCTTTACATTAACATAGAGGGGCGTTTACGGGCAGGAAAAAAGTAAAATAGGTGTTTGATAGCTGTAGTGTCTACTATTAGAGCAGTAAAATGTGAAACTTCGCCCAGGAAGTGGCACTAGCTTAGAGTGTTGATGCCTTCAAAAAGGTTTTAGATATCTTCCTCGGGAAGCAGAATATACAGGTGTAACACTACCTCTGCAACAACAGCTTGGTATTATGGATCCTCTGTTCTGCCATGACACTTTAACTTGTTCCCATCCGCAATATAGTTGTCCTCCCCTTTGTACGCTCCCTGTGCGCTTCCGGCAGGGCATGCGCTGTGAGCACCGAGTCCCGGCCCGACCCCTTACCACATGATCAGCTGTCAACCAATGACAGCTAATCACGTGATGTAAACATAAGATTGGTAAGAAAAAAAAGACGATCACCGGCTTCTGTGTAAGGGACATCAGTCCCGAAGAAGAAGAGGCACAGCTGCCTCATCTGTGCCAACTAGTACTGCCTGCCAGTGCCCACACAGTGCATATCAGTGCCCACCAGTGTATATCAGTGCCAACTATTAATGCCTGGGAGTGCCACCTATCAATGCCCACCAGTGGTACCAATCAATGCCTCATCAGTGCCACCTAGCAGTGCTGTCTATTAGTCTCACCTACCAGTGCCCATCACTATCAATCACTGCCAATCACTGCCAAGCCTCGGTGCCCATCACTGCCACCTATCAGTGCCAGCTATCAGTGACACCTATTAGTGCCCTTCAGTGGCACCTATCAGTGCCCACCAATGATGTCTCATCAGTGCCTACCATGTGCCGCCTATCAGTGCCTACTAGTGCCGCCCTATCAGTGCCCATCAATGCAGCCTATTAGTGCCCATCAGTGCAGCCTTATCAGCGTACATCAATAAAGGAAAAAATTACCTGTTTGTAAAATTTTATAACAAAATATAATACCGGTTTTCTATTTATTTTTTTTCTAAATTTTTGGTCTTTTTTCATTTTTTTAACAAAAAAATAAAAACCCAGAGGTGATCAAATACGACCAAAAGAAAGCTCTTGTCGTGGGAAAAAATATATAAAAATGTAATTTGGCTACAGTGTAGCATGACCGTGTAATTGTCATTCAAAATGTGACAGCGCTGAAAGCTAAAAATTAGTCTGGGAAGGAGGGGGGGTTTAAGTGCCCAGTAAGCAGGTGGTTAAGCTGCACACAAGACACACCTGTGCAACTTAAATATTCATATTCTACCACTATAAAAATACACAGATAATGGGCCACAAGCAATCTGGTAGTAGATTATTAGATGTAATATAGCAAGGTAAACATGAATCAGAAAAGTGGCATTTGAACATGTTTAGGAAGATGCACCTGTTAAGGTGAACACTGGCCTATAATATGGCAATTACTTAACTGCAATAAGGTTCAACCAAGTTTCAGCTGGTATAAAAAGTGGACAATATAATTACATTAACTAACACAGAGACATTTCCTTGAGGGCACTTAATGCATCTAGCCCTAATAGCAGGTGATTGTATGGCCCTGTACACCCGATCAGACATGTCCGAGGAAACATGTCCGACGGACCGTTTTCATCGGACAAGGCTGAAGTGGTATGTTGGTCTGATGTGCGTACACACCAAAATCCCCTCGGACTAGAACGCGGTGACGTAGAACACAACGATGTGATGAAAAAACGAAGTTCAATGCTTCCAAGCATGCGTCGACTTGATTCTAAGCATGCGCGGGATTTTGGTCCAATGATTTAGTGTACTAACCATCGAACATGTCCGACGGACAGGTTTCCAGCGGACAGGTTTCTAAGCATGTTTGGAAACTTTTGTCCGGTCCGATAGGCCGTACACATGATCGAACATGTCCTCTGAAACTGGTCGTGTGTACGCGGCCTATGTGTTCCTGACATGGGGTACCCAAGGAGATGGCTATAAAGTACGTGGCGCCTATTTGGCAAGATTAACCTCTTTCCGACCGCGCTATAGCAAATATACTGCTACAGCGCAGTCGGGTTGTTTTGACACGACGTCCCTGGGACGTCCTCGTTTACTTCCTCGTTTGCGCGTCCCCTGAGACGCGCTCGCGGGAGTGTCTGTGCTCGCCGGGTCCAGGGGACCCGTCGCAACACAGTTCACGGTGAAGAGCCAATGATAGCAGCTCTTCACCACCAGATCGCTCCCTCCAATGAGCGATCAGAGTAATGTAAACAAAAAAGGTCATCCTGAGGTCCTCTTCTCTTCTCTCCTCACAACGATACAGCGTGTGAGGAGAGAAGTAATTTTCCAAGTGAGTGAACAGTTTTTTTGTGCCCAGCAGAGCCTAGCAGTGCCACACAGTGCCAATACACTACCCATCAGTGCCCCTACTGTCCCAATCTGACCCACTACAGTCCCCACCAGTGCCTCTACTGTCCCCATCTGTGCCACCAGTGCCACTACAGTCCCCAGCAGTGCCACTACAGTCCCCACCATTGCCACTACAGTCCCCACCAGTGCCACCTCTGCCACTTCAGTGCCCATTGGTGCTACTAGTGTCTGTCAGTGCCGCACCAGTGCCACTACAGTACTCATCAGTGCCGCCAGTGTTCCATCAGTGCCACTACCGTGCCCAGTGCCACTACAGTGCTCATCGGTGCTGCCAGTGTTTATCAGTGCTCGTCAGTGCCACACCAGTGCCAATACAGTGCCCATCGGTGCCACCAGTACCACTACAGTGCTCATCAGTGCCGCCAGTGTCCGTCAGTGCCACTACCGTGCCCAGTGCCACTACAGTGCTCATCGGTGCTGCCAGTGTCCATCAGTGCTCATCAGTGCCCATCGGTGCCCGTCAGTGCACCACCAGTGCCAGTACAGTGCTTATCAGTGCCGCCAGTGTCCATCAGTGCCACACCAGTGCCCATTTGTGCCACCAGTGTCTGTCAGTGCTCCATTGGTGCCACCAGTGCTCCATCAGTGCCACTACAGTGCCCATTTTCACTACAGTGCTCATCGGTGCCACCAGTGCCCAGTGCCACATTAGTGCCATCAGTACCACATCAGTGCCACTATAGTGCTCATCTGCACCACTACAGCGCTCATCAGTGCCACTAGAGTGCCCATAAGTCACCACAGCCCACAGTCACCAGTATGGCAAAAAAGCTTTTTAGCACTGAGGAGGTATACCAGCATATGTGCTTGACCGACGAGAGCAGCGGGGAGCTCTCTGATTCTGATTCAGAATATGAACCGGTTGTAAGCAGTGGGTCTTCTACAGATTCAGAGGAAGAGCAAAGTTTGCCCATGAAACGAAGACATATTGACATGGAGCAGCAGGCTACCACAAGTAGTGCTGTGGCGTCAACCAGCAGCTCAGTGCGATCCACCAGAGATGCAGTGGCATCAACCAGCAGCTTAGTGCCATCCACCAGAAATGCAGTGGCATCAGCCAGCAGCTCAGTGCCATCCAGAAGAAATGAAGTACCACTGCAGCAAAGGCCAAGAATCAGCAGAGTGTCATCTCAGCCCCAAAGCGTTAGGACCCATGCCAGCCTTCCCTATGCCCTTGAAAACCCTATGTGGCTTCCCCCAAATTCAGGAGCAGCAAACATCCCCCCTTTCACCGCCCAGCCAGGTGTTCAGGTGAACACAGAGAACTTTGCCCCTATTGATTTTTTTCATTTAGTTTTTACCCAAGACCTATTATCCTCCATCGTGGCCCCGTGCAACCTCTATGCACAACAATTTATAACAGACCACCCTGATTCCAGTTACGCCCGTCCCTATAAATGGAGAGCATTGACAGTGGAGGAATTTAAAATATTTTTAGGCCTAACGTTTAACATGGGGCTCACAAAAAAAAATGAATCATACTCATATTGGTCCAAAAAACCCATCCATCACATGCCAATCTTGTCAAGATTCAGATACCACATGATAATGCGTTTCCTCCATTACAACAACAACACCCAGTGCCCTCCCCGAAATGACCCATCACATGACAAATTATTTAAAATTCGGCCACTTCTAAATTTTTTCTCTGAGAAATTTCCCCAGTTATTTGTCCCCGACCAAAATATTTCCGTGGATGAGTCATTGGTCCATTTCACAGGCAGGCTTGGCATCAAGCAGTATATCCCAAACAAAAGGGCTCGATATGGGGTTAAGCTCTACAAGCTATGTGACTGGGTCACGGGGTACGTCTATGCCTTCTGGGTGTACGAAGGGAAGGACACCCAACTGAAGCCCCCTGAATGTCCAGAATATATTGGAGCCAGCGGAAAGATTGTTTGGGATCTTGTATATCCACTCCTTGGAAAGGGTTACCACCTTTATGTGGATAATTTCTATACAAGCTTGCCCCTCTTCCGCAACCTTCACCGCATGGGCACTCCAGCGTGTGGTACAGTGCGACCCAATAGGAAGGGTTTCCCACAAAGGCTCGTTATGGAAAGACTGCAAAAAGGGGAGACGGCGTCTTTGCGGAATGAGGAAGTATTGGCTATCCGGTGGAGGGACAAACGAAATGTCCACATGCTCTCAACGATACATGATGACACCCAGGTATAAATCCTCAGAAGAAACGGCCCTATCCAAAAACCACAATGTGTTCAAGACTATAATTTGTTCATGGGCGGAGTCGATTTCAATGATCAGATGCTCGAACCCTACCTTCCCACAAGAAAAAGCCGCTTTTGGTATAAAAAGGTCTCCATATATCTTTTCAGTGTGGCCATTTACAACACGTATGTCATTTACCGTAACTCTACAAGGACCCCCTTATCTTATCTTCATTACCAAGAAGAAATTATCTCCTGCCTTGTAGACTCACCAGATTGGCATTCGCTCTGATTGCGTGAGCAGACTGCATGAACGCCACTTTATTGAGAAAATCCCCCCCAATGAATCAGGCCGAAAACGTCAGAAGAGATGCCGGGTGTGCACCAAAGAAGGAACTAGAAGAGACACTACATATCTTTGCCCTGATTGTCCTTCCCAACCAGGCCTTTGTTGGAGTCAATGTTTCCGCCGTTACCATACTTTTCTAGATTATTAGGAAAGTATGGTAATTGTCATTTACGGGCACACATCTTATGCCACTGTACATACCGCTGCCTGCTCCTGAACTGACCCTGGCCTGTTCTACGACTACGCTTCTGCCCAACGCTAAACTATACCTACTCTGCCTGCTCTGGAACTGACCCTGGCCTGTTATACGACTACGCTTCTGCCTAATGCTAAACTGTACCTACCTCTGCCTGCTCTGGAACTGACCCTGGCCTGTTATGCGACCACACTTCTGCCTAACGCTAAACTGTACCTACTTCTGCCTGCTCTGGAACTGACCCTGGACTGTTTGACCATGTTTTTTGCCTGCCCCTTGGATTGATCTCTTACCCTGCTATGCTAGTGGGAACACAGGGGTCTCACATATGTGAGGGGCTCCAGAATTGTTTTTCTGGGTGAAAAAAATAAATTTTTAGTTTTCTCATTCCCAGATTAGGGTCTGGTTGCCCGGAGGCTTCAAAGAGATTTGGGTGGGAGAAGCCTCTACCCCTGTCCCCATTCTTTCCTGGCCTGCTACTTGGACCATGTTCCTGCTTACTACCAGGACCAATATTTTGGCACTGCTGGCAATGTTTGTACTTGCACTGGCCCTGGAGTATATATGGACAGTATCCCTGCCTGTACCGACTATGGACAATATTCCTGCCTGCTGCCTGGACAATTCCATTCACTGTTGCTGACCACGTCGCTGCCTGCTGCCTGGATCAGGGCTCTCCTCCTGTGGACAATTGTACTACTAAAACCACAGGTAATCTTTTTTTTTTTACCCATTACTCAGCAGAATGTATTTGAGGGTGTAATTCTTGGTATGTACATGCTGTGTTAGAAATATGAAGGGCCTTCAAAAATGTGATAGATTGTAAGGAAATTGGATGTGTAATTTGTGTACCTACAACACCTGATGGTGCTTCTTGGATGTTGGGTCTAGATGTGGCCACGCTATGTAAAAGTCTCACACATGTGGTATCGCCATACTCAGGAGGAGCAGCAGAATATATTTTGGGGTGTAATTGTTGCTATGTACATGCTATGTGTTGGAAATATTCTATAAATGGACAACTTTGTGTAAAAAAAAAAATGCATTTTCATTTTTTTCCACATTTTCCAAAAACATCGGCAAAAAAATGAACTGTTGAAAAGACTCATTATGCCTCATAGATTATACGTTGGGGTGTTAGCTTTCCAAAATGGGGTCACTTTGTGGGCGTTTCCATTGTCCTGGTGCTCCAGGGCCTTCAAAAGTGTAATAGGTGGTTGAGAGATTAGATGTGTGATTTATGCTCCTAGAATGCTTGAAGTTGCTACTTCGGTGTTGGGCCTCTGTATGTGGCCACGCTGTGTAAAAGTCTCACACATGTGGTATCGCCATACTCAGGAGGAGCAGCAGAATATATTTTGTGGGGTCATTGGTGGAATATACATGCCATGTGAGAGAAATAACCTGTTATAATGACAATATGGTATGAAAAAAAAAAATCCGAATTTTGCAAAGAATTGTGGGAACAAATGACAACTTCAAAAAACGAATTATGCCTCTTACTAACTACCTTGGAATGTCTACTTTACAAAAAGGGGTCATTTCGGGGGTATTTGTACTTAACTGGCTTGTTAGGGTCTCAAGAAATGAGAGAAGCTGTCGGTACTTCAGGTGTGATCAAATTGTTCAATTTTCAGAAATTGGTACCGTACCTTGTAGACCCTATAACTTTCACCCAGACTAAATAATATCCCAATTTTTTATTTTTTTTAACAAAAATATGTAGCAGTATACATTTTAGGCAAAATTTATGAGGAAAAAATACTTTTTTGCAAAATGTTATGATAGAAATGAAGAAAAATTATTTTTTTTTACAAAATTTTCGTTATTTTTTCATTAATAGCGAAAAAAATAAAAACCGCAGAGGTGATCAAATACCACTAAAAGAAAGCTCTATTTGTGGGAAAAAAAGGACAAAAATTTCATTTGGTTACAGTGTTGTATGACTGAGTTATTGTCATTCAAAATGTGAGAGCACCGAAAGCTGAAAATTGGTCTGGTTAGGAAGGGTGTTTAACTGCCCAGTGGTCAAGTGGTTAAAATGAGCTGTTATGTAAGGACTGTGGGAAGAACTGTGGGAAGTAAGCGATTAGCTTGGTAATTTCACTCACCACTCCTGGTATGCAACAAATCTGGTCCAATATACTTTGCAGTCAGCTGTCCCAGAAAACTAATGCCGCGTACACACGACCGTTTTTCGGGTTGTAAAAAATTAAATTTTTAATGGTCTAGAAAAAGCAAGTTTTTTTTTCAACCCAATCGCTAAAACGACCTTGCCTACACACGATCGTGAAAAAAAATGCTCTAGCAAAGCGCAGTGATGTACAACACGTACAACGGCACTATAAAGGGGAAGTTCCATTCGGATGGCGCCACCCTTTGGGCTGCTTTTGCTGATTTCGTTTTAGTAAAAGACGATTCGTGCTCTTCAGTCTGTGTAACAGCGTGATGAATGTGCTTACTCCATTACGAACGCTAGTTTTACCAGAACGAGTGCTCCCGTCTCATAACTTACTTCTGAGCATGCACGATTTTTTTACATCGTTAAAGCCCACACACGACCATTTATTACGACGTTAAAAACGTTGTGAAAAATTAGAGCATGTTCAAAATTTTTAATGCCCATTTTTTACATTGTGAAAAATGCTCTAGTGCTCACACACGATCGTTTTTAATGACATAAAAAAAAGGTAATTTTTTACAACCCGAAATACGTTTGTACACGGCATAAGACCTCACAATCAGATCTTCTCTGATGTGGGCATACACAGCAACAGGTCTCCCCAGCTCGGGTCCCAAGACACAGAGACTCTCAGCTTTCTGGGTGATGTCATTCAGTCCGCAGGTGTGTCTCTCCCCTTTCACAGCATGTGGGGGGGACAAGCAGACAGGGGAACACACAGCCCACTCTGAACATACAGAGCGAGGGGAAAGAAGAGAGATGAATGGACAGGGGAACACAAAGCCTGCTCTGCACACACAGAGCCAGGGCTCCTCGTTTGGGTCTCCTATAGTCGACAGAGTACCTGGGTACACAGCGCTATGGAAGTTAGAGGATAATGATCACACACATACATTGAACTGGATGGACCTGTGTAATTTTTTCAATCTTTTAAACTGTACCTATAATAAAACCTAAATTGATTACAACTGGATTTTTAATATTGACCTGGGATCAATTGGGCAGACACTCACTGAAATACATGAGATCCATTTGGATTTACATTGTACATGTATCGCCCTGCTCCTGTTGGGTAGGCGCTATTTGTAAATTTAAGTTGTATGAGCTGTAGATTAACTCAGAATGATTACGAGTATAAGCCAAGTTTTTCAGCACATTTTTTGGTGCTGAAAATGCCCCCTTCGGCTTATACTTGAGTCACCTTTTTGCGCCTGATCTCCCAGACTTTGGGGACGCGGTACTGGCCGGTCACAGGTCCCCTGGACCCGAAACGTGGCTCACACGTAGCCCCAGTTCTCTTCTACAAAGTTTGCTGTCTGGGGAACCTACGGCCGGGGAGCACCGATTTTTCTAAGCCGGGCACCCCTTCTATATACGCCCATGTTAAACGTAAGTCTAGTCATGGACACAGTGAGGCATGGACACAGTGAGGCATGGGCACAGTGAGGCATGGGCACAGTGAGGCATGGACACACTGAGGCATGTAGATGGACACCCTAGGCTTATACTTGAGTCAATGCATTTCCCCAGTTTTTTGTGGTAAAATTAGGTGCCTCGGCTTATATTTGGGTCGGCTTATACTCAAGTATATACGGTATGCCAAATTATTGGTTTCTGTTCCAGTTCAGCTGCGTTGCACTTGACTGTGGGTGTCGCTGTCACCACAGGTCAAGGTTGGAAATGCAGCAGGTTGGGTGCATTGAGTATTCTTTTCCAGAAGCAGCTCAGTGGGCATGGTCCCCGCCGCTGTGAATTCTGGGAGAGGGTACTTATCCACTTAAGGACCGCCTATCGCCGATATACGTCGGCAGAATGGCACAGCTGGGCACAGGCACGTACAGGTACGTTGCCCTTTAAGTGCCCATCGGCGGCGCGTGACCAGGTCCGAAGCTCCGTGACCGCGCCCACAGGGCCCGCGGACCAGACTGCCGAGGTGAGTGTAAACACACCTTCCCCGTTTCTAAAGGTCAGCAGTGTTTACGACCTTCCATCAACCCAAGACAGCTTATACGACACTCCACAATCCAGCAGACACGATCCATATCAATTCCCCAGAAAATGAGACTGACAGCTCTATCCTTTGGTTTCAAAATGAATGAACACTTTAATGGTATCTTAGCTTTCTTATATACAGTACAGCATGTTAAAGTTAATCACAGGAACAATCAAACTCTCCACCCCCAACTTCACACACTAGGGCTAATTACTAATTAGTATCCAGACATTTCGGCACCGGTCTATAATTAACATGACCTAATTACTACACCTGAGAAGTCACATTCCTTTAGATAATGACATTCAGTTGAGTTAATTACTAGACAAATTTCTCACCGCTCCAGGTGAGCCTCGTGTGCAATCAAGGGTTGGTGAACCACCAAGGTGCTGGCAATGCTAATGATAGCAAATTGAAGGACGGGAACTGGACAGCCGCACTCCGAAATCACTTAAAATAAGTTGTCTTTTATTTTTCAACTGTACATACAGTCACTGCAACCAACAAAATACAGTATGGCCGACGCGTTTCGCACTTACAATCAGTGCTTAGTCATGACTAAGCACTGATTGTAAGTGCGAAACGCGTCGGCCATACTGTATTTTGTTGGTTGCAGTGACTGTATGTACAGTTGAAAAATAAAAGACAACTTATTTTAAGTGATTTCGGAGTGCGGCTGTTCAGTTTTCGTCCTTCAATTTGCTATCCTGAGTTAATTACTAATTGTAACAGAATGCATTATCCAGACAGCCTGGCTCCGCATATAGCTTGACAAGTTCCCCTAAATATAATTGACTTAATCAGTTACAATAGATACAACACAGTATTGGCATCATACAATAGACAATGGAATGTCTTTCAGGAGCCAGCCTTACTTAACACCTCAACAGCCTGTTATACAGAGGAATGAGTCACTCTTATTGACCGGTAGGGTCAGAATAAACCAACACTTGTAATATCTCAAGATATCCTGCAATACATGAATTATCAGTAATGTCCCATCTCATGTAATTTAAAATTAATATTTCCCAGTTACCCTATGGCCCTATTGGACATAAGGTGACCCTAGACATAAGAGTCCTTGGTGATGCCGGCACAGGAGCACCCTGCATCCCTCAAAAGTCTCTGGGTGTCACGGGTACTCCCGCAAATACCCCTGATACCCAAATAGAATACTTGCCCCCCACCCCCCACCGCCGCATACCGCAAAGCCGCCGCTGCATACCGCAAAGCCGCCGCGTTAATCCCTGTGTATTACAGCGCCACAATACAGGCACCTTTTGTTTGAATTCTTGTAATGCCCGCCGTGCCATGTATAGACACTCCCCTTCTCGGGATTGGACGGATCTGTCCAATCCCGAGCAAGGGGGAGTGTCTATGCACTGAGCCGTGCATAGACACTCCCCCTTGCTCGGGATTGGACAGATCCATCCGTCCAATCCTGAGAAGGGGAGTGTCTATATGCGGCAGGCATTACAAGAATTCAAACGAAAGGTGCCTGTAATGCGGCGCTGTAATACGCAGGGATTAACGTGGCGGCATTGGCATCATTGACTACTAGGTATGGGGGACAGGACATGGCTGCATCTATGGGGGACAGGACATGGCTGCATCTGTGGGGGACAGGACATGGCTGCATCTGTGGGGGACAGGACATGGCTGCATCTGTGGGGGACAGGACATGGCTGCATCTGTGGGGGACAGGACATTGCTGCATCTGTGGGGGACAGGACATGGCTGCATATGTGGGGGACATGGACATGGCTGCATATGTGGGAGACAGGACATGGCTGCATATGTGGGGGACATGCATGGCTGCATATGTGGGGGACAGGACATGGCTGCATATGTGGGGGACAGGACATGGCTGCATATGTGGGGGGATAGGACATGGCTGCATATGTGGGGGACATGCATGGCTGCATATGTGGGGGACATGGCTGCATCTGGGGGACAGGACATGGCTGCATATGTGGGGGACATGCATGGCTGCATATGTGGTGGACATGCATGGCTGCAATATGTGGGGGGACATGGCTGGATATATGTGGGGCTGGATATATGTGGGGGGACATGGCTGCAATATATGTGGGGGGACATGGCTGCAATATATGTGGGGGGACATGGCTGCATTTGGGGACACATTAAAAAAAAGTATCGGTATTCGGTATCGGCGAGTACATGAAAAAAAGTATCGATACTTGTACTTGGTCCTAAAAAAGTGGTATCGGGACAACCCTACAGGTGATATCATTTGCTGCTCTAGTGATTGCAGTATTCTAGTCTGCATCTCCCTAAGGTAATACATAAAACCTGGCCTGTTAGTGGGCCCTGCAGGAATGGTTGATGACCACTGCCTTAGGGCACACTTAACCCCTTAGCGTCCTCTAGTAGTTAACCCCTTGCACTGTCTGTGTCATTTTCACAGTTATCAGTGCATTTTTATAGCACTTTTCTATTTGTGGGAAAAAAAGGACGCCAATTTTGTTTGGGAGCCACATTGCACGACCACGCAATTGTCAGTTAAAGCGACGCAGTGCCGAATCGCAAAAAGGGGACAGCTCCTTTGCCTGCGTAATGGTCCGGGTCTTAAGTGGTTAAGGGACAGACACTGTTCTGGCGGGGTCTTCCGATCCTGACCTGATGGCCCTCCTGGCCTCAGGGATGTGCTAGCAGTCTTTTGCCGGCCTCGGGGCCTGCTGACCCGAGGCTCCGTTACTGAGAGTAGACCCAGGAGTTTCTGGGGCTTGCTGGTCCAGGGGTGGTCCTGTGCTGTCTTGCCTACGGGAAGAAGCCAAACAATTGGGGATTCAATTGGAGGACGCATCCTGACCAATCTACCCTTACCGTACTGCCAGCTGGCTGAAAGATCCTGGTACTGTGTAGCTGTGTCTTTGGAACGTTTGCAAAGTGTGTGTGTGGTTACATGGTCCTGTGGCAGAGGACTGTGCAATGACTCGTTTACACTCATCAAGTCTGTGGCAGAGACTTTTGATCAAGCTTCGGACCGGCTGCTAGGTCAGTGAGAGAGGCCTATCCGGTGGTTGCTGAATCCAGTGTGGAAACAGTTTGTCCTGTGGATCCAAGAACATACCCGTGATCCGCAAAGCAAGGTACCTGCATCTCCCCTAACCCTCCATCCCTCTGCTTGAGTTTGTGGTGCGAACATTTGTGAATAACTCTTAGGCCGCGTACACACGAGGTGTACGGCCTAGCGGACAGGTTTCCAGCAGACAAAAGTTTCTAAGCATGCTTAGAAACGTGTCCGCTGGAAACCTGTCCGTCGGACATGTCCGCTGGTTAGTACGCCTAACCAGCGGACCCAAATCCCCTGCATGCGTCGAATTGATTCAAAGCATCCGTGGAAGCATTGTACTTCTTTGTTTGCGCACGTCGCGGCGTCACCGTCACTGCGTTCTCTGTACACACATCAGACCAAATTATCCCAAGAGACATGTCCGATGAAAACGGTCTGCGGACCGTTTCATCGGACATGTCTCCTCGTGTGTACGCGGCCTTAAAGTAGGACCCCTAAGATGAACAAGGTGAGGTAACGGCAGGCCCAAATTCAAACCAGCAGCTTCTACGGGGGTAGTGCTACATACATTTATCTTTGACATCACCATTTCATCTTTCAAAGTGTAGATGTTGGATATTCATTTTTGGAATGCAACAAGTCACCATTGATTTTACATATCCATATACTGTACAGTAGAACCTTGGTTAATGAGTAACACGGTAAACAAGCGTTTTGAAAGACAAGCAACTTTTTATTTTAAAACCTGACTTGGTTTACTAGTGTTGTCTTGCAAAACTAGCAGGATTCAAGCCAATGGGGTGTGCAGTACCGCATTTGGCCAGAGGTGCTCAGAATGGTTCGGAACTGTTCAAAAATACTCAGAATCATTCGGATATACTCCGTTCCCGAGTGTTTCCGAGTTCAGCCGAGCTGTCTCTGAGTATTTCCGAGGCTCTCCGGCGCCCCCCACCTCTGGCCACATGCGGTATTGAATGCAATAGAAGTCAATGTGGAACAAATTACAAGTATTCTCCTGGAACGGATTATGCTCGTAATCCAAGGTTCCACTTTACAGTATATTGCTGAATACTTGTTGGACGTTTGTAGTCTTATAGATATACCTACTGTATATAGTTTTTCAATATTGCATTTATCGGCTTTAGGATCTTCATACAATATAGTTGTCTTTAAAAAATCAAGTGACTCCATTGTTATATTTTGGAGGACAACCATTGATGTCCAGGGGTTTCGTGTTGACCTTTATTGGGAATTTATGTCCTAACTATTTACTTCTCACTATTTTAGTTTACACATGTTGATACCACAATTATCTCCTACAGGAATCATTTGATTTAGGCTGTGATAGTGTAAGGCCCTGGCACTATGGAAATGGGTACATCAATGACACAGATTTACAATAATGCAGAGTGTGGAGCTCCAGCGTGTTTATTTTGAATGTAGAAAACTGTGTTTTCAGCTTTCTCCAGGTCTTGTAATCCCAGATTTGGGCCTGGAGTTTGAGGGGTTCATAATGTTTTGGCCTTCAATCCTGTCTCTGTGTCCTGCAAGCCATGTGAGTGCTGAGGTTTGGAGACAGAGTCATTGTTTAGAGAGGTGTGTGCTCCATCCAGGAGACTTCACCCCATGTTGGGGGGATTCCTTGCCCACAGGACTGTAAGATAGGGTGATTAGACATCTCCATTTTCCCCGGATTGAGGACACTGTCCCCGGACCAAGTCTGTCCCTGGTATTGTCCCCGGTATTGTCCCCGGATTGGATTTGAACAGGGGCTGGGGCAATTTCAAAGACAGTCAGTGCCGAATTAATAAAAAAAATCTGAATTACACACCTCCACTCTGCCAATCCTACTAGCTTATAGGGGTGTATTTTTTTTACCATTATCTGTGCCCCTTTATGATGTTCATGTGCTGGTCGGAGCGGAGGGAATATTTCTTCAGTTTCGGACGAATTTCCATTCAGCTCCACTTGCATGTTCTTCTTCCTTGCCTCAAGTCCCGGCCTGCCTGCTTATCTCTTTACCTTCCTTTGCGGAGTGATCTTCCTCTGCACCCCAGCCAGTAGTAGCCGGGGTCAGGAGCGTAAGACTTGACAGGCTGTGAGGCAGGCGGCGCGCAACGGGCAGAGAGTCGCTGATTTATGCAATTACTAATTTAAAAAAATATGTCCCCGGATTTCATTTAAAAATCTGGTCACCTTACTGTGAGAGCTGTGGGGAGACAACGGAAGAAAACAAAGACTGACCAGTCCAGGGGCCTGGAGGGAGTCTGTAAGCCTCAGGAAAACAAGAAAGCCCAGCATGTCAGGAGAACCCCACATCAAGGGGTCAGAACCGTCAGATTTGGGGCAGCACAGTGGTCAAGTGAGTAGCACTTTCGCCTAGCAGCAAAAGGGTCGCTGGTTCGAATCCCGACCACGACACCATCTGCCTGGAGTTTGCATGATCTCCCTGTGTCTGCGTGGGTTTCCTCCGGGTACTCCGGTTTCCTCCCACACTCCAAAGACATGCTGGTAGGTAAATTGGATCGTTTAAAAATTGACCCAGTATATATGTGTGTATGACTGTGTGTCCATAGCGTGTCATGATCCTACGGGGTAAAAATTGACCGCACCAGCCAAGCAGACACTGACTGGAATAAGCGCCCAGAGGCGATTCAGTTTGCATGCGTTGCGCTATACAAGTCATTCATTCATTCATTCATTCATTTGGGCCGGTGTAGTGAGGTGCTGTAACTACTAAGGCTAAGTGAGCCAGGAAATCTAGAGAGCTGGGTCTGAGCACAAGTGCCAGAAACAGCAGTGCTTCTGGAGGTGGCTCAGTATTGTCTGTTATCTGTTTTTGGCTGGACAAGATCCCCTGCATGGTAGAATGTTGTGAATCATTCTTTTAGTTTAACTTAATAAAAGTGGGCCACTGAGCCCTTAAACCACAAGTTCAGACTGGCATAACAAACTAAAAAATGCAATACCACTGAGCTTATCCACTCCATATCACAAGGCTTGCAATTTATATGAATTGTATATGTATTTATATGGTGTAGGTTTCAGATTTAACAACATATTGTTACCATATATCTACCTAAATCAAAATGTGCTTCATACAACATTTCTGTCATAAAGTAATATTGCTTTTTATGGTATAGCCATTGTAAGGCGTTTATCACATATAATAAACTTTACTCACTGCATGTTTTATATGTATGCTCTTCCTACAACACCATATGATAAACCATATATTCATCGAGTACTCAGTAACTTATTAAAGGAAACTCATCAAACCTTGTAGGGTTGTAACTTTCTCTTTTTTAATTCTTACCTTATCATATATTCAAAAGCAAATTTAGTTGCTGGACTATTTTTACTAATCAGGCCCTTTATCTAATGTGGAACTCCAGGCAATATATTTTTTTTAAACTGCAGGGTAGAAAAAAGTTGGGGTCATGGAATGTATGCCACTAATATTTACCTCCAATTGCGCTTATTCACAGAACGCTTTGTATGTGCTGGTCTCCTTGCACCCTTTCTTCCTGGCGATGCCCGGCATGCATACCCAAAGGCTCCTACATCACGCGAGCCCCCTATACCCCTTAAAGGGGTTGTAAAGCTTCAAAAATAAAATTTTAAATAAAAAACATGTTTTACTTACCTCCACTGTGCAGCTCGTTTTGCACAGAGTGGCCCCGATCCACGTCTTCTGGGGTTCCTCAGCGGCTGTCTCGGCTCCTCCCTGCTTCTGGTAACCCCCCTGGGAAGCTCTCTTCCAAGGGGGTTACCTTGCGGACGCGCTCCCGAGTCCTGTATCCGGCGTCCATAGCCACCGACTACAGCACTTGGCCCCGCCACTTGGCCCTCGCATCATTGGAGCTGATCGACAGCAGTGCGAGCCAATGGCTGCGCCCATCGAATGCCGCTACTGTGACCCCCCCCGTCCGCTCGCCTTCTGCCTGGCACTTACCCTGTCTCGGTGGGGCAGTGGGTTACGGCGGCAAGCAGTTTTCTCCATGCGTCTCCTCCCATCAGTTATCCACAGCGCCTGTTGTTTCAGCCAATCAGGTGATGGGTTACAGACCTGAGCACCTGCTTGGCGGAGAGGCGGTTAAGTGTTAGGAAAGTAAATATTCATTTGCTTTTCCAACACACCTGGGTGGACTGTGAGTGCTAAGCACAGCGCTCGCAGTGCATCTTTTTTGACACCTATAAGAGCCTATGGCTCTAATCAGGTGCTTCAAAAACACCTCCGCTGTAATTTAGGTGCCCGAATAGGGGATGGCAGCAGAGGCCATGGATAGATTCATGCTATAGAGGGGGTGGCTGGAGTGAAGGGGTGCCCTTATGGAAGCACCGCCACGGGTCTCTGATTGAGGCATCAATCTTGTATGCTCCATGTTAGTGATGGGCCTAACATCCCCGGTTTGGTTTGCACCAGAACTCCTGAAAAGGAAAAAAGTTCGGACCTGAGCCGCAAACTCTATTAAAGTCTACGGGAAACAAACATGAAAATGAAAATTCCTCATTTTGAAGGCTTGTATGCAAGTTATTGGCCATAAAAGTGTATGGGGGCATGAGTACTGCTCTGGGGGACAAGTATTAACCACTTAAGACCCAGACCAAAATGCTGCTAAATGACCTTTTTTTGCGATTCGGCACTGCGTCGCTTTAACTGACAATTGCGCGGTCGTGTGACGTGGCTGCCAAACAAAATTTGCGTCCTTTTTTCCCACAAATAGAGCTTTCTTTTGGTGGTATTTGATCGCCTCTGCGATTTTTATTTTTTGCGCTATATACAAAAATAGAGTGACATTTTTAAAAAAACAACAACATTTTTTACTTTTTGTTATAAGAAAAATCAAATAAACTAAATTGTAGTCAATCATTTAGGCCAACATTTATTTAGCCATATGTCTTTAGTAAAAAACTAATAGCAATAAAAAAACATTAGCTACCTAGCGGGAACAGCGACACTAATACAGCGATCAGAAAAATGGGGAGTGAAAGGGTTAACTAGGGTGGTGATCAAGGGGTTAAAACTTTATTGGGGGGGGTACGGGGGCTACCCTGAACCTAACACTAACTGCCTGTCACACTAACTGTCAGACTGACACTAAATACAGTAATCATACATGTATGATTACTGCATTCAGTGACACTGTGACAGGGTGGAAGGGGGGGGGGGCGATCGGGGGGGGGGTTAATGTGACTATGTGTAGTGTGTGTCAGTGTAGTGTTAGTGCCAGGGCCGATCCTGGGGTCACAGGCGCCTGGGTGCAGAAATATTTCTGGCGCCCCCACAAAGGGGGCGTGGTCATCTTACCAACTCCTCCCCTTTACAAATGTTTCTATGGCAATGACTCAAACACAGAGATGCTCCTCTAAGAAGTATTTGTTGCCCTGGGATCCTCTCATGATCTTTTATCAATAAAGAAAATACTGGAAGAGCGTACACTAATGAGACCTGGAGGGGAACCTCTCTGATACTGTTAGAAAGTGTCCTAAAACATAGTACAGGAGATGGTCAGAGACTGTAGACATATTAAAGGAGACAGTCAGTGACTGGAGATATAATACAGGAGATGGTCAGAGACTGCAGACATATTACAGGAGACAGTCAGTGACTGGAGATATAATACAGGAGATGGTCAGAGACTGCAGACATATTACAGGAGACAGTCAGTGACTGGAGATATAATACAGGAGATGGTCAGAGACTGCAGACATATTACAGGAGATGGTCAGAGACTACAGTTCCTATTGGCATAAGTAGATAATGGCGGATCGGCTCTCACCTGACCCAGCGATACAGCAACAACGGTTCCTCTGATCAGGAGTCAGCTCACTCTGAGTTGCCCATGGATACTCCGCTGGGTAGAGCCCAGATCTGTATTCTGGCAATGACTCCATTCCTTTCTCCGCCAGGGATGGCACTAGGCTGTGTGGCTTTCCCTCTGGTGGCGCACGGCAGGGGGGTTCTCTCTCTGATGGTAGCGCCTGCAGCTGCAGTGGCGTCACTAGGGTTGTTGTCACCCGTTGAGGTAAAACATGGTGTCACCCCCCTTCCTCCACCTATAGTTGCCCCTCAGTACAGACCCCCTCCGTCAGTGCAGACCCCCCAGGACAAACCACCCCCCATTAGTACAGACCCCCAGGACAAACCAATCTCCCTCCATTAAAAACTCCCCTTGACAGACCCCAAGGACAAACCCCCGATTAGTACAGACTCCCCCAAGGACAAACCCCCCCCCCCATTAGTACAGACTTCCCCAGGACAAACCCCCCCATTAGTATAGACTCCCCCCAGGACAACCCCCTCCATTAGTACAGACCTACCTCAGGACAACCCCCCCCAGTAGTACAGACCCCCAGGACAAACCACCCCTCCATTAGTACAGACCCAACCAGGACAAACTCCTCATTAGAACAGACCCCAGAAAAAACCCCCTCCATTAGTACAGACCTCCCTCAGGACAAACCACCCCCCCAGTAGTGCAGACCCCCCCTGACAACCCCCCTCCATTAGTACAGACCCCCAGGACAAACCACCCCTCCATTAGTACAGACCCAACCAGGACAAACTCCCCATTAGAACAGACCCCAGAACAAACCCCCCATTAGTGCAGACCCTACAGGACAAACCCCCCCATTAGTACCGACCCCCCAGTATAACCCCCCCATTAGTGCATATCCCCAGGACAAGCCCCCCCATTAGTACAGACCCCCCCCATGACCAACCACCCCATTAGTGCAGACCCACCCAGGACAAACCCCCCATTAGTACAGACCCCCAGGACAAACCCCTCCATTAGTACAAACTCCCCCAGGACAAACCACCCCATTAGTGCAGACCCACCCAGGACAAACCCCCCATTAGTACAGACCCCCAGGACAAACCCCCCATTAGTACAGACCCCCAGGACAACCCCCCCCCCCCATTAGTACAGACCCCCAGGACAAACCTCTCCATTAGTACAAACTCCCCCTATTAGTACAGACCCCCCCAGGACAACCCCCCCATTAGTGCAGACCCCAGGGACAACCCCCCCCTATTAGTACAGACTCCCCCCAGGAAAAAAAACGCCCCTACATTACTACAGACCCCCCCCCCTCCATTATAGTACATAAAAACACACGGTCCATCGTGCCTGACACATATTCTGCTCCTCTTTGTGTCATAAAAAAAACTCCTGTAAAGAATGCGGAGATCGGAGCGGCTGTCTCTGCTCAATGACATCGCCGAGTGGGCAGTCCATCATGCCTGACACTGCTCCTCTCTGTGTCATAAAAAAACTCCTGTCCGCGGCGATCTGTGATCCACCCGGGCGGCAGCTGCAGAGAAGGGGACAGTGTGCAGCCGTGCCGCCCGGGTGGATCACAGATCGCCGCGGACAGGAGTTTTTTTATGACACAGAGAGGAGCAGTGTCAGGCATGATGGACCGCCCACTCGGCGATGTCATTGAGCAGAGACAGCCGCTCCGATCTCCGCATTCTTTACTCCCCCCTCTAACAGGAGGAGCAAGGGGGGCAGGCAGCCGTATAGGACAAACTCTGCAGCGGCGGCGGGGAGAGACAACCGCTGCGATCTCCGCATTCTTTACTCCCCCCTCTAACAGGAGGAGCAAGGGGGGCAGGCAGCCGTATAGGACAAACTCTGCAGCGGCGGCGGCGGGGAGAGCCGCGGCGCCTCTCTACACGCACAAGGAGAGGGATTTGAGGGAAGCACTCTGGCGCTTCAGCGCCCCCACCTCTGTGGCGCCTGGGTGCACTGCACCCTGTGCACCCCGGTAGGATCGGCCCTGGTTAGTGCAGACTGTGATCTCTCCTCAGCGGTGGGTTGAAAAAAAACGCTGAAGGAGAGATCACATCGCTTCCTCCTTCCTGTGTTTACACAGGAGGAAGTGACAGGGTGGGGGCGCGCGCAGATAGGCAGAGTTGATCCGGAGGGGGCGGACAAAAAACGAATAGCCGCCCCCTCATCCCGGATCGCATCGGCCAGCTACAGGGACCCGCCGCATGTATGGGGGGGGTCCGATCGGACCCCCGAACCCCCTCAAGGCACCAACGTATATATACATTGATGTGCCTGTCGGTGCCATTCTGCCGACGTAAATGTACATGCGGCGGGTCCTTAACTGGTTAATGAAAAAAAAAGAAAACTTTAAAAAAAGTTTTTAAAGGAGCAGGGATTTTAATGATGCCCAATGTGAAACAATAAAAATGAAAAAAATCCTTAAGTCCCTTTACATCAACTTGTACGACTTCAAAGTCGCAAGATTTTACCGAGATTTTTGCCGAATTTTGAGCGCATAGGCGCGGCCGCGATTTTACCGCCATTTTCAATGAACACCATTCATACTGGCACGACTTTAAGTATTGCCGACTTCAAAGTAGTCCCTGCACTACTTTGGTCTGATTTTGATTACTTGCCACTTACACAATTGGCGATTGCATTGTAAATCGCTATGGCACGCAAATTCGCGCTGCGCATAAAAATCCCAGGCGCGAAGGTAAGATTGCGGCCGCAAATCGCGGCAAAATCGCTGTAAAATCGCGCAACTTAGAAGTTGTACAAGTGTGAAAGGGACCTTAATTGTAGTGCCTGCCTATTTTTTCTTTACAAATGTCTGTTTTGCTGCAGCAGTAGGTTCTATACATGGTACAGATTTGCCACTTTTATAGGGAGACTAAGGCCCTTTTCACATTTTATAGGACTTTGTTTACGATTTTGGACTGCAAAATCTTATGACAAATCATTCTCCATGATTTTCTAATGAACACCATTCATACTGGCATGACTTATAAAGCGGGGTTCACCCAAAAAGAGAAAGTTTCTTTCCATTAGCTCCCGGCCTCCAGCATACTGCAACATGTGCAGTATGCTCTAATTTTTTTCCCCCGTACTTATCTTTTTATGACGTTTTGCTATCGTGCTCCGAGTGGGGGGGATTACTTACCGCGTATAGGCGTTGCTAATTAAAGAGGCGTTGATTGTATCTATCGGGCTGCTAAATCGCGTCACGCCTTCCCGAAAAATACCCAAAGTGACGCTCGGGTGTTTGATTACGGAGACTGCGCAGTCAGCTCTCTATTAGGGCAGGCGCATGCGCCGTAAACACCCGAGCGTCACTTCGGGTATTTCCGGAAGGCGTAACGCGCTTTAGCAGCCGTCAATCAACACCTCTTCAATTAGCAACGCCTACTCCCCGCACGATTGCACGATGGCGGTAAAATCACGGTAAAATCGCACGACTTTGAAGTCGTACAAGTGTGAAAGGGACCTTAGGGGACCTCCCAGGCAATATATTTTAAAGGAATTTGTTTTTCATTCGTATTGTTTCAATTTAACCATCATTAAAATCACTGTTCCTTTAAAACCAATATTTAAACATTTTTTGTTTTACATTGATACTAAGGAGCAGTGATTTTAACCACTTAACCACTGGGCACTTAAACCCCCTTCCTAACGAGATGAATTTTCAGCCTTCGGTGCTCTCACATTTTGAATGTCAATTACTCAGTCATGCAACACTGTAGCCATATGAAATATGTGTCAGTTTTTCACACATATAGAGCTTTCTTTTGGTGGTATTTAACCACTTCAGTCCCCGTGTATGCTCAATTGACGGCAGCTTAGGGGATCTGAATATCCAAGCTGCCGTCAATTGACGTCATCGTGTTTTCCGGCCACTGGGGGGGCGCGCGCGCACCCGGCGCATTCCCGAGATGCCGATGCGCGTGCCTGGCGGTCGCGATGTCCGCCAGGTACCCGCTGATCGGCAGTTTTAGAGCAGGGACGTGGAGCTCTGTGTGTAAACACAGAGCTCCACGTCCTGTCAGTGAGAGGAGACAGATGCTGTTTCTCTTGTACATAGGGAGACAGCATCGGTCACCTCCCCCAGTCACCCCCCTCCCCCCACACAGTTAGAACACACCCAGGACTCACATTTAACCCCTTCCTCACCCCCTAGTGTTAACCCCTTCACTGCCAGTCACATTTATACAGTAATTAGTGCGTTTTTATAGCACTGATCGCTGTATAAATTTAAATGGTCCCAAAAATGTGTCAAAAGTGTCCGATGTGTCCGTCGCAATATCGCAGTCCTGACAAAATTCGCAGATCGCCGTATTACTAGTAAAAGAATAAATAAATAAATTGTCAGAATTCTATCCCTTATTTCCTAGCCACTATAACCCTTGCGCAAACCAATTACTATACGCTTTTTGCGATTGTTTTTTTTACCAAAAATATGTAGAATACATATCGGCCTAAACTGAGAAAAAAAATTTTTTTGTTTATAGCGCAAAAAAAAACCGCAGAGGTGATCAAATACCACCAAAAGAAAGCTCTATTTGTGGGGAAAAAAAGGAGGTCCCTTTCACACTTGTACGACTTCAAAGTCGCACGATTTTACCGCGATTTTGCCGCAATTCGCGGCCGCGATTTTACCGCCATTTTCAATGAACACCATTCATACTGGCACGACTTTAAGTATTGCCAACTTCAAAGTAGTCCCTGCACTACTTTGGTCTGATTTTGATGCCACTTACACAGGCATTCATTGAAATCGCGGCCGCAAATCGCGGCAAAATCGCGGTAAGATTGCGGCCGCAAATCGCGGCAAAATCGCTGTAAAATCGCGCAACTTAGAAGTTGTACAAGTGTGAAAGGGACCTTAATTGTAGTGCCTGCCTATTTTTCTTTACAAATGTCTGTTTGCTGCAGCAGGTTCTATACATGGTACAGATTTGCCACTTTATAGGGAGACTAAGGCCCCTTTCACATTTATAGGACTTGTTTACGATTTTGGACTGCAAAATCTTATGACAAGTCATTCTCCATGATTTTCAATGAACACCATTCATACTGGCATGACTTTAAAGCGGGGGTTCACCCAAAAAGAAAGTTTTTTCCATTAGCTCCCGGCCTCCAGCATACTGCTAACATGTGCAGTATGCTATTTTTTTTTCCCCGTACTTATCTTTTTATTATTCTTTCTTTATGACGGCTATCCGGCTCCGAGTGGGGGATTACTTCCGCGTATAGGCGTTGCTAATTGAAGAGGCGTTGATTGACGGGCTGCTAAATCGCGTCACGCCTTCCGAAAATACCCGAAGTGACGCTCGGGTGTTTACGGAGAATGCGCAGTCAGCTCTATATGGCAGGCGCATGCGCCGTAAACACCCGAGCGTCACTTTGGGTATTTCCGGAAGGCGTAACGCGCTTTAGCAGCCGTCAATCAACACCTCTTCAATTAGCAACGCCTACTCCCCGCACGATTGCTCGCTCGGAGACGGATAACAAGGCCTCGTATAAAGATAAGTACTGGGAAAAAAAAAACCCAGCATACTGCAGATGTTAGCAGTATGCTGGACATAATGTCAGAAAATTGATTTTAGGGTGAACCTCCGCTTTAAGTAGTGCCGACTTCAAAGTAGTCCTTGCACTACTTTGGTCCGATTTTGATGCCACTTAGCCCTGGTTCACACTGGGCTGCGGGAGTGAAATCGTGCGAGTTCAGCTGAAATAGGGTTGCCACCTCATCCCTTTAAACCCGAACACATATGAATTACACAAGTTCTGAGGCTAATTTAATGCAGATAAGGCACCAAGTGAGTTTAATTACCACCTTAATCAGCCACAGAACCTGTGTAATTCATATGTGTTCGGGTTTAAAGGGATGAGGTGGCAACCTTAAGCTGAAATCGCGCAATTTCACTCCCTCTGGCAGTCCCGATTTTGGCGCGATTT